>BNST01002712.1:0-171851 GCA_019650275.1 Xylocarpus granatum | reverse complement strand
CTCTTACACATCTTGCTTTATTTTCCAACCATTTCAACTCTTCACTGCCGAAATGGTTTTATAGACTTAACCATCTTGAGTACCTCTGTCTCTCAAATAATAATTTGCGAGGTACGATTTCATATGACATAGGAAACTTGACTTCTATCAGGTGGCTTGATCTCTCATATAATAGTATTGAAGGCAGAATTCCGAGATCAATGTCAAGACTTTGCAATTTAAGGTCAATCTTTCTTATAAATGTCAAACTGAGTCAAGAGATATCTGAAATCCTTGAAATTTTCTCAGGATGTGTTTCTGATGGACTAGAGACATTGAGTTTACAAAATGGTTCAATTTCTGGTCGTTTGAGTGATCAACTTGGTCAATTTAAAGATCTAGATACTCTCGCCCTAAGTTACAATTCCATTTCTGGTTCAATTCCATTGTGTTTGGGAGAACTTTCATCCTTGAGAAGAATTTTTCTTAACTGTGAACAAATTAAACGGAACTCTTTCTCCAAACTCACTTTGCAAATCTCACAAAACTATCCACTTTCTCAGCATATGATAACACAATGACTTTGAGAAGTGAATCATGGTTGGATTCCTCCTTTTCAACTTGATATTTTATCATTGAGATCTTGTTATGTAGGGTCTAGATTTCCTGCATGGCTTCGTTCACAAAAACGTTTAACTTACATTGATCTATCCAACTCAGGAATATCAAGTATTATTCCTACTTGGTTTTGGAAATCCTCTTCCCAATTTTATTTTTTAGATCTCTCCCAAAACCATATTCATGGGGAGGTACCAAATCTCACAAAGGCTGCTCGACTTCAGTTCCTTAACTTGAGCTCAAATAATTTTTCGAGTTCACTGCCTCTTGTATCCTCCAGTGTAACTGCTCTTGATCTTTCCAACAACAATTTCTCGGGATCAATCTTCAATTTCTTGTGTCATGGAATCAATGAGCCAAAAAGAATGCATATTCTTATCCTGGAAGGCAATTCTTTGCATGGAGAATTACCTGATTGTTGGACGAATTATCAAAATCTGTTGTTCCTTAAACTAAGTAACAACAAATTTACTGGTACCCTTCCAATCTCGTTGGGCACTTTAATTTCTCTTCAGTCAGTGCACCTTCGCAACAATAGCCTCTCTGGGACGATACCTCAGTCACTGAAAAATTGCACAGGATTGGTAACACTTGACCTTGGTCAAAATGAGTTGGTTGGAAGTATTCCAACATGGATTGGAGAAAAATTTTCAAGAATGACTATTCTCATCCTTCGTTCAAATAGGTTTCATGGCTCTTTACCTGCACAATTATGTAGCCTAGCTCTTCTACAAGTCTTGGACCTCGCGGACAACAATCTCTCTGGAACCATACCACGATGTATTAACAACCTTAGTTCCATGGTAACAATGAAAAATTGTACAGGCAATGCAATACAATATCCGCCCCTTTGTTGTTGTCTCTACTCAACCCGTTTTCTATACAGTATTGGTGAATGAGGAGGCACTTCTCATGATGAAAGGAAAATTTGATAAATATAGCAAGATTCTCAATTTGGTGAGAACTATAGATCTTTCCTGCAATATGCTCTCTGAAGAGATTCCCATGGAAATGACAGATCTTGGAGAACTGCAGACCTTGAATTTATCTCACAATTTTTTCACTGGAAGGATTCCTGAGAAGATTGGTGTTATGAGATCATTAGAGTCTTTGGATTTGTCTGCAAATGGGTTTTCTGGTGAAATGCCAGAGAGTATTTCAAATTTGACGTTCTTGAATCATTTGAACTTATCCAACAACAACTTGACTGGAAAAATTCCTTCGAGCACTCAGCTACAAAGTCTTGATGCATCCTGTTTTACTGGCAATGATCTATGTGGATTGCCACTTCCTGAGAAGTGTAATGATGATGTTTTAACTCCTGAAGATGAGCATGGAGACGAAGTTAACTGGTTCTATGTGAGCATGGTACTTGGATTTGTTGTGGGATTTTGGAGTTTAATAGGTTCATTACTAGTCAATAGAAGATGGAGGTGTAAATATTGTCGTTTCCTGGATCGGCTTGGGGACAAAGTTTCTGGAAGAAAATGTAACTAGGTTTTCTACATACGTTGGGAGTTATGTTCTGTGAAGTTGCTTGTATTTGTAATAAAATATACCTAGATTCTCTACATATGTTAGGAGTCATGTTTGTTTAATATGCTAAGTAATAAATAATTAACTAAAACAGACAAAATAATATTGCCATCTCAAGTGATCTTTCCATGTCACATGGCATCGTTAGTGGAAGTTGTTGAACAGATCAAGAAAACCTATTTCCTCTCTTCCTGATACCGTATAAGAGCATTATGGTTGAAATCATGTAACATTATACATGAATTTTTATGTAAAATTTTCTTAAATTAGATATTTGGGATAGTAGCAATTACTTTAAAAATAGCAATCTGTGGTTTCATTTCGTATGAAACAAACGCCAAACATTAATTTCCAGAGAGTTGGTGGATTTCCTACTAAGTTGATTTTCAATGAAGAAGAGTGTGCACTTCCCTAAAGAATTTCTCAAACCAACGCGGCTCATAAATCTCATAGGCATATCGTGCTTATTATCTTCGCGACACTCTTGAATTTCGTGCCCAAGCAAGATCGTTAATTCCATCCACCATTGAAATGGTGATGATTGATCGCAACCATTTGGGTTTGCTTTTAATTTCATTTACTTCTGTTCTTTTAGGGAATTTACGTCGGTAAGACTTTTGCGTTACTTGTATTTGTTCAAGCATTTTGAGCACTCTGGTTTGACGTTTTCAAGTATTATGATCTTTTCGAGAAACAAAAAAGTAAGTACTTGTTGTTCTTTCTTCATCGGTTCTGTGGAGAGATCGATCCATCTATGCATTTGGTGAGATATGTCAGAGAACACACATTAAGAGTTCAAGTAAGAAATGGTCCAAGTGCAACCTTGATTAATTCATTCAAGCCCCAGTGATGAGAAGATTATCACAAGCGGAAACAGACTACAAATTCAACTTTTAAAATATATTTTTAAAAATTTAAAAATGTAAGCATGAGTGCTCTTGCTGCCTTTCTTCTGTTTTTGTTACTTGCCTTAGTAACCTTTAGCATTAGCTTCTGTAATGGAAGCTCTTACATGGGTTGCATTGAGAGTGAGAGAGAAGCACTTTTAAGGTTCAAGCAAGATCTGAAAGATCCTTCAAACAGGCTAGCCTCTTGGATTGATGACACAGGTTGTTGTTCATGGGCTGGTATTGCTTGCGACAATATCACAGGCCATCTCGTTGAGCTCAATCTTCGAAATCCTTTCAACGATTACAGTGAGTCAGCTAATTTGAGGTCAATGCTGGCTGGTAAGATAAATCCTTCTTCGCTTGAACTCGAACATTTAGAGTTACTTGGACTTGAGCTATAATGATTTTGAAGTAATTATAATTACTTCATTCCTTGGTTCTATGGGAAATCCTTCTTAAAACACGTTGATTTGAGTTTTGTGGACCTCAGCCAAGTCTCTGACTGGCTAAAGGTGACAAACACAAACTCTTCTTTGGTTATGTTGAGATTGTCAAGTTGTCAACCCCATCACATTTCCCATTTGCCCACTGCAAATTTTTCATCTCTCACAACCTTAGACCTTTCCTACAACCAATTTGGCAACGCCTTCATTCCTAGTTGGGTTTTATTGGTCTTAGTCATTTAGTCTTTCTTGATCTAGGTTCTAATAATTTTCTAGGTCCAATTCCTAGCGAACTTCAAAACCTGACTTCTCTAATTGATGGATGGATTCCCTAAGCAAACAAACAATGTTAGAGCAAGTTAGCAACATACACTAGTTGATAAAAAGGAAAAAGAAAAGAAAAGGTAAGTAGTGCACGAGAGCAAATTGAAACGAAGGAAGAACGTAGCAAACTTTGCTGTCTACTTGAAAATTTATATAACCTTGCTAGTTGATAAAAGATAACATTATGACCTAACCTAAGCAACCATAAAGATGACAGCTGCCTGCCACTTACCCCCCGCTGGATTCGACCTAGAGTCTTGCCTATATCCAAGTATCCTTCTGCAGCAAATGCAGCCTGCCACTTCCCTTGGTTTTACCAGGCTGCATTAGGCGATCAAAACACAAAGCCATGCAAAGCAACATACTAAAGGATCATGAAACTGTAAGTCAAATTGATAAATACTATCAGAGGTGAGCACGTAAAATTCTTATAACCAAAAATGCACTACTGCAGCAAATAAATTACTATAGTTGATCAAAGTTCTAAAGATTATGGCTGGCCTAAAGATATCATCTAACTACCTTAACTACACTGCTGAAGATTTTATGAAAACATGTGTTTAAAATCTTTGTTTTGGCTAAGAAGCCTTTAAAATCATTAGCGTCATAAATTTATATAATCCAATGAAACTTAACTCTGCTCAAATTGCTTACACGCAGAAAGACAATATGTATAAGGTCTTTTATAAAAACAAGAACAAAGCATATATTTAACATAATACAACATTAACATTAACACACACACACATTCTTCATCACATTTCAATGATCCCATCCACCACAGCTTAAAAATTCACCAGTTAATCTAAAACAGTTCAATCGAACATTTTTCTGTAAATTTATATTATTTAGAAAACAAGAACTGCTATCCAAAAACAAAAGAAATAGAAAACATTACAATAATAAACCAAAAAGAAATACAAACCTTGATTTTGAATCTGGTTTTGGGCACATCAGTGCAATCAGGCCGGACCTCATAGTACGAATCGGCAGGTTCTGCTGGCGTCCCCCACATTGATGAACAATAAAGTACTTCCAAAAAAAGTGTTTACAGAAAACAAAATCGGCCCCCTCAGACCAGGCCCCCTCAGCTGAAGATCAATCAAATTATGTTTTCAGATACCCTTTTGAGAGAAGCAAAAACAAGAATTGATCAATACTAAAGAAACAAGAAGGAGATGAACAAAAGAAAGTATTCTGCATGAATTTTTTTTCCTTGTACATTAGGTACTACAAAAAATCAGCTATTGTTGCATCTGGTTATGGCGGATATGTAAAGCTGTCTGTATGTCAAAACTGTGGGATGGCAGCCATCTCGCTGGCCAGTCAATGCGTTAATTTAACGTTCCTTGTAATTTCTCTCTCTGTTTGTAAATGTAATTTCCTTCGTATTTAACATTTATTATTGCATTTATAAACAATTTTCCTTTTCTTTTACCTCCTTATTTATCTTTATTCTATAATTAAATTTCTTTTATCTAACTTAATTTAATTACTGCCTTCATTTAATGATCATTGCATTAATCTCAACTGTATTTTTAGTTTCAGACAGCCGAAGAACCTATTGTCGTCCGAGGATAAAACATTGTATCGTTTTGTTGGATGATGAAGACGATGGCGAGCGAGAAGAGCGCGTGATCGTGGGACTGGGTTGTACATTTTTCTCACCATTCCTTGGATTGGATTTGTCAAAAGTAGAGCTGGAAAAGTACCATATCCCACTCGCACGTGGTGTGGCGTGCATTGAACTCGCGGACCACAGTGACTGGGTACTAGCTTGCGGCCCCACGTTTGTCGGGAATGGGTCAGAGTACGTGGGTTAGCTTTATAGAAAGTCTTTGGGATATTTATTAGCATGCTTGACTTTGGCCACCCCTTCAATAACTCCATTCCATTGACATGGTTATGAAATTTCTGTCAATCGTATTGGGATTAATCTAGCGAGTAGGGATTAAAATTATTGAGCAACAATGAAGATTAACCCCACCTATGTTGTTTGGCAGCTGAGAAAGATGAAAGCTTTATCCTTGATTACCCAGGGACCTGTCTTTGGCCAAGGGAAGAATCGTCAAAAGCAACTAACAAGCAGCTGTCTTGAGTGGGGCAATTATGGCTTTGGACTATGAATTACTGGTTTGTTGGCAAGGAGCCAAAAAGAAATAAAAAGTGGTTGTTTATTGGGGGCCATGAAAGCATTATGACCCTCCTCTGTTCCATTGCTATGAAGTGGTATTCAGTTATTCTCTCGATCAAACATGACATGAATGGTCAAATTCCATGCCATCGATGTGTAATCATTTTTGATCAAGTTTCTCAAAGGGTAGGTGATTATGAACTTGAAATTGTCGATATGGTTTCCTAGCAAAATAAGTCAGATAGCTAGCTAATGCGGGTCTAAACTTCAGAGGGTGCTGCCATGCGAACCAGGGTTTTATGTTAATTAATTGTAACCTACAGCACAAGACATGAATGTTCTTCATGGTTGTGAAGCAAAGTATTGATCCACAGTCTAATAACCGACAGAAATAAAGATTCAAAAGAGCCCCGATGAACACGCCAGGCTTGTGTAAGTTCATAGATGCTTTGCACTGGAAGCTAAGAAATCCAAAGAAGACAGACCCACAGAATAATCAAAAGGAGCTAAATCTTCTCTGCCACAGCTGGTAAAGTTCATGCCAGTCTTTGCCTACAAAAACCCCCTCTCCATGAGACCATTGTCGTCACCTCTCTCAGTCTCCAATTCGCTCAAATTTGGCTGGCCAGTTCATCATCAAACAGTTTCATCTTCAGTCCGCAGTATTTGTTTGTTCGTTCTTTCTTCTATATGGCCAAAAACATGCTTATGAGATTAGATAATAGCAACAAAACCATTGCATATCATGCATTGGGTCTCTTCTGTCTCTTGCTTTCGATGCAAAAGAGTGCTGCAAGAGAGTTCCCTGTCGGAGGCTATAAGGGTACCTGGGGTGTTCCCGCTGATAGTAGTTCTGTCAACTATAATCAATGGGCAGAAAGAAACCGATTTCAAATTGGAGATTCCATTGGTAAGTAATGTACACTGCTATTCTAACTATATATTCATTGATTATATATTATCTGCTTTTTCTTATATATTCATTTTATTAATTCAATCCATGCATGCCGTGTTTCTACTACGTACTGTGCAGTTTTCAACTACGCATCCGGCCAAGATTCAGTGCTTCAAGTAAACGAAGATGCTTACACCAACTGCAACACAGATTATCCAATCGCAAAGTACAGCGACGGCCACACTGTTTTCACCCTCAATCAATCGGGGCCTCATTACTTCATCAGCGGGAACAAAGATAACTGCAAAAAGAATGAAAAGTTGGTGGTGATCGTCTTGGCAGACAGAAGCAACCGCTATTCAAACTCAACTGATCATCAAGCGAGCCCATCTTCTCCACCTTCACCATCAACCACCGACGTAGCCACGCCAGCTCCAGCCCCTGCCGGTCATTATTCTCCACCGGAAGGACCTATTGATGTTAACCCAACTCCTGCTCCTCAAGCTCCACCTAGCACAGCTTCTTCCACCGTCATTAGTCTTGTCGGCTCCATTGGAGCATTTGCTGCGTCCTCTCTTTTTCTAGCATTTTAACTGACTTTATAACTGTGTATTGCTTTGGACTGCATGTATGGTGGGTTGGGTTTGATTTTTCTGAATTCTTGCATTGTTTTTATTTTATTTTATTTTTATTATTTTTTTTCCTTTGGGCTCTTCCTATTTCTTCTTGATTTTTCGGAATAAGTGGGCAGTGTGTCTGTCACCAACAATGTAAATGAAATGAAGGAAATAATTGGACTGTGTACAATGCGGATATTCGTACAAGTTAAAGATTTTCTTCTTTCTTTTTATTCTTCTCCTGCTGATGGCATGGTATGGATTACGGAAACTGTGTACTTGGATAGCCCCCAAAACTCGAAGACAAAACACATCTCCTGCGTAGAATCAACTCGAGTGTAGCACTAGCACCGTGAGAAGCTAATATAATTACGACATAGACTAATGTAATTGAAAACCAATTGAACAAATGATTCTCCACGCAAACCGTTGTTTTCGTGGCGATGTGGCAGTCAAAAGTGATATTGACTTCGATTGGTGTTGAGATGCTTTAATTGTAGGATTAAAACACTAAATATTAACTATTAAAGAAAAAAAAACAAGTGAATTTCAATACAAAGCTAGTATTGACACTAATTTTAGTTTTGCTTTCAAAGTATATCAGAACCAACTCAATTTCAATCGAAACCGATAACACGAAAGGGCCTCAAAAGAGGGATGCGTGACTTCACAAATTTCAAGTCATCTCCAAATTAATCTTTCTTCACTTTCTTTTCCCAAAAGACAGAAAACATTACTAGAATGAAAATTACATATATTGAAGCAATTCAAACTCTTGAAAAGAAGCTTTCCTACAAAAAGCAAATGAAGCGAGAAACAGAACTTCTCACGCTTCATTGCATGTCTATGAATGGGTACATTTGCAATTGTTTTCGTAGGATAATCCTCAAAAGTAAATGAAGTGTTGGAAAATTAGGATTCTTTACAAACTAACAAATTTCACTTGTCTATCAAAAATTCTTGCCTAGTTCAATCTTTTTTACCAGTCTCATTGTATTGTGCAAAATGGAATCCATAATCCCAGCAACCTGAAGCCCACAGACAAGGACTATGATGTATCAATAATGTATTGATGAATTGTTACAGAAAAAGAGCCAGAAAATGCAAATACCCACCGTGAAAACACCCCCAATAATAGCACAGACATTGGTGATGAAGTGAGAAAAGGACTTCCGTTCTTCAGTTATCACGACCTGTTGAAGGAATGAAAATAAAGCATATGAAAACATAATAAGACAACTGGGGGCACTAATTTCTTTTCCTTTTGGGAAGTATAAAGCATAAATGATGTCATGGAATTATCTGTTAACCAACCTGCATGGGAGAGAGCTCAAAATGGAATTTTGCTGCCGGTATATATAAGCTCTGGGACAGGCTACTGTGGGCTGTGTACTCGTACTCCTCAAGTAATGGATGTTCAAGAGAATATCTCCCAGTTATCACCTCAGTTTTAACTATTTGAAGATAATGCTCTATCTGCAAAGGCAACACTCAGAAAATAGCATATAGTGGTTGGATGAAAGATATTTCCTGATTTGCAATTTAGCACTAACAAGGTGGTGAATTAAGGAGTTCTGCTCAGTTTGTATCAAGGCAAGAACAAATGTTTTGAGCTAACTTGTGTTAAGAGAATCCTAGCAAATGATGTATCTCAAGGGTACAACGAGCTAATGTGACATTTGGTATCATTAATGCCAGTCCAAAGGAAATGAACAAACCAAGATGACCATCCCAGGCCTCTTCCTTCCCCATCTTCCCTTTTGCCACCTTGGCCTACATTCTTTCTATTTTTACCATTTAAAAAATTATCACCATTCATTATGTCAATATAAATAAATAAATAAAAAGAGCAAGTAAGGCCATCTATATTTTATAATGTAAATCCAATCTATCCCTATGCATCGACAATCTTACAAGTCATTTAGAATACAAAACTCCATCCAGCTCTATCCTTCACACATTCTAGAAATCTATGCCCTTCTTCTCCACATGCAAGTTCATATTTATCTATACCCGAAAAGTAAATATTCAGCAATCCTGTTGCAATAGCACTTGATGAACAATGCAAGTAACAAGAATCACATGAAGCTACAGACTTACTGTAACATTTGCACCTAAATCCCGGTGATTAATAAATGACCGGCCATTCAGCCTGTCATGGCTTCCGCCAAGATAAGGTATCAATCGCTGAACATCACTCATCAGCTTAGGTGACAGTTTCCGACCGAATGAAAGATGGGATATGACATGTGACATATTCATTTGAGAAGTATCAAATGAATGGGCTCCTGAACGAGCTGAGACAATGAGATTACCAGGAACCTGTAGAGGACAAGATAGCTCAAATTAAACATTTAAGATATATGCTAGGTTCAAACAGCTGAGCAATGACTGTTCCTTGTCAAAGTAATACATTTCTCGAATGCACATTTCAATTACTATCTTTTATTTTAGTTTTCATAACCGATGCACAACAGGAGTTACAACAAAGAGAACCTAATTGATAACCATGAACTGTTATCTAAGCTATGTTTACATTAGTGTACAGATTCATTCATTATGTCTACCTTCTTTACTCGTACATATCCTTCAATTCTACATCCTCCTGCCTTTGGTGCCGGTCTTTTGACATTCTCTGCTGTATTGTTAGGTTTACTGTCCAAAGCTAGCTTATGAGACTCCGTATGAATAGGTGCAGCCAATCCTTCCATAGTCTGCAAAGGACAAAATCTTCAGATCACTCCATGTTGCACAGTGAATGATTACCAAAAGTATGGAAGTAGATAAGCCAAGATTTCAAATTTAAACAAGCTTGACCTTGACCAGGCTATCTGCATCTCGATCTCCATAATAAGATTCATGATTATGGTGCCCATGATCATCTCTGTAATAGGCACAAGTCAATAAAAAGCTTAAATAAGAAGGATCATAAATATAAGAAAGAAACAGAAGAAATAACTTCATAAAAAGCATATAAGCTTTCTAAGAATTAGACAGAAAAAATGGATTATTGAGAAAGACATACTAAGATTCTGAATTTGCTTTCCCTGTTTTCTGTCTGTCAGATTCCAAGTATTGTTTAGACATAGTGAAAACCAATAGTTGATTGTGTCAGAGATAAGAAAAACAGAAATGTTGCCTACACTCCCTTTTTTTTCTATTTTTTTTTCATAAGAGATGCCTTACACATAAATCAGAATGCACTACCACAAGAGTGTATTGGTGTTTAGGGAGGGGGGGGTGTGTGTGGAAGATAGGAACCTCAGAACAAGTCTTTACACATAAATATACAGAGCAAGTCAAGCAAAATCTAATAGTATGATATAGTGATAACATATGAAACAGAACAGTTTAGGCTTTTACAGTCAAAATTCTTTAAGAGTTGGACAAATCTGCTCATGTTATCAAATTTGTCTTCTATAGAAACAGCGAAAAGAAAATAACTCATTTACCTAACATCGCTTCCTTTACGGAATATGCGAATAGATGGATACGCTTGTATATGATGCCTGAACATTTATGATGGAGAATGTGTCAAGAACAAAAGTGATAATCACAATTGCAAGAATGTGAAATCAAAAAAGGAAAGAGAAACACAAAATAAACTGAAAATGAGATAACATCGATCAAGGAAATACCTCTTGCACAATTCAGCTTCTAAAGTACAATCAACCTTTCCCAGAAGAATACGCCCATCAATTTCTGGATCATATCTGTAAGACAGCAAACATGCCTAAAAAATCCTAGAAGCACGTTATCATAGCAGGGTTTACTAAGCCAACTACTGATTGATAAGACACATATACTACTTGAATTTTGTATCTAATGAAAGAATCAAGATATGGAAAAAATGAAAAAAGAAAAACCTCTCTCTCAATATTTTGGCTGCTTTCTCCCATGATGGTTTCTGGAAGAAAAAGAAAAAGTGAGCCAAAAAGATTAGCATAGATGAAG
Organism: Xylocarpus granatum; assembly: GCA_019650275.1. Taxonomy (NCBI): domain Eukaryota; kingdom Viridiplantae; phylum Streptophyta; class Magnoliopsida; order Sapindales; family Meliaceae; genus Xylocarpus; species Xylocarpus granatum. Next base: position 160,461 of record BNST01002712.1, on the reverse strand, counting down.
AAAAAGTACTGCACAACACAATCAGAGCAAGTCTAACCATAAAGTCAATCAAACAACAGAAAACCCGCACAGGGTTGTATTAAAAACACAGAAAGTTCCATGCTCAGACACAGAGTAACAAATTAATCAAAGTAATAAAGGCATTTATGTGCAAATGTGCGTGCGCACACACATTAAAAGCCAATGTGAATCAATTTAAAGTTTAGATTTATAGGTAAAACTAGGCAAACATGATTTAGGGAAAAAGGAAAAGCATCAAGGAGAAACTTTAAGAAATAAATGGTTATAATAAAAATACCAGACGTTGACTCCAGTAGCACCATGGAGCAAAAAAATTGACAACTAAAATAGGGTGCCTGGAAAAGAAACATGTAATACAGATCAAAGAAGGTATCACCACAATTGCCACCTAACAAGACAAAACTTGTGATCTCAAAATTAAAATAAGAAAAAAAATTATAATTTGTGGCTCAGAAATAGCTCACTTACATATGTGCATAACTATCAAAATTAGTAGCAGTTAGTGACACAGCGCCTTCACCAGATTCATCATCAATTTCCTCTCCATGCTTGATTAAATGTGTAAGGGGTACCGAGTGAAATTCAGAACCAGTGGGTCTTAAATCAGCATCTATAGGAAACTTGCGGATAGTTTTTGTTATATTTAACCTGTTCTGAAAACATAGATTAAAATATTAGGCCGGTTCTTCAACATTGCAAAACTTAAAGACCAGTGAGGGATTGGTGGTGTTAAGGGACAACAAAAGGATATGAAGCTGAAATAATTTTCCTACATTCTTTCACAACTGAAGCAAGAAAGGGAAGGAAAAAGACAGACCTGTAGTTCACAAAATTTCTCATCAACCTTGTAAAATCAATGGAAATATGGCATGTTTAAACTTTTCTAGATCTATAAGTTCCACAATTATTAGCAATAAATGCAGCCTTTGACAACTTAAATATTGTGCCTCGACATCACAAACTCTTCTGCAAAACCAATCACAGTTGACTCAAGTTTCTTAATTGCCTAGTTTATTAAAGAAACCTTTTTATTGACTTGGGATAAAATAAATTGTATAAAAGAAATAATGAAAAGAAGTGAAACAACAAAATAATTTAAGCAAATTGATGACCAAATTAAATAAAACTTAATATTAAAATAGTAGTACACATTTTATTTTACTGCAAAAAAAAAGTATTAGAATTTGATGACTTACAGTTCCCAAAACATCACTCACGTCAACTGAAGCAAATTCACATGAGAGTGAGGGAAAACTGCATGACAAGTTGAATATGGTCAGCTAACCCAAGTCGCTGGAAAAATATATAGCTCTAGAGAGATATCATAAAATTGCAGAATGGGAGAACAATTAATTGACTGACAAGACAGATGACTGTTAGCATTAATTGCCAGAACAGCTAGGCCATCAACTTGTTAAGAAAAAATGAGCAAAAAAACAAGATAAAAGCTTGAGCCCCTAAGACATCAGACCATACTCCATAGGTAACACCTAAGAATCCAGTTTGTCTTTAACTAAAAATATTGCTGATGAGTGCACGCAAAGCTGATCCCTCCATAGATTATGTGTAATTTATATAAAAAGGAACTGTTAGAAAATAACCATGGATAACATCTGCCACATGAACAACAGAGCTATCCAATCACAATCTCATTGTCCCGCTAGTATTCAAGAGACAACATTATCACAGTTTGAAGCGTTCCCAGTGTGCAGTTCTTGCTATTGTTATAGCCTATTACATTTTGAGGACTGTGGGAACCTATTATTGATCCCTGACTAACTCCAATCACCTGATGACAAGAGAACAAGACATCACCTTGTCAACCTTTTGACTTAATAAAATTCAACTGATATATGAACTCCAACATACTTAACATAGGTAACCAATCCTTAGCAATCATTTTGAAGCTCTGTAACATATCTAAGAACAGATGCCTTAAAAGAATGCACATAGACTAGAGAAGCAAATGTGCATGGTCAATAATCTTAATACAACTTCCCTTGCCTGCTTTGAACGTAATGGTAAATTCTAACCCATTAACAAATGACAGTAGTAATACAAAATACTAGAGCAATATAATCCACCTACTTCCAAAATCAATAACAGAAATACACACATGTGAATATGTGTGTTTATATAGTCTAAAGGACGAATAGCAGAAATGCTCTAAACTGCACTCGATAACACTTTATAACTCAGCAAAGATATCATTTGAATTGATATCATAGAACTCTACCTGATATTAAAATCAATGCGTAAAAAGTCCCCGTCAGAACTTCTGTCAACAATAACAGCTGTAGAGGTTGTCACTGTTAAATAATTATTCAGTTCCTGAAAAACGAATATAATTATTAACAATAGAAACATGGCAAGCCATTATTAAGACTATTTACCAAAAAGGCTGCAAGGCCGCAAGAAATGGGAAATATGCTATGCACTGGCAGATAAGTTGAAGTAAGAAAAAAACAAAAATTTGGATATAGAATTAAAAAAAAACGTACATCAACATATTACCATATACAAACAACCTATATGGAGTACAATATTGAAGGCATCTAATTGCATTGCATTATCTGACTAAAGAGGTACGACTCTGCAAGCTGATACCTACCATTCCAAATAAAAATAGCATACAAAGGGCTGCTATTATGGATAATCCTGCACCAGATAGTGATGCCTCGGTCAAATCTCTCGGAATTTTCCTGCAAACAAAAAAGAAATAACATTATAGACCAAATTACAAATTTATAATATCCCTATCACACAGTAATGTGGATACTGTATGAAAAAAAAATATTATTTCACCTCAGCCAAGAAAGTTAAAAAGAAAGATAGATACCTTCTATCAGATTCCTCATTTTTTTCATCTCCATGTTACTCTATTTAGTCTGGAGGAACATAAAAGGGTGTCGACAAAGTACATGGAAATAAGGCCACTCCAATTGTTTGTCCTATCAATCGTTCAACTAGAATTACCCCTTTTAAGTATCCAAATTCAAGTTTTCCCTGATATTTTTATTTCAAAGCCAGTTGTACCGTCTCTGCTCTTTGTTCCTACGATATATGCTCTTCCTCCTCAATTAAAATTCTTCAAACTCCTTCACAAACTTAATCATATATAATAAAAGTTACTAGAACAAAATTCTTCAAGAAATTAAAGTTCAGTCTAATGCTACAACCCTTCAACACACGTCACTAATGTATAACACGTAATTCTAGTCAAGAAACATATTAGCACGCTAGCGCGAACGTTATAACTTTTCCCGCATTAAAGCCATTCGTTTCATATTGCTCAGAAATGATCAAAATCCAAACACTATATAATGAGATGCACAACTTATTAGCATTAGAATTTCGTTCAATATTCAGGTTAATTCACTAATAAACAAGCAAAAACACCAAAACTAAACCGAAATCCAGCAAAAATCTCAAGCCAAAAGCAGATACACTACAGGTTAAAATTTCCAAATATTAAATAAAGTAAAACAAAATAACAAACAAACTAAATAAAAAAGGGAAAAAGAAACTTGTGTTGAATATCAATGCTGCGGATCAGTACAAGATACAAATACAACGAAACAAGGAGATCTGACCTGTAAAAATCGACGGATTTGATCTTGCTCGAGGAAATCATGATTGCTTTCTGCTACGAAATCAGATTTCACAAGAGAAATGAAGGCATAATAGATCTGGTGATGAGATGAGAGTGAAACGAACGAATCCAGTTTCTTATAAATTCGTCCACCTCCAAATCCCTATAGACTGCCCTCCCTCTTCAGTGCGTCTGGTGCTAATTGGGTTAATAATATACAAGTCCCTTACTTTTAAATTTTCATGAATAAATATATAGTTTATGTACATTTGACATAAAGGTTCCTAACATACTATTCCGATGAAATTACCCCTATGGTGTTGTATTGCTGCCGCAATTTTATTGTGAAACCTAACGCCGAAATGGTATTTCGGTCATCTCAACAGAGGTTAGAGACCTATATTTTATAAATGAACAAACTATGTTTTATTTGTGAAAGCATGAGAACATGGGAACCCAAATATTATTACTCTAATCAGACGGTCGATACACGTACACGTGGAGCAGCAGGATCTACTTGCTACGAATTACCGACCGTCTGATTTAAATACTTTCCTCGTGAAGCGATCTTGTTAAACGATGAAGATTTCAAACGTTTTATTAATCTAATGCAATGCTAATCCTTTATTGTTTTTTGCCCAAATAAGTCGCTGTAGCGTAAGCAGCAAATCTTGGAAGTGCACGTGCATCACGCGACGTACCCTCCTTTAATTTGTTTTAATTAAAAAAAAATCTGATGGACTTAAAATTTGGGCTTGACGTTAATCACCGGGTTTAAAAGATAAGCCTAATCCAACCCACTTATCGATCGGATTGGGCTTGTACGGAGAATGTCTTATCACGTACGAGGGTGACCCGGCCCATGTGATTGTCCTTGTATTCAAACATTCCGCTCGAACACGCGGCTTATTTAAAAAAGGCAGGCAACCTAAGCTCACGGTACGACACCGTTTCTTTTCATTTAAAGAAAGAAAACACCGAGTATTGCTTCATCACCTTCGTCATCATCTCGGTCTCCGGAGTCCCTAAATTCAAGTAAGAAATGGCAGCCGGTGTAATTCTCAGAGCTCTCTCTAGACGACCCTTCCATTTCCATACGACATCCATTTCTCGATCGGTAAGCTATTATCTCAAAACGACATCTCCATTTTCAAACTCAACTCTCTGATTTTCTATTTTTTATATTGGTCTGTTTTGATAGATAAATCGTGGATATTGTAGATTTTGAATTTGAATTATTGAATCACGATAAATCAATTTTTTAATGAAGATATTATTGAAAGTATTTTCTGTAATTTCAGCTATATTTATTTATTATTTCAATGGTCATAAATAGATTAGCACGTTGGTATTAGCCGAACATGAAAATGGTTCAATCAAGGCTCAATCGGTGAGTGCTGTGGAGGCTGCCAAGTCATTGAACGATGACAATTCAGTTTCAGTGTTACTGGCCGGGTCGGGTCCTTCGCTTCAAGAAGCTGCTAAACATGCTGCTTCTTGTCACCCTTCAATCTCTCAGGTATCTATGTCATATGCTTTATTATTATCGGTAGCCTGGTTTTGAAATTAAGTTTATCATAATTTTATCTTGCCTCTATGACTATGACCCAGGTCCTAAGCTGGCCGAGTTTAATGGTGCATTTAGGGCTGGTTTATTCTGTTAAAAGTGCTGGTGCAAATAGCTAAAAACACTTTTTTTTCCTTACAATAAAAAGTTCATAATGTTTGATGGAAATACACATTAGAAAAAAAAGAGAAGTTTTTTAGAACATTGTTTTAAACATCTATTCAAGATTACTAAACAAAATTGCTTCTTACAAATATCCCTAAGGCAAAGGATGGACTAGGGTTTCTAGTAGCGTAAAAGCAAGTATTAGAGGGAATTTGTGGTTTATTAGTTGTTGAATCCTAAGTTTGTTTCTTTTGATGGTCAGTTTGTTGTTTATGGAGGGACAGTATAGTTATAACTATACTTTGATGCTTTGGTGACTGATGGAATTGGTGGAGTTAACATGTTTAATGATATAAAAAGAAATGTAGTGCACCAAATTTTTGGAATTTGTTTTCTTGGAGCATCTTTTTCTCATTCAAGCTGTAGGGGGTGAGAACCTGCAGGATTCAACTGCCTTCAACTTATCATGTTCAATTATTAAAGAAGTATAAAACAGATTTAGTTATATATTATTGCTATTTTCTTATGAATAAGATGCAAGGATAAGAACGTGTGATGTGTTTGTCAAAATATGAAGTAATGGGGATTTGATATTTGTTTAGTGATGTTTCCATGTAGGTACTTGTAGCTGATTCGGATAAATTTACGTACCCTATTGCTGAACCTTGGGCTAAATTAGTCTGTATGGTTCAGCAGAGAGGTGGACACTCACACATAATTTCTGCTGCTGGTTCATTTGGCAAAAACATACTTCCTCGTGCAGCTGCCCTTTTGGATGTTTCTCCAATTACTGATGTTATTGAAATTTCTGGTTCTAGTCAATTTGTCAGGTGTGTTTCATGTTCACTGGTATTGTTTTGTTGCAATGACTACTCTTACGGTTTTGGAATTTTGTCTATTATGTGAGTTAATGCTTTCTCCTAGTTTGATGGAGTATTTCACATGCTTGAAATTCACTGCACATTGCAAATTCTATTATATCATATGGTACTGGCTTCATTAAGTCAACTGTTTCCCTCAACATGCTTGAGAGGAACCAGCTTTTGTCTCTGGAGAACATGAAAGCTTTGAAGCAAGGTGTTGTTTTCTATTGCAGGCCAATTTATGCTGGAAATGCACTTTGTACAGTTCGATACACTGGTGCCAACCCTTGTATGTTGACCATCAGAGCCACATCTTTTCCTTCGCACCATAGTTCAGTTGATTCAAGATCTAACAAAGCTCCAATTTCCCAGGTTGATCTCTCAACCTTAGATGAAGGTCTGTTTACCTTTTTCTTCTCTTGTTATCCTTGCCTATATGTTTTCTTTACTAATATCTGCTTGTATGGCTATTAATATAAGGAATCAATGGCCATTTTGTCCTTTTATTGGTCTCTTGTGAAATTTTGGTTTGGCTATAAACCTATTGACTGGGTTGCTAGTCTCTTTGATAAGTTTTAACCCTTTATATATCCTAGTGCAGATTCTATTGGTAAGTCCAGATACGTAAAGCATACATCTCCGGATGCAGAGCGTCCTGACCTTGCAAGTGCACGTATTGTAGTCACTGGGGGGCGAGGTTTGAAAAGTGCTGAGAACTTCAAAATGATTGAGAAGCTTGCAGAGAAACTCGGTGCGGCAGGTATCTCCTCCATAACATTGAAGTCATACTGAATTTCCATGAAAGATATAGAATGTTACATTGTTGATGCTTTTGTAATCAATGAAGAAAAAATTTCATTTCATTTTTTATATATTACAAGAAATAAAACAAATCCCTCCCTAGCCTTGTTGCAGGGTTCAAACCCCATACAAAAGCTCTTGGTTTATATTTTACTTTGTAATGATATATGTTCTTTTAATCAAGATGGCTTTTACTCTTTTCAATTACATCCAATTTAACCTTTATTTTAACTTCTTTTTTTTTGGCATAGTTGGAGCTACCCGTGCTGCTGTTGACGCTGGATTTGTTCCAAATGATCTCCAGGTAACCTTCTATAATGATTCTTTCTGATGCATGCATAATTTATCTAGCATCGATAATAATCTGAGATCAATGCTTTTATTCTGAGCTATGTTATGCACGATTGCATTTTTGCCCTTTCTGTTTAGCCAGATGAAGTAAATCAAGATTCATTGATCTTGGTTTCTGCCACGAGGTGGAAATTCTTATAAATGGTTCTCCCCGCAACCCCCCAACCGCACCCCCCCCCCTCCCGTTTCACTGAAATAAGCTAATAATGTAATTTAGAATGAAGAAAATTAAAAGTAACAGTTTCTTTGCTTCATGTCTGAATATGTAAAGCTAGCCTTCTCGTGGTAGCATGATAACTTGTTCATTTGCATTCAAATGAGGATCTGAAATGTCCAAAAGACCTTTTGTATTGAACAAGCATATTGTGCTGCTGCAGTGTCTTACATGTATATTACTGTTGGCCTTTAATTATATGAGTGCACTGCTTGGCAGGTTGGTCAAACTGGAAAGATTGTTGCTCCGGAGCTATATATAGCTTTTGGTGTTTCTGGGGCCATTCAACATTTAGCCGGCATGAGAGATTCCAATGTCATTGTTGCTGTGAATAAAGACGCAGATGCACCAATTTTCCAGGTAAACATTCAAAACCTATCTTGCTCTTTCTTCATCACTTGTCACCATGATTATTGAACAATGTTAGTTCCTGTTGACTGAAATATGATGTTTACCTCTTTTCAGTTTTGCTGATTATAGACACTCATGAAATGCAGGTAGCTGATTATGGACTCGTGGGTGATCTTTTTGAAGTGATACCAGAGTTGCTAGAGAAGCTCCCTGAGAAAAAATAGACCTGTGTACTAGAATTCCAAGTGCCAGGAAATCGCTAAAGGATTACAGTGACAAAAAATAATTAATGATGAAAGAAACAATGCTTTTTCTCATTTCCGAATTCTGCAAATTAACCGGAATGCTATTGCCTGTTCTGCTGCTCTGGCCAGTACTAAGCCCAAACCCAAACTCTGATTCTTTCGCCATAACACGGATCAATGTGCAGCTTCTTAACTGATCAAAGATAGTTGCTGTTGCGGTTGTATACTTACAATAATAAAAAATTTTGTTCTTGTTATGACAAACAAACATACCATCTCTGCAAGTGGATAATGGGCATCTTGTCTGCTGGGCCATTATTTCACGGGACGAAAGCAGGTGTGACACTCAATGCTTAACCAAGTGCATGCAAGTATTGTTGTTTGGTGTGTCACATGTTAAACGAGCTTTTTATCCTTATAAATTTCGCTATTAATAAGAATCTAAGGGCCGACAATAAAGTTTTGACTTGTCTGTAAAATTAATTAATATTTGCATTAAGCAAGAATCCAGCTCTGCTATAAAAACTATAAAGTCTCGACTTGAATTCAACAAGAACTCTACCCACCAAATGCCATTGCCCTTTCGGCTTTAACAAAACCCCACATTGTAAATAAAGTCTAATATGAAAATAATATTTAAAAAATAGAGTTGTGTGAGTGGGAGTTGTTAGGATGGTTGAGAAATGGATACATGGATGTGTATAAATTACCATCATTAAGAGAAGGAACTCAATTTGGTAAGACTCAAATGGAACCGAAAGAGGGTCAAAAATCATTAAAGAGAGTTTGACCCCCTCATGACAAGTTTAAATCTCTAAATTTTATCTTCAAAATTTGCTTAAAATTCCCATTTAAGTCTTTTAAATTCTTAAGGAACTAAATTCAGTTCATCTAACACATGATAATTATGTTAATTAAGATACAAATTTTGCATCTTGCTTATTATTGTAAAATTAAATTATTATAATGAGTTGATTTCATAAATTTTAGAATGATCCGGTTAAGATTAGTTAGATTAGTATAATGAATGCATAACTAAATTAACAAAAATGAAACTTGAATCAGAGAAACTAATGTTAATCAACACGATAAACACAGAAGTTGGAAATCGATCACTCATCAGTCCTTTCATATGGGAGAGTGAAGAGAAAATGGAACTTGAGCGGTATGTTTTAAGAAGGAAGATGAAAGCAACTCCAAGAAGAGAATAACTTCCCTTCCTCGTTGTAACATATTCAGAAATGGGTTCTCAGCCAAGAGTTTCTTGGGAAAGAAGGACAACTAGCTAGCTAGGTCGACTGATAACAATATTGCATGCACTACTTTTGCCCTATCAGTAACTAAACCGAAGATGATCTTTGTTAATTTTCTCATCATCCTCACTTTGATATATAAGATACCAGATGCCTTGTGCTATGCGCATACACACACACACAGAGAAACTAGGAAATATATCTGATGCGGAAGTTTATCAATCACATTAGTTAATTGATTAATTAATTATAAACAAGAACATATATTGTCATTTCATGGTTCATGCAATGAAATCAACCTAGATAATCTGCTATCATAGTAAATGGAACTAAGCATAGACCCCTTTTCTTCAGTTCTGTTGTTTCAGTATTATTCTCTCTTCCTATTGAACCCAGAACTCCAGTGCTTTTCTCTTCCGTCTGAGCTGATAAGCTGCTTGCTTTCTCCTGTTTGTACCAACACAAAACAAAACCCAGAAGCGTTTTGTTATTCTATAGCTTTTGAAACAATTCACCCTAATTCAACACCCAGAACCATTGAAAATAAATCAAACAACTGATATTTTACCCGAGAAACGTCCATCTGCTCTGGTTTCCTGTCCAGGTACTGTGTCATCAGATTGCAGACCCATTAAGAAAAAAGTTCAGAACAGTAAGAAAATTAAAAACCAACAAAAATAAAAAAGAATATATATGACTATAAGCACGAGGAAGAGAATAATCTGATCACCCTGGGACTGTTAGCAGGAGAACTAGCAGTATCCTCCAAATCATCATCAACCACAGCCACTTTAGTTTTTCTTTTCTTGAAACTCAATCTAACACTACCTTTTTCCGGAGAAAACGCCCTAACTTGTTCATTATCGGCAACCTTATTTTTCACAACTGAAGAAGCAGCATCAGAAATAAAAGAACTTTCAGGACCAGAAGAGAAGCATCTGTTTTCATTGTGTTGGTTAAAGAAATCAACAAAATACATAGTCCATCCACTCTCTTCAGTAGAAACATCATTTATCCTTTCGTTGCAAGAAACAACTCTGCTCGTAGAATTCCTAGAGTTCTCCATCAACAAAAGGAAAAAAGAAGAAGAAGACGATAATTGTTGGATAAGCAAAGAAGAAGATGAACAAGCTTGTTTAATATGTAGAGTTGCACAGAAGCACTTCTGAAGAAGAATGGATGGAGAAGTTATATATAATATAAGAGTTGTTGTAGAGAAAGCTATAAAGAAAGCAGCTTTGTTTGTGGGCCATGAAAATGGAGTTAAGGGAAAGTTAATTTCTGTATAAAAGAAAGAAGGTGCGGCTTTTGACCCTTTTGCGTTAGCAAGAAAGAAATTAGATATGCCAACAGAGATCTCATTTGCCAACATTTCCTCAGTGGACCAATAGTTTCAACTCAATGCGTTGAATTGGTTACCCCATATGCCCATTCTCTCTTACTTCACCAAATTACGAACAAAGTTCATTACATAATTAACATTTGGAAATGGGTTCGTTTAAGGTCATTAATTTGAAGTATGAACATTGGATAGATCTTGAAGAGATTAGCAACAATCTCGACAGAATTAAAGAGAAGTAATTAATGGGTTCTTAATTTTCTTGGTCTGCCGTTGAAAATGAGTAGAGGCCTCCATCATTGGATGTCAATGATGTAATTAGAAAAGAAACCACCATTTGATTGATTAAATATTTGATTAATTAAGTTGAAGAAACATAATTTCAAGAAGTGATTAGAATATAAGTCATAGGTTATGACTTTCCTTTTCTTGATCATTATCCTAAGGACTCCTTCGTGTTATTGTTTGGTACGGCCGACGTTGATTTTAATTTTCCTTTAATTGACTCTTGGTACTTCATTGGATAGTGGCATCCCAATTTATACCCACTAGAATTAAATAATTACGCTTAAGAAAGGATTTCCCATTTCTGAAAATGATTTGGTTTCTCAATTTTTTGTTGTACAAGGTATTAAAAAAAGTAAGAAATCAATTAAATCATATTGACATTGGCAAATGTGAGAGAGAAGTATGCATTAGTCCTCAATTTAGAACATGGTTGATCAAGATTAAGAAACCTTAATGAATCATGACCAGAGAGAGAGAGAAAAAAAAAGCCTTGGAAGCTTTTGATAGACAATATCTTCCATGTGAATAACAAATGATCCAAAATCATTGTCTCTAATAAGGGAATCCTTTTGCTAGGAAAACTGGTGAAGAGTCATCTTCAAAATTGATTGTTTCTCCATTAACAAATGGATCTTCACTTCTCCCCACACGAACATGTTAATTGTCCCTTTTGTAATCTTTCAAATCAATCATTTTCGTGTTTTTTTGTAATTTTTATTTTTAAATTATTTATTATTATTAACTTAGTTTTTTTTAATTTATTTTTTTTTCATCGACAATTCTTAATCAATAAAAATTTTATAAAAATCTCGTTTTTCTTTTTAATAAATATTTTTTTATGTGAGCCACACAAACATATAAACCTAACTCTCTCTCAAATATTTTATTATATAATCAATCCAAAAAGTTATATTTCTGTATAAGAATTACATGAAATATGATCATAATATTTGTAACCCTTCTCATAAGTATTTTTTATTTATTTAATTATTTAAACGTATGATAAGATCATATTTTATCAACTTTGAGATAGCTATATACCTAACATGATGCGTGGTAGATTGAGTGACATGTAGGGGAATGAATCAACCATTTATCCATACTGGTTTAACCAGAATTCATCCTCAAACAATGAAAAAGGAAGAAACCTGAGGAGGAAATGTATACATGGGTCTCATTTTCAATGGCATGGAGGGGGGATCGCCAATTGAAGCTTAGCCACCATTTCCTCGTGGGGTCCAATATAACATGATTTCCCAAGAAATTGTTCTAAAGTTTAGGTCAAATTCTTTGTATTTTCTAATCATGAATTTTGGCCATTGTTAGAGGAATGGCTCTTTCAATGATGTATTATTACTATTATTTTGTTTTTTCGGAAGATAAAACAACATATTAATGCAAATGCACATGGGCAGGCACTCATGCCCACGTGTGTCCAATGGATTACTTTGCACATGCCATTACTTAAAATTTTCTACACATATATAGACAAATTAACCTACTATTCTTGCTTAACTTGATTAAAAGGGAACTAAGTCAGGCAGATTCCTATTGAAGGAACAGTCGATCCCACAATCAACTTCCCAATGGAATAGTCCCTTAGGAGGACACTGATACTGGTCCCTATTTCTGCAGCATGTCTCCAAGAGAAGTATTCAGATCCACATGATAAAACTGCAAATTCTAAGCTATCATACTTTTGGAATTCTGTCATCCCAACAATTTGATCATTATGGTGCCAAAACCATGCATAAAAATGTAGCATAGGGCCCCTGGATATTGCATGCTTGCTACACAATTTGCTGAGAAAGACTTCCCATTAATTATAAATGGTCCCATACAAACACAAAAATATATATATGAAGGATGAAGTAGTTCATTAACAAATTTCATTGATCAATCTCTTGTTTTCAGCGCATGGGGCAGATGCTTCCCATTCTATTGTGGTGAATATTCTTTACACATTATATTTATGATTATCTGCAGTAGGTACTGTTACTGGTTTTTCTGAAGAAGAAATCCGAAAATTACATGGTACTTTATATGGAACCATGTGGCCTTCGTTTGATCTTAGCTGTGATAGTTATAAACTCATGATCGATGGTGGTCCCCTATGCTATGCAGCTTATTCTTGAAATGACCTTATTTATTTTGTGCTCGTCGCTGAGGCAAATGTAAAACTAATGCTTCGTTCCATTGGCATGAATAGAATGAGATTAGCTTCTAGATGAAATTAATGGGTGAAGCAACTAAAGAGCTCCCCAGGCTATAAAAGCTTTGGAAATTGGTAATTAGACAAGTGAAAACTTCTTATGATTGGATTTTGCAGGGATTTACTTCTGCAAATCTAATAAGAGTAACCCATCACATCCTGCATTTATTGAATGTCAACAAGAGTGTTCCCAGCCAGCATTGATTGGATAGGCAAGCTGAGATGTTTGATGTTTTCACCTTTGTGAGATCACAGGATTTATGGATAAATTTTCAAGTGCAATCACTGATATATGTTTGTTATTGCCTCAGGATGATAAATATATATATATATATATATATATATATATATACTACACACACACACACACACACACACACACACACACAATGGTTCGAGCCTCCATGTATAAACAAGATTTTCATACCAATGTCTCTTACAGCTAGCCCAAAGTAAACCCATGATTATATCTCTCGTCTCGTTTAACTTTCAATACTAAAATAGAAATTAAGAAGTCAAGCATACATATTTACAACCAGTTGGGTATTGACGCTGAGACTATAGCCATTGCACAGCATCGGTCTTTTCTTCTTTTCTACCAGTACTCTCGTTCTTCTTCTCCTCGCTGCAACAATTAACAAAAGGAAATGTTAGTGTTTGGAATCTGAATAATTACATGTATCAAATTATAAAAGATGTAGATGCAAACTTACCAAGTTGGAGGCTGCAGCAGGCTTAATTTCAGCTTCTTCACTTACCAGGAAGATCCGATGTCAACGCAGTTTAATATAAGAAATGCAGTCTCTGTGATCACCTTGTAAATAATATAAGAAACGAACGAATAAATTCCTCCGTGGATGTTGGATCAATAATCTGGAGTGCTAGAGTGAGAAGGCTACCACCAACATTTTCATGGCAGCGCAACGTTGGCCTGTCTCTGTCAGGTAAAATTGCCAAGCTGCACGGCAAAATGTTCACAATTTCAGGGTTACCTCCGTCTAGTATTCCGGACACGGCAAAGACATCAACTGTTGCATATATCACATAAGAGACATTCCAGGAATTGGTATGCAGCCCTTGGTCATTACCCTAATATCTTTAGCTCCACTTACAGGTTCCATAAATTATCAATACAAGCACTTACATCTCCCCAGAAGCTTCTTGCTATTCTCTCAGCCAACTTCAGCAGACTCCCTTGGCCAACTTGAGGTAACAATACTACGCAGAAAATAAATCGACATTTGGCTCTTAATCATAAAACAGTGAGTAAAACATTCTTTCAACGTCGAAAATCACTGAGGTTTTATTTTGGTAAAAAAAAAGTAGGGTATCCATATTTACAGCTATCATGAGTAGGGAGTGTTTCTAGCACTTAAAGAGTTGCAAGCCATTATAACAGTGTCGGATTAGCCAACGCTTCGCACCAAATGCATACCCAGAATTGACTAGAGGCCATAAATGCTATGAAAGAACCGATTATCCACCGCCACATGCTCAACCCATGTAACCTAAGAAAAATATTGAAGGTAAATTAGTAACATATAGAGGTGAACACATTGACATGCAATAAAATGAAAAAAAATTTAAAAAGAGAGAGAGATAGAGAGCAATATGCATGTAAATTAAGTAAAATGTAGTTGGGTAAGTCAAGATATCTGGTCCCCTTAGAGCATCCATTTTGGCAATTTTTTAATTAAACAGCCGGATGGCCTCCTTCGAAATCTTGATGTTGGACAAGGGAAGAGATTCTTCAAATGTATATCAATAACTCCCCATGTCCCGTAAGCTAGCTGTTTACAGTACCTTACAAAATGGCTATCTCGACTAGGAGCAAGTGCTGTAGGGAAGATGTAGTACCATTGTCATCTGAAAGAAAGTCGCAAATTTCTTTATGAACAAACGATTCTACAAATGAATGCATTTTCTTGTATGGACAAAAATTATGGGTGCAGGAATGCAATTCATTGTAAAATCAAAATTACCGCTTGCAGCTTTCCATCATAGTTCATGTCTGCTTCTGTTGATAGAACACTCAGTAGTTTTGCTCCGGAGAAAAAATTGGCAAACGTTAACGACCACTGATTCTGATTATCAAAACAAAGACAACAACGTTTCATTTTCTCAAATTAAGTGAACTATTGGACACTCTTATTATTAAGTGAAGAAGAAGAAGAGAAATTAACCATACCACATCAACAAGCAATTCAACGACTCTGATAGGATTCATACTGACTAAACCTATTTGGCATGATGCTTCGGTACGAAGGTCTATGTTCTTCGCGAAATGAAAATTCAGCATTGGAGTTGTTAGCCAAACATTGAATATCTCCTATCCCAACCATCTTCATAAATTCTTCAACGTTGCACCAACACTCCCAAATGGCCTTAATCTATTCAAGGCCATTTAGACTCTCAGTTCCATTCTCTCCTTCGCGACGCAATAGAGGTTCTCCCTCGAGGGCCATTTTCGTTAGTTCATCCATTGCTGAACAGGCAAGGTCGCTGATTTTTATCTTGTTTGTTTCAGCAGACGCTGAAACTGCCATTAATAGGTCACTTGCCCGGTTCATTGCAATTCTAACATTCGTTGATGACTCTAGAACGCCAAGTGAAGGGAACCCAACATCTTCATCATGTTGCAAAACAGATAACATATATATATATAATATATATATCATTACTTTGACTTGTCCGAATTTTTACTCATCTTGAAATGGTCTAGCAGTTTCAGGATTTTGCATGAGAGTACTGAATTCTATATGATACAGAGAATGTGACGTCGATGCAGCGAGTGTTTTACTTACCTCTATATTCACGTCAGATTCAAACCCTAATTGGCCGTTAGGCTCCATTGCGTTCTCATCAGCTGAGCTCCGTAAGCCTTCAATAAAACTGATTCGACACCAAAGTCATCAGAATTAGTATCAACATGATATGATTTAAAGGAGTTGCACATAGTTCCCCTAAATCTTCAAAGAACTCACTTCTCCACGGCTCTTAGTTCATTGTTCAAGTAGTCATCAAGATGAGCAATCCTCTTAATATCCTTTCCAATCTCATCCATATCTTTTCATTTGCGACGTTACTATTTTCAGTTGATTTTGGTGATCAAAATCATAGCCTATTTACATTATAAAAAATTAATTTTTGTTCTCTCCCAACGGATCAACAATCGACTATCATCGAAGAATTCTCGGTAGAACAGATCTATATCTCTCTAGACCATACGAAGATAGGATATCTTTGGACAAAATTATACGCGGAGACTAGAGGATTATGCATTTGCTGGGCACGTAGAAGGCGGCAGAAGACAACGGGCCAGTAGAAGTTAAACACAGTCGTGTGGTGCTGCTGCTGTCTGGTGTCCACAGGGTAGTATGACAGAAAGGCAGCCCAATCTCTTATTTCCTGTTCAATTCAATAATGTTAGACCTGCCAATAACAACAATGCCATTTTCGTATTTAGTCTCGGAGAAGCTTTGCTCGAAACAATAATCTCGGATAATATAACTGAAGCCTTACATTAGGAAAAGAATTGTGTTGATCATATACAATTCTAAGAATTCAAAGGCATATATAGTAAGTAAACAACACCACATAACTTCAGTCATGTTTTGCCTCGTTCTGCTCGGTGGCATATTTTATAGTACAATTATAATCCCTGACTTCAAAGAAGAAACCGATCAATTTCTACACCAGAAAACCCAATATCTCGAAACTCCAGAGACGTTTCTTTCTAACAAATAGGCAGCCGTTATTTTCCTGGAAGAATATCTGATATCGTAAAATCATGGAAAGGCGGGCCTGAAAAGAAAAAATTTTGAGTTATTTGCAGAATGACGAGCAAGCATTCATGCCTAGATCTCATCCATCTATATGGATTAAAATTTTGGATGAAAGATGAGACCCACAGGAAGAAGCAAAATGGGCATAAATGTTTTTGGAAAAAAAAACAATCCACATCAATTTGAGAAACAGACTTAGGTTAGTAAATTTGGAAAATCTTTTACAAATTTTAATCCTGACCTTCTTGTTCACCGAGAATGTAAAAGGGAATATGTGCAACCATCTTTGTTCTGCCTTCACTCCAGTTGACACTGCCCGGCTTCTGCATGACACCTCTTGAAGGTCGTGATGGCCCCAAAATAGACAAACTAATCCCAGGGTCATTCATTAACCCCAAATAATCATGTGCACGCTTCCAAACCCTCGCATCTGAGATTCTAGATCGAGCCACCTGGAAATGCAGAATCCATTTAATTAACGCTAAATGTATCCCAACTCACATATAATAGATATAAAATCCTCTCTTCTTCCCTCTTCTTTCTCACACTAGTGGGAATGAACATGCATCTCTGTCCAAAGAAATCATAACAGATAATAATTTAAACTAGTAAACAGACCTTGCCCAAGGATACACGCGCCCGTGGCAATAATTCACGGTGATGTGTGGCCAGCTTTGCAATTGCTGTAATAACAAAACATAAAAGCCTCGACTGTGATGACTTGCGGTTGTTGTCACTATCAGAGCCTATGGCTGCTTCCTGCCTTAAGCCAAGACGGCTTTCCCAGTAAGAAAAAATGATGAAGTCAGAAAACATATAGCAATGATAACAAAGAAAAGCTCCAAAGCTCAGACAGCCAAGGGTATAGAAATTCATACCTAGATGAAAGGTTTTCATACAAAAGTAGTTCTAAATTTTCAAAAAGCTCACGAGCTGCATCTTTGTGAGTTGCACCTCCTCCACCATGCTCCCCGATGGCCCAACACAATTGTAGTGCCAATTCCATCTACGCAGGAAATATATATGAAAACCTTCTCCAACCCAAAATTATGCCACAGCAATGAGAACTAACAACTGACCTTAGCCGGGCTATCGTAAGCTTCTCCAAGTCTGTCCATTATAGGCTTCTGCAAAGGAGTTATACTGGATTGTAATCATCAGGAAGAATAGTTGTCTCAGAATAAATCTAGGAGAAATATTTTCAGTAAAATGCACAGTTTAAAAACAATTTACAATTCATTCCTTGACAACTGTCACTCGGATCAGATTTAAATCTGACGTTTAGCAGAGAAGAGTGCCAGAATCTAAATGTAGTTTCATAATAAAAAACTCACAGTGAGATTATATTTTACACGCAACGTTAAGGCAGCTTCTCTAAATCAGATCCCTATGTGCAAGAGGGTATAGAATTGGACAGGATCAAGAGAGGAAAAATCCCATGAGGGCAGTAAATCAAGCCAAATCAGCATGACAATCACATTACAGCATAATGGCAAAGCATTTTTTTTTCACCATTCAACCAGGGGATTGTCCATTGAGAAATATGATGCATAAGAACTTTCAATGATGTTTATTGTATAGCTGAACCGTGGTTCACATATGGAAGAGCAAAATAAATTACATATAGCTGAACAGACTTGTGTTTTGAACTCTCTCCACAAAGAGAACACTTTTGCAGGCTGTCCCATTACAACAAATATTGTACTTCAGCCATTCAAGTCTCTAGCTCAAAAGTTCTTTTTGCATGCATAGCAATAGTTTTTGATAGGTCAAATCAAATAGTGACAATACAACTAGTATATTATTTTCCACACAGACAGAAATTTTCACAAGATGATACCTTCAAAAGTGCAATAAAATCTGGAGATCGCTGAAATGCAGAAAGCATGAATTCTAAGAGTCTTCTACAAACCTACAGGCATATATAATTGACTAATAAGGATAAGATAACAATTCAATCAGATATTAACAAAAGTTTATAAAAATAAAGCTAGAAAGTTTAGTTTTTCATGTTTCCACCCATGCATTATTACTCCTGCAACTTGAAGCCTTGTTATTACTTTACAAAAATACATTAAAATTTTTCTAAGAAAAACAGTTTAAGAGTTCATAATGAATCCCATGCCACATACTAATGAATCCAATAAACAAATAGGATATTGAAAGGGAGGCTTCGAAGTGATATTACAAAATAATTTAATATTTACCCAGACCTCAGTGAAAAGGAAAGAACATATATTCATATTGCAGATGCAAGTAAATTAATGTATTTTTCCTCTTTGTTGTAATGCATTTGTGCATAACAGAGAATCCAATTTTGCCTGCTCAGTAAGGGAACTTATCTTCATAAAACTTAAGAGGCTAATATAAAGAACTAAAAGGGAAAATTAGGCTTAAAAAAACCTTCCCTGAATATGTGCATTAGAAGTTTATGGGCCTTATGAGGACCAACATATTATGAACTGCTTTCATATCTTATTGCTGTGTACCAATGGAAAGTGAAACTAAATTGCCAAGCCAAGAACTATAATGGAAGAAAATCTTCAATTTTCAAATAAGTTAATACCTCAAAAGAAAAGTTTTTGTCCAGGAATAGTGTGTCAGTTCTTGTCATAAGCAGGGGAATCAACGCACAGATTAAAGCTGCAAAAGAGCGGAAAACACTCAGTATAGGCATCAACTGAACATAAACATAATACAACTACTAACAAAATTGCATGCTGCAGAAGATGAGTTTCAAACCATAGAAATGACACAAACTAAGGAAGACTCAAACTAGTATCAACATACAATCATTGACATCTCGCAATGCTACAGCAAAATACATGTCCAGAAGCCGAGGAGTCATATTGAGTATCTGTTTCAGCTTGTCAGACTGAGGAGTATTTATAGCAGCTTGTAAAGTTGCAGCCATTCCAGGAGAAGCCCAGTGTCGCTGCTGTTAAAACCAATAACACTGTTAACTCATTTCAACAATCCATCTATAAAAGATATCTGAAATGCAAATATGATCTTGTAGATTTGAGAACATATGTGAATGCAACTTAGATACTCATTGCAGCCTCTGAGAAGAAAAGAAATAATAATTGACAGCAGTTAAGACAGGCTGCAACGGATTGATTGTCCTTGCACTGAGAGAAGGAAAATAGTTAAACTGAGATGACAGAAGAACTCATAAAAGACAGTCACAAAAACGAATGAACGAGAAAGTCTGAAAAGCTCTTGTAACTGTGAAGCAGAACTATATATCTGCACTCTCAACAAGATCACAAATGCTTTAATGGGGTGCTGTCGCATGTGACTTTAAGTGGCCAAAAAGAAATTGACATTGAAAGAGCCATACAGCAAGGCAATCATTTTCATCCTTCAGAAGATCAAGAAACAGAGGATCAGCTGCATCTATGGTATGGCTATCCTCTGATTCAGAGTCTCCCCCTCCATCTGCTATGGTTGAACCAGTATAAGCTTCATCCATGCGAGCAAGTAGCATCTGCATTTACATGCATTTAGTATAGCAATTGCAGTAAACAAAAGTTTTTACTAGACTTGTGTATTTTCAAAGGTCTCAAAAATAACCTCAGAAGCCGTACTCTTCTGGATTGTAGCTATGCTGCTTCCAATTAATGAGCCTGAACTCTTTTCTACCTTTTCTAATGCCACGACCAAAACTAGAACAGACAAAAAGAAAAGAATGTTTAAAATGACTAGTTTGAGAGAAAACATCATAAAATCCAAATCATCATGAAGCATATCTTGACACATTTAAAATAATTAGGGCACATATATCAAGATCATGAGAACTTCTGCCTTAATGCCTTTATTAGAAAAAGGAGAATGAAAGGATCGTGGACAAACTACATAATGACCATGTTCCTTTCTAGAAAGAAATATCATAAGAAAATGTTTGATGAGATGATGCTATATAGGCACTAAAATGCCATCCACAGGAACTCCAACATAGATAAAAGAAAGGAAAAAGAATAAAACAAGCAGTAGAGTTTCTCCATCTTGCATGGCAATCCTTTTCCCTCTTCTAGTCTTAACAAATGAAAATTTTCCATTGAAACATACAAATATTTGAGTAACCATAAGGGATGGAAAGAATTTATCGTAACACATAAATGAACTTTTGTCAATCTTTTAGTAGCCTAGAACTGGATTATCTCCTCAGCCCCATACTTCCTAATCCTGTATAACTGTAAAAAAAAACCACGTATCTAACTCCAATTACAGTATAAACCATGCTTTGAGAGAAATAGGCAGAATAATCATGTTATCATCACTCAACTAAAACATAGTAGCCTTTTCGGAAGCTAAATACAAAACTCACTTGGCAAATCCACTAAAGAGGAAAGTAGTGGAAGAAATGACGCAGAAGACATTAGAACAGGAAAAACCTTCAGGAATGCTTTTTCCAATCTGCCAGTCCAGGTGAATTTTAGATAATCAGCTAGTATCAATTAGATGGTTCAGTATGAACATCAATTCAGTTATACTTGTATGATTTGAAATATAAGAAGGAAACAAAGCAAATAACCAAATAATAAGGCCTTGGTGAATGTTTTTGTGTTTTTTTTTCAATTTTTATATATTCTTTCCATTAGCAAGGAAGCTCATTCAATACAAAATTAGAACAAGGCTATGCCTTTATGTAGTTACAAGTCAGTCACACAACCAACACAAGAAGCAAACCTGACCATCATAAAGCGTGAAGGGCAAAATCTCCGTATTAAGAAATTGCAGTTTCACCATTCGTATTTAATAAAGTTGAAGGCTAAAAGTCTATAGTTTGCAGAAGGTATTCAGAAAGGGCAGTGATAGATTGTTGCTTTCCTCACAGGCAAGGTTTTAGTTTAGCGTGAATAAATCTTACCATTAGAAAATTCAGGGAATAAGTAAAACAAAACATTGCACTGATTTATCAATAACTAATGAGACGCACGCGCGTGCGCGCATGTGTGTGTGTAACATTGATTAAGACAAGAACTTACTTTTCTCCATGCCATGCTATTAGCTTCAACAACAGTGGAAAGAACTGCAACAACATCATTGGCATTAGATAGGGATGCATTATTGTAACAGTCTGTACTGTCTATGCAAATATGTTAGTGCTTTCTATTGACTTTCACCGTCTGAATTAGAAGACCAAGAGGTCAGAATTTCATTTTTTTTTCATTATTTGATTAAGATTGAGATGAATGTTTAAATTTGTAGTTGAAAAAACTGCAATGAGACCATCATATAGGCTTTCCCAGTTAGCTAATGTTGCCTAAGGATGATTATCAGCTCAGTTTATTTTAGGGATAGACATACTCTCATAACATAAGGCCATCATATGGCACTAACTAGAAACTTAACTATTGCAGAACAAAATATCAAATAGGTGAACAATAACAGTTATGAAAAGCTTCAAAGGTCAAACATTTTCCTTTCATAAGTTCTCCATACGTTTCATATTTAATATCTACTTATGGCATCACACTGCATCCTCAGAGAAAGTGTTGAAGATCTTAATTCACACCTGAGGCAGCAAGGTAGGGAAAGAACTCAGAAGTTTTTTCTTGTTTGCATTCAGAAAATGAAGGGTTGCCTCTGCAACGACAGGATCTGCAAACTCACTGCAATCAACATCAGAATGAGAGTCGAATGTGCAGAACATGAAAAATTACAAATTTTGATGCTGTCCAAAGAATATGCATAATAATGTTTAAACATACCAATGTTGCACAAAAGCTATTACTCAATCTACAGTAAGCACTAAAATTGATTGGCAATGGCAAAATTCTTCCTAGTAATTATTTGAACTGCTGTACATATTCATTTTTCTTTTCAATTCACTCGTGCTCTGGCCTGATCATATACAATTGAACTATAAGATTTCACCCATGATCTGGCTTGATATAGAAAGAAAGCTGGGTTAGGTCTTTTTCATGGTAACCCAATAAATGGATTGTAATTTTAACACCATTTCAAATTTAATGCCACAGTAGAATACACGGTGTCCATCTAATATTATATACGATACCACAACTCTATGTACAAATAATGATCAGAAATGTCATTGAACTTGACTATTACATCCTTTACCGGCTTAAACACGAGCGGAAAAATGTCTTTAGACTTGGATCAGCATCATAAAGAACAAACTCGCCAAAGTCAAGGAAGAACTGAAGAATAGCCTGTTGTACAATAAAAGCAGCAAAAATTTAAGCAATATTAAGAAAACTATAACATTCATTTTAACAGGAAGACACTGTCAACTACAGAGAATGAAAGAGAGAGAATAATTATCACCACAACCAAAAACAATAAAAAGAATGTTTGCGAGTGCTTTTGAAAAATTGAATAAAAATTCTTTCAGTAAAAGCATTTGGGGCACTTTTTGGATTTCTAAAAAATTCTGTTGAGCGGTTCTACAAAAAGCATTAAAAATACTTTTCCTTTTATCCAAAAATATGCTCTTATTTATTGAGTCAAAAAATACAATCATGCCATTTTTTTTCTTTTTAATTGATCAAATGCACTTTGGAGATACCAAAACACTCCCAAACATACCAAAAGCTAAAAATATGTATAAAAAAATAATAATAATAACAATTGAAGTAATGAAACACATGACACTAATGCTTTGTTTGAATTGAAAATTCTGGGGAGAATATGTAACCACAAAATTCCTCCTTCATCACTTGTTGTAAATGAAAGTGCCAAAGACACCATATACGACCAAGCAGCATGCAATTACTAGCATTTAATTACACAAAACAACACCAAATTCGAGCAGATTGAAACTAAAGACAGCAAATAGAACTTGTGTAAATAAGTTAATAATTGAAAAGAAAAAAAAACCAGCAAGAGGAGGCCATTAGAGAAGCGAGATTGCGAGAGGGAAGCAACAGATCGTTGAAAAAGCTTGTTCATGTGAGGATAAACTCTAGCCACCAAATCCTCATTTTTCTCTTCTTTACACAATTCATACAATTTTTTAACCTATACAAAAACAGACACACAGAGTGTAACTTCTCTGATATCGGTAAAACGCGAACGTTTATGCGAATACGTATAAATAATGTACGTGCAGAAATAAAAAATTATATACAGAGCAGAGAAGCGAAGGATCCGCGGCAGGGTCGGTGGCGACACTGGAGTCTCGGGTGCTGTTCGATAAGGTTCGGAGATAGAAATCCCAGTCTCTGTCTTGATCGGACATTGTTTACGAACCGAAATGGAAGTGCTGGAAGCAAAGTTCTTATTCTCAGTGAGATTTTGAATGGAAAAATGAGATTTTGCTAGGATGTTTCCTCCGAGCCCGGAGTCCGTCTGTACGACTGTACTGTCACCGATGAGACTACGAGCCCCGAAACCGTTTTGTTCTCGGTTCTCCTCCCCCCAGCTCAACGCAGCGTTTACTTCAAAAAGGCTAAATCAGCCCTCATATTTCTTGGGCCAGATGTGACAATATGTTGGGCTCCATCACAAGAAAGCCCGTGTACTTGTGGGCTTTGTTTTTAACACGTGGCTCAATTACACAATCTCTCCGCCGATGTAAATGCCCAAACGTTTGCAAGTCACCCAGGCTACTTGCCAGAACGCAGGCAAGACAATCGCATTTTCGCTGGTTAGGAGCAGAAGCAAATCTGCCTTGAACAGGAGATGTGAACCTTTCGGCAGAGGCAAAACCTCCTCTATAGGGTCCACTATGATAGTGGTTTCTGTAGATGCATTCTCCATTTTCTTACCAAATTGGTTGACCACAACGGGGATCATTGTAACAGGTGATTTCTCCTACAGCACCATCACCCTGAAAAGACTCCTGCTTCTCTGCTTCAGTAGCATCCTCCTCCTTCCCAACTCCAGGTGAACTTATTTTGCAAACATCATCATCACGACCAACCTTCTTGTTCCGTGAGCTTGACGATCCTGCTCCTTCGTGACCCTGGAAAGACTCCTCTTCACTATTCAAAGGTCGCCTTTCAGTATGGTTCTTAACCAAAGACCCAGAATTGAGTACTACGGAATCTGCCGTCAGGATTAGTACATTTTTGCTCCGTATTATCCGAATCTGAAGAAGTAATCATGCAACCTGCAATGGACTTTTCAGAATCTTGGAGTGGCCGCTTCTCGTCTTTCTTATATGATTAAAAGAAACTTTTGCATTCGATATAGGATATAGGAATAAAAAAAAATCAAAGGAAGTAGAACGAAATTCATCAAACACATCACTAACCTTGTGGATCTCGTTTATCACCGTTCTTTCTTAGGACATTGATTATTTCAACTGTTCTCTAGGCAATCATCTTCAGTTCTTCATTAAATTGATTCAATTTTTCCCTCTCTAGCTTTCCCGTGCCAGGAGCCCGATTATTTATATGCAGCAAACCAAATACCAAAGGGTGACTAAAAATCTTGAGAAGTGGGAACAGTGTCTACAGAATCTGACTGTGTGTTTCCAGAATCGATTACTCCTCTGCTGTTCCGAATCACTATAAGCAATCAAGGGATTGCTCGGGGAAGAAAAATCGGAGACCGCCATTTTTTTTTGTCAGAAAGGGAATGCTAGAGGGAACGAATGCTGGAATCTGTTTCTTGGCGGTTAACTCCATTTTCAGGGGCCTGCTATTAATTATTAAGGTGTTAAATGAGCCGGGCTCACACAAGAGTAGTCTCAATGAGCTGGCTGACACATGAACTTTCAATGAGCTCATCACAAGCGAGCTTCAAGAATTTTATAAATTCAAATTTAAAGTTAAAAAAGAAAAAGCTTCGTTGGTGATGACGATATTGTTCGAGCTGGCTGCAGTAGTACTAGCAGTGTCGTTGATTTATCAAACCGTCCATTTTCGATGCAGCACCTGAAGCTTGAAGGGTTGGTTTTGGATGGGAATCGCCTTGGGTCTAAGGGAACCTCACAGATTGAGGAATTTGACAACGAATTGAAGAACATGTAGATCTCCCTTTTGCGGATTCTTTTAAAGCTTAAAAATGAATTAAGCAACGAAGATGTGTTTGGAAGAGAAGAACTAGAACCCTTGAGTAACGCATTTTTTCAGAGAACGTATTTGAAATTGGCTTTCATTTTGTAAGTTCGAAATTTGGGTTGTGTAGTGTACATATATCTCTGAAATTTGATCAAGCACATTGGTTCATAATATGGGTACGAAGAAAAGTCTAGCTAAGATGGAGTGCTAATATTATCTCCAAAATGTAATTGACCTTACGACACCCATAGATACAGAAACAAGAGAAGTTATAACTGGTATGAAAGCTTCCTTTATTTTCCAGTGGATTCAGTGGCATCGTTCTTTCTGCTGTGTACTTGATTCTTCTGCAGCATGACCCTGAAAAGACTCCTGATTCTCTGCTTCAGTAGCATCCTCCATCCTAGAGGCCTCAGATGAATCTGCTTTGCAAACATCTTCTTCATCACCATCCTTCTTCTCCTGTGAACTTAGATTTTCCAGCTCATTATTAGCAACATTCCAGGTTCCAGCTTCACAATCATTAGTATTCATAAGCCAAGGGTCCTCGACTTGAAAAAAGTTGAGCGGTGCCACGTCTTCAGGTTCACTGTTCCAAATCATTCCACCTAAGTCAATCGATTCTCTAGCTTCCTCATTCAGGTGTTCTACATGACACTGAAAAGACTCCTGATTCACCTTCACCTCGTCATGAACAGCATTCAAAGGTCCAGTTTCATAATCATTGTTCATTGTCTCAGGATTCTCTACTTGATTCTCCCGATTCTGTTCCAGCTCATCATTGTTAACAAAATTCTCGGGTCCAGCTTCATAATCATCCTCAATTATCTCAGGATCCACTATTTGATATTCCTGGAGATTCTCCTGCAGATTATTATTAACAGCATTGGAAGGTCCTGCTTCATAATCATTGTTCATTACCTCGGGAGTCCCTACTGGATAAAAATTGGGTGCTGGGTCCTGTAAGGATTCACCACCCCAAATTCTTTCAGCTAACTCAAATAGTTCTCTTTCTCCTTCATTTTGGGGTTCAAAATTTCTGGCTTTCACATCGTACCACATCCACAACCTTTCAACTTGTTCTTGTAAACCCTGCCGATCAATATTTTGTTCAAGCAGGACAACGTCGATAAAATCTTGCAAACTAGCTTCGTCTTCAAAGGGGTACACTCCATTTCTTCTATGGTATTCAATCATACCAATCAATAACATGATTTGAGTTTCCTCATCGGAGCGTAGTCTGGAGAGATATGAATCCGTTCTTGGATTGACATTATTGTTCCCATTCGACTTTCTTACTTTTCTCGGAAAAATTTCCTCATACTTTCCGGAGTCTAGAAGGGGTCGCTTCTCATCTTTGTTGTATTTTTTTCCTTAATAAAACAAAATACACACACACTTCACTATGTGTATAAATGATCCAAGAAGGTAAAAAGAAATCCATAAAGCACATAACTAACCGTGATTCGCCTGCAGCTTTCTTACTTTTCTTGGCAAACTTATTGCGTCCTTCTCTCCAGAATCTTGGAGTTGTCGCTTCTCATCGTACTTTCCAGAATCTTGGAGTAGTTGCTTCTCATCTTTGTTATAATTTTCGCCTATCTTTCCTGTGCCTGGAACCAAGTCCTGTAACTCCAACCAAGTCAACATAAAAGGGTACCTAAATTCTTGGGAAGTTTGAATCTGATCATGATCACTATATCTGCCAGCAGGAACAGTGTCTACGGAATCCGAGTTCTCGGCAGGACTCTCTGCAGGTATTTTTTGCTCATGTTCTTCAGAATCGATGGTGGAATCAGGATTATAACCCGATTCATTAGCAGAAGAACAAGGAGAAGAAGGAAGCGAAGCGGAGTCCGCCATTTTTGTTTCAAGAAAGGGAAAGCGGAAGAGAAAGTACGCTGGATTCTTTTTTCTTGGCGGTTAATTTCAGTTAAAGTAGGACCGGACATTGGAAGTGTTAAGTGAGCCGGCTCACACTGTCACCTCGAGTCTCATTGGACTCGTCACAAGCTCCCAATTTTGCCACCCAGACAAAAATTTCATTTAACCCCTCTTCTTAAAGTACGCCATTTTCTTGACGGTGGTAGATTTTTCCACTCCACCTCGTGCATTTGATAAGGTCAAGTCATATATGAATTTGTGAGGCAAGCAGCTTGGAAGCCGGGGCATTTGCACGAAAGTACCTAACCCTTGCTTTTAGCGTAAACACTACGTCCTGCCTTCCCCTTGAAATGAATGGTAATGAACCGTTTGGTCACTGTCTTGTCAGTTGTCTGAAACTACTAGTCCTTTGGTTAAAGTTTGTTTATATGTTCTGAAGCAATGTAAATTTATTATTCAATTATGAAGGGCCATCATGGGCATAGTCCGCAGTATAAAATTGCAGAGCATGTATGTTGTTATTATAAATGATGCGCATGTTTTGCTGATGACATGCTCCCAGTAGAGTCATCCTGGTAATATTGGAATGCAGAAATACCCTCCATTGTAGTTAAACATGTTCACGTAAATCCCATCTAGCTCATAAGAAACTCCTTCGAAATAGTACGCCATGGATGCAACTTTGTTGAGCTGTGAACTGTACTTGTAGCAAAGATCAAATCCTTCAGGAACCGCTCTCATTCTCCTAAGCTTAAAGGGATCATAATACTTCCGAAATACTAGGATCACGGCAGCATAACCATTTAATCCAGTGGTGGTTTATCAATGCGAATGGTTGTATCCCCTGAGTTTATGAAGCAAATATCGTTAATTGGTGGTACAATAAAAAAAAAGTTAAACTATACTTGTTAATATGAAGCTACTGGATTGTCTGAAGATTGAAAACGGAGATCATTGTTAATGTGCATGTTCTGGTGTCGCGATGAAATCAGCCCCTTGTAAATGGAATGTCATCGTTGGATGGGCTTGAAAATTCCTGTCATATATGTAACAGAGATTCATAGCTCTACAAGGAAATGGAAATCTACGAAGCCTGAAACGAGCAAAGGAATTCTCAAATGCTCCCATCACGTTCGGATAAGTATGCTTATGAATAGAAGTGGCTGGTGCAGCAGAATCTATAATGCAGCCACCGGATTCCACCTGCTGCAATTGAAAAGGTCCCGGAAGAAAATCCTATCTGCTGGCCAATAATACTAATATTGGTCAAATTCGAGTAATATTGGTTGTAGACTGGTGGGCTTACCATTGGGGTTAATTTCAAGCTTCTTCCCCCAGTAACAATGTTCCAAACCTTAAATAACCACTAGTTGTCGATGCTTGATCACGAGGCACACATGGCAATATCAAAAATGGTAGTTAATTAAATTACCAAACTGTTGTACTATTGATTCTGGGCCAAAACCAAATCCTAGAATCCCAGTTGTCTTGCCAGTTTCTCCAATGGAAATAGTATGTTATAGTTTGAGCAGGCAAAGTCCACTGATATACGATTGTTTGGTAAAAATTCAAACATCTCTTCAGAAGCAATACATCTACTCGAAGCACCACTAGCATAGCCTCGAGTATAAACACATTTATCATCAATGCATCTGAAGTAATTTGGGCTGCCGAGACAAATAGGATGATTACAAGGAATTGGTCTGTAAGTATGGGAAGTCCTGGAATCATAAACTGGAGGAATTTGGTGATAACAGTTCTCACAAGGTTGACACTGTGTCCGAGTAAGGCCACTTCCAGTATCCACTGTAACAGGACGATTGCAAGGAATTTGTCTGTCAGGATTGGAAGTCCTGGAATCACAAATTGGAGGTATTCGATGATAACAATTTTCAGAAAGTTGGGATTGTGTCCAAGTACGACCCCTTCCAGTGTCTTCACCCCTTACTGAAGTCGATCATAAGCCATGCATGGGAAGGGGCATATCTCTAGTCAAAGCAGCCCTTACTGGTTCATGGAAATGAGTTTTAGGCTAAAACCAACATAATTAGAAGCAGTAACTTGGAGTCATTTTTGAGATGGAATTGAAGCATTCAAGCCTATACATTTAATTTCTAACTATCAATTTTTATTAATTAAAAAATGAACAAATAAAAAAAAACCATGGAGAGGTTGGGATGTATCCTTTGTACTTTGTCATCTCATTTCCAGCTTGTCTTTGATTAGTTTATAAACTCATGATGTGATCTTTTCAAATAGAACCAGTTCAGTTGCTGCTGAAAAATGGTAGCAAGCTTGTTGGCAACTTTCAATGTGGAGGACTTCAATCCATGGCAGGGTTGGGTGAATAGTTTAAACGGTTGGAATGCTAAAATGGAGAGGGTTTCCAAACTATTAGATAAATTTCTTGAAGGAATTATTAATGATCATATCGGAAGTCGAAGTGCGGCTGCTGGTTGTGCAGACGAAGATGATCAAATGGACTTGATCGATGTTTTGCTTGATGTTCAGAAAGATGGCTCAAAGGGCGTTTCCATTGGTCGAGATACCATCAAAGCTAGCTATCGTTTTGGTAAGGAAAGCTAAAAGAATTTCTGTACTTTTAACTAGTAGTAAGGGGTTTCCTTCAATATTACTTGCATTGTATGCAGGATGTTTTTGGAGGTGGAACTGAAACCACCTTTACAGCTTTGGAATGGACAATGACAGAGCTAATAAGGCACCCAAAATCCATGACAAGAGTACAAGAGGAGATTAGAGAGACTGCTCGACACAAGGACAACATGACGGCGGATGATTGAAGAGAAAATGAACAACATGAAAACAGTAATTAAAGAAACTTTACGACTCCATCCTGCAGTCCCATTACTAGTACCAAGAACCCCAAGCCAAGATGTCAAAGTGCATGGCTATGATATTTTAGCCAAAACCAGAGTTATTATCAATGGACAGGCCATAGGAAGAGATCCCGCGCATTGGAGAAAACCAGAGAAGTATAAACCGAAGAGGTTTCTAAGTTCTTCGATATATTTTAGAGGACGTGACCTTGAATTTATCCCATTCGGAGCTGGCACAAGAGGTTGTCCTGGTATTTCGTTTTCCGTTGCCATGATAAAGCTTGTTGTATTGGCAAATATCCTACGCAGGTTTGATTGCGGTTTGCCTGGTGGAGCAACAGGGAAGAAGGATTTGGATGTTACAGAATCATCAGGAATGTCCATCCCCTTGTTCTGGTTCCCCCTTTGTCCATCCATACATCTCTTTATGTATTCTGAATTCTTACTTTCTATTACGTTTGCCTTGGTTTTGAGTTTATAAGACACTCATTCTAGAAAAGTATATTACTTCTGTTTCGGGTCCAATCTTCCAATTCAATAGTTTGACTTTACTAAGAATCTACTGTTTAATATCTTTTATACCCAAGAATCGTAGTTGTAGTTATGTACGTACATATGTATGTAGGTACGTATGTGTATGTATGTATGTATATATGTATGTATGTATGTATACGGCTAATAACAATAACACTTCCTAATTACATTAATAATTTTCTCTTAGTATTCATAATTTTTTTTTCATTGGAAAGAAAATCTTAATCTTTGGCTTGCCGTAATTTGATCAAACGCTTTATGACAATTCAATTTTGGGGGTCGTTGGAACTTTTATATAAGTTGACGGTTTCTGACCGACCAAACCATCACGTGTCATTGTATGATTTGTTGTTGAAAGTAGATTGTTACGACATTTGACCGCAGTGTAACCTAACTCTTGTAAACCAACTTTCTTCTGTCTCACACTAGAAGACCCTTTTTGAATACGGAAAGGTGGTGATGAAATCGAAGTACTTTTAAGGTAGATCACATGGCTGTTTCTTGTTTGGACTGAGATTTCCGAGAAACGAGAAACGTTGTAGTGGTAGATTTCAAAGTGATCTCTTCTTGTTCTCGTCCTTTCCTAAAAATAATCTTTTTTTTTGTTAATTCAGAATCTGAGTTAAAGAATACTAAAAATTCTCTCTTTCTCTACTTCATATTTGCAAGCTCGGTTGATATTGCTTTGTTTGTGATCTTTTAGTAGTTTCAATATGATCTGCTCTGTTAGAAATTCTGCAACAGCAACAACGATCAATGGGTCGGATTCAATTTTTCGGAAGAGATTGTTTTCACCTTTACAACGATATTCGTGTTTGCCATCTTTACCAGCAAGGAGTAATCTAAAACCCTCACTTTCAGTCTCGAAACCAATTCATATCTCATCCGTGTCAAGTTTTGAGCCGCTGAAACCGCAAAAGTCCTTGATCAAATGCAACGCTTACGAGGCAGACCGATCACAGCCCATCGAATCGAACGAAGAGAAATCAGTGGCGTTGAACAAGATCAAGATCGGTATTTATTTCGCCACTTGGTGGGCTTTGAACGTTGTCTTTAATATATACAACAAGAAGGTTTTGAATGCCTTCCCGTATCCGTGGTTGACCTCAACTTTGTCGCTGGCATGTGGGTCGTTGATGATGTTGATTTCATGGGCGACGAAGATTGCAGAGTCGCCAAAAACAGATTTTGAGTTCTGGAAGACATTGTTTCCCGTAAGTGACTGATTGTTTTTCTGCTTTTCTGGGTTTTGTTTGGTCGGTGAGAAAAGTCAGTGAAATCAGAGAAAGCGATGTTTTTGGTTTTTATGGTTTATGCCAGTTTGTATTTTTTTTCTTTTTGTTTGGTTGCTGGGAAAGTGAAAGAAAGGGAAAGAGTAACATATGGATTCTGATTTTTTTTTCCTTCACTAATGTTTATGTTCTTTGGACTTTTTTCCCGGAGGAAAAAAGATTAGAAGTCCAGATTTTAAATTGATGAATGAATATATCTGCTGTAATAAAATTTTAAAACTATTCTCCTGCCTGTGCTTTGACAACCAAACAAAGAATTAGTGTGTTTCCAAAAGTCTGTGATTGTACGATGTGATACGTGTGGTATCTAATTTTTTGGTTTACAGGTTGCTGTGGCACATACAATTGGGCATGTAGCTGCTACGGTGAGTATGTCAAAGGTTGCTGTTTCATTCACCCACATCATTAAGAGTGGAGAGCCTGCTTTCAGTGTTTTGGTTTCAAGGTTTCTGTTGGGTGAGACCTTCCCAGTGCCAGTTTATCTGTCCCTTGTTCCGATTATAGGTGGATGTGCTCTTGCTGCTGTGACTGAGCTAAACTTCAACATGACTGGTAATGGGAATTTTCCTTCATTTCTTGAAATTGGAATAACTATATATACGATTTATCATATTTGTTATCTGGTAAACATGGTATCAAACATTCTTATATTATATGTTGTTCAATTGCTTGAGATAGAGATATGAAATAAATTATTATTATGGGAATTTTATCATTGGGACTTTGGAAATAGGAGTGGTTATAATTGGTTTCCTTATCTTTAAATCAAGGTTATGGTGTCAATGACAGCATCTTTATTATTTTGATCCTTTCAAGTTAATTATGAATTCTGTTGCCAGTTGGGTCATATGGGTTTTGGTCTAGTGGGATATCTCTTTAATTGGAGCCTGGAACATAACTTCAATAGTTTTGCTTCTAGGTATAGTTTCTGAGTGCTGAACCTGGTTGTTGACTGCCAATTGCAGGTTTCATGGGGGCCATGATATCAAACTTGGCATTTGTCTTCCGCAACATATTTTCAAAGAAGGGTATGAAGGGGAAGTCTGTTAGTGGGATGAACTACTATGCTTGTCTGTCTATGTTGTCTCTCTTAATCCTCACACCTTTTGCAATAGCTGTGGAGGGACCACAAATGTGGGCAGCAGGATGGCAAACAGCAATCACTCAAATTGGACCGCAGTTCATATGGTAACTGGAAACCAGACTCTGATTTCCTTTTTATTGTTGTGGTTACGCTAAGTTTGCCTGCATATAGTTGTTAAGATGGGGTAGGATTTTTAAAGTCACTGGGTAAATTTAATTTCTACAAAAAATTTTCATAGAAACTCTAAAGGAAATCTTCACGTGTTAAGTTTGACTGCTCAAAGTATTAAGTCAAATCAAAATAAGAAAAGTATCATTGAACCCTGTGATAGCTCTCCACAATATGGGCTCTGCCATTGAATTCCTTCAGATGCTGCTGATATTTGCCTTTACGTTTTTCATGAATGTGCGCTGGGAAGTTTATATGGGTATAACATCCAGGTTAAGATTTAGGAACTCATGTTCTCATTGTTTGCAGTTACTGCTCCATGTTAACTAGATTGGTATTCAAGCATTTAACGAGAGAAAGTGAATATTTGTTCTGAGTCCTAAGTTGTGTATAGCTATATAATTATGACTGAATACTTTATTATTCTTCATGTTTACTTTCACTAGTCTTTTATTTTCTTGCACTGCAATTTTTGACAATTGTAATATATGAAGCCACACATTTCCTTGTTTACCTTACAATTGTTAGATGAGTGAGCATTTGATTAACCATAATGATGCTACAATTTTCTCTTTTTCTTTTTTTTACCTTTATGTTTGTTGAAGAATTATTTGTGTGGCTGTTATTTTACATTATAGGTGGGTGGCAGCACAAAGTGTGTTCTATCATCTCTACAATCAAGTGTCTTACATGTCCCTGGACGAGATCTCTCCCCTGACATTTAGCATCGGAAACACCATGAAACGTATATCTGTCATAGTCTCCTCAATTATCATTTTCCACACACCTGTCCAACCTGTCAATGCTCTTGGAGCTGCAGTTGCAATCCTTGGAACCTTCTTGTATTCCCAGGTAAACTCAAGCTCTCTATGTCTTAACTGTGGTTGCTCATAGCTCTGCTGGCCCTGTGTTTTAGAAAGACTAGTGTGCCTTTATGACTAACTTTGGATGTCAAGTTGCTGACCAGCACCATTCCTAGAGATTTTTATTTTTATTTTTATTCTTTTGTTGCACTCTCGTTTACTTCACTTGTTTGTAAGTTGAAGATGCCAATAGACGACTAAAATGCTTCTCCTCCATTGTTTTGGAGGATACTTAAGATACATTAAGCTGTGCCACTGACTGAGCATAAAAGTGTCGGATATCAGAGTAGTAGTAGATGACGTCGTGAATTAGACTCGAAAGTAGTAGTTGAACTATACAGTTGGGGTATTAGGTGATTTTGATCTGTCAGTTATATTAGCTTTGTCAATACCTACCAAAGTTTCCCATGATTCAATTGATCATTGTGGAGGGATGAGCCATCTACTAATTCTTTGAACTATTTAAGATGTTGAAGTTCAGCTACTAGGAGATTTCTTTGATGTTGACACGAGGGTTAGTGGTAGGTGATTTATTTTATTGCCTAGACCATTTGCATGGATGCCCACCTAACTGAGCATAGCAATGGAATAATTTGAGAATATGCTTTAGCTCATTTTACCGCTCTGGTAGACTGTTTTAAAGATAACCACTGTGTTCTGAAATGTAATCTTATATTATGTTTTATTTTCCTTCAGGCAAAGCAGTGAGAAAGCTGGGGTTGAAGAATTTATATTCATCATGTACCATCGATGATGAGAGAGAATAGATGTGTCAAAGCGCAGAGAAGTTGAGCGGTTTCTGTCTGTCGGGCTCCATGCTCGCTGGACTGTTCGGATGGACCAGCAGGGTGTCTTGCCGTAGATAAAATAATAATAATAATAAAAATAATGGTGATTACAAGCAACACTATACAGTCAGGCAGTTTTCTTGCTATATTTGAATGATTTTGATTGGGAAAACGTCCCAATAAACAAGGATTACGTCTAAAGACCTTTTTTTCTCTTTCGTGACTATGAGACATAAAATAACGACGTGTACGGTGCCATTTCTTCTCAATTTTTGTTCTTCTATGTTTGTACTCATTCAAGGTCAGGGGGCAATGGCTTTAATCTGTAGATATTTTTGTAGCAGAGGCTGACTGTTTAAACAGCCATTGGCAAAGATGAAAGTCAATTGGGGCAAACATCGAAAGCATTGACCCATTTGTTGATAACCCATCAATTGTGAAGGAGACATTTGATGATTATCTCTTCGTGGACTGAAGGGGCAGATTTCTCATGCCCGAAGAAGAAAACACTTTGTTTATAATTAAAATTTTGATAATATGCTGAAACACAACGAGTTTGTGGGACAAATACTAGTTTAAGGCACCAACAGCAAGTTCAGAAGAGCCACATGGAACTGCCAATGTATCTATTAATCATGTTTGACCCTCTAATCGTTTCGTGGTCACAAATATTAACAAAAAATAAAAAAAAAGTCAAGAAATGAAAAGATTACTGCCATATAATCAATCTCCTCTTTAACAACTGATAGAAATAAAATCTGTACTTCTAATATGTATCCTATAAAGACCTAACTCCATTGATCCATTCCCCCAGCTTTTATTAATCATGTTTAACCCCCTAAATATTTCACCATTAGAGACATGAATGAGTCAAAAAAAATACAGCTAGCTACAATGGCGACTCTCCCCAATGAGAAAAAGAAGAAAAACTGAAAGGACAATCAATCTCCTCGAGAGAAAGAAGAAAAGGAAGAAATAGAGTTTTCTAAATTAAATGGCAATATAAACTCACAGGAATGAAATAACTTATGATACATGATGTAAAAACAACAATACCAATAGTGCTTCCCTTGCCGATAACCCCATTCATTTGTTAGCAGTTGAATGAATCATATTGCCACCCGCAAGCCTTACAATCACACTTGCAAATATTTGATTGCTGTCTGAACATCCTTGTCACCTCTGCCGCTGCAGTTAATCACGACCTTAGCTCCATCTGGGAGAGTGGGGCACAGCTTCTCCAAATAAGCCAATGCATGAGACGTCTCTAAAGCAGGGATTATGCCCTCCAGTCGTGATAATCTCTTGAAAGCTGGCCAAAAGAAAAAAAATGAAATAGATATCAGAAAGGTACAAGCTACAGATTTTGCAAACACAATGCCGACTTGCATGAATGACAACAACTTAACAAAAGCATTAGATAGAGTATAAAGAAAAAACGAGACAGTTGTATGATCTGGAAATTTCATGAAACCATAAAAAGGAAAGTGCATTAAACCATTTTAAAAATTACAAGTTCATTTGATCATTCTGTGACAAATAATTTTCATAGACTAATAGATTAAAATTCTAATTTTCAAGTAACTCGATTAAGCAGTGAGAAACTGTTTCATCATAAATGGCAGCCTGGTTCTTAAGTTGAAAATTCCGTAAAGGATATAGAACAAAACTACACAATATAACAGAAAGATATTCATTACAGACTAAAGATAACGAGTATCCACAATCCGTTATGAGAACTGAAAAGCTTGAACAAGAAAATCCAATATCAAAAGAATACCTTCTAATGCTTCATCATCTGTGACGCTGTGGTACTCAGCACGCCCTTCATCTTTCAGCAAACTGTGCTCAGGTCCAACTCCAGGGTAATCCAAGCTGCATGCAACAATCAAAATTCATATAAAGTTGATAACATTACAATAAAAATGAGCAACAGAACAATTAATGACCAAAAAATAAAAGTCTAACCCAGCACTTATGGAATGAGGCTCAACTATTTGCCCATCTTCATCCTGTAATAAATAGCTCATAGCTCCATGCAAAACCCCAACTTCCCCTTTGCTCAAGGTAGCAGCATGTTTGCCACTGTCTAAGCCAAAACCTGCAGCCTCCACACCAATCAACCTAACATCCTTGTCATTAACAAATTCATGGAAAAGCCCTATGGCATTTGAACCTCCACCCACACATGCAACCAGCACATCCGGTTTCCCACCCCATTTCTCCAGTGCTTGTTTTCTTGTTTCTTTACCAATCACTGCATGGAACTCTCTGACCATCATAGGGTATGGATGTGGCCCAGCAACAGATCCTAAAATGTAATGGGTTGTCTCCACATTAGTCACCCAGTCCCTTATAGCTTCGGATGTAGCATCCTTTAGTGTGGCTGTTCCAGAATGAACAGCTCTGACCTGTAGTGTGATTCACAACAATAACAATCACAATAGTATGTAGATTGCAAGGGGAAGATTAATGTGTGTAGCAGAACATATAAATGTTATATGCTCTTAGTGGATATAAATCTCAAGATATTTTTAGTGACCACTTTCTTCTCATCCATGATAAAGCTTGGAAAAATCTACTAGGAAAATATGCAAGTGTATTCACTTATAGGACATAGAATACATCATTTAAGATTTCCTATATAACTGAAAATAATTACAAATAATAACTGCAATGAACAAACCTCTGCTCCAAGAAGCCGCATTCTGAAAACATTAAGTGCCTGCCTTTCCATATCCTGGGCACCCATGTAGATGATACACTGCAAACCAAACCGAGCACAAACAGTGGCTGTCGCAACTCCGTGTTGACCAGCACCAGTTTCAGCAATAATGCGTTGTTTACCCAACCGCTTGGCAAGCAAAGCTTGGGCAACAGCATTGTTGATCTTGTGGGCCCCAGTGTGGTTAAGGTCTTCCCTCTTAAGGTATATGTGCGGCCCTTCACCATTTGGTTGCCTGTAATGCTCTGTTAGCCGCTCTGCAAAATAAAGTGGACTCTCCCTACCAACATAGTCTCTCAAAATCCCTGATAGTTCCTTCTGCAATCAGAAATGATTGTCCAAAATTAGCATCACTACTATGAACAAGCATGTATGAGACCACTTTAAAAAAATAAACAAAAAAAAACACTTCTGCATATGAAAGTACTTGCTCCTGCATTTTACAGGACGGAGATAAATTCTACTACTTTCCCAGGAAGTCCTAAACACTTCTACGCATTGTTACTGGGTCATTTATGGACGAGATAAACCATTCCGCAAAAAACTTATTATCCTTAAATCCCAGTAACTTAGAATAACCATCTACCAAACAAAACATGATATTCACTCCAAACAGACCTCATTATCGTGGAAAATAATATAAAGACCGATCCTAAAATCAATCAAACTGATGTATCACCACGCCCGTATACGAACATTACTACAGCAGTAAGTTCAACATTTTGGCGTTTGAGGCCAAACAGGAAAATATAAGTATGCCAATGATTCATCTATACAATCAATACGTATGCACGAAAATGAACCTGAAAATCTTGGTCGTCGGCGAGTTTATGAAATGCGGACTCGAGCTCAGAAAGCGCGTACATTAGCGTCTCAGGCACGTACTTCCCGCCAAACTTACCGAACCGTCCAAACGCATCGGGTCTCTGACACAACGCGGAGTAGGACTCTCTCTTGGCGTTCATTTGAGCAAGCGAATCTCCAGCAATAGCAAAGCGTATGTAAGACGATTTGGCAGAGCCCGACGTAAACTTGTTGAACGTGATGCGCAATTGAGAGGGAGAAGAAGTCGTAAAAGCGTAGGGTTTTGAGATTCTGCAAGCAGAACGCGGACTTGTCTTGGCAGTGGCGGCAGTGAAGTCGACGGCCATGACAAGACGTGCAGGGTTAGGGCTTCGTTTCGATTTTGTTTTGAAATATACATGACGAGCAAAAACTATATTTTTATTATTATTCCATCAACCTTACTTTTCGATTTATCAGCTAATGAGGTTACAGTAATACCCTTGAACATAATTAAATTTACAACTCGCCCTTATTGAATACTTAAAAATGCAGGAGGTATGGATAGAAAGTCAAAAAGGTTGAGTAGGGATTGGCTCAAGTTATATGAGATGTAAATCAACCCAAAGAAAACTAAAAGGAATAACAAAAGAATCATCTTAGCTTTGGCTGAAATGGTAGGGTGATGAAAGGGATCCTTGCCACAATTCACCATGAAGGAGACCTACAGTAAAACTTCAATGATGTTTCCTTCTGTCTTAGGGTTTAATGATCAGATTTGTTTTTTCCAAGTGCAGTTAGATACATTAAATGTGTAAGGATTTTCTTTATAGGGCACAACTTCTCCTTATATAGTTGAGAAAGATACACCGAAACTACTTTTTGTTGATGAAAAATAAGATAGATTGGTTTTTATGTTTTTTATGTTAATAAGTGCTGATGTAATTTCTGATGGGACAATGCTTTCTTCTTTAGCAGGAATGATGATGATTCAGTGGCTAAAATGAAGGCTGCTGAGGAGGCCTTACAAGCAAAAGAAAAGGTAGTTGTTTCTTTGTTTTCTGGTCTGATTGATTCATTATTTCATCCTCTTCCCTGGGGGTTATTTGTTGATTTACTTGATTATTCTTTGTAATCTGGGAGCAATGTGTGGCTTAATGATAATTTATCTTTCCCACACTGGTTTCTGAGCTTTAAGGCGTTATAGATTATTTTATGCAGTAGGTAAATGGTTATCCATTATGCCTAATTTCCATTGCCTTCATTTCATTGTCTTTCCAATTTGCAGCAACAACCTTCATTTGAGCTCTCTGGAAAGCTTGCCGCAGAAACAAATAGATTTAGAGGTGACATTTTCCTTGCCTTTAGTTTTAGATGAAAAATCTCTCCATCTTCATTTGCTTCATCATGGAGGAACTCATATAATTTTTCTTGAAGTATTGGTGTTCTAGTGAGGCATTCTGATGTTTTTCGAGACAGCTTGGTTATTACCTCCGCCTTGCCTTTATTGCCTATCTTTAACTTGCATATCCGCTTGAGAATAGCTGTTAGGTTGTGACCAGGTTCTGTTGTACATTCGTATCTGGCCCTGTGAAAGCTCCTCAAGATTCCTTGCCTCAATTTATTATTGGAAGTAATTGTCACTGCCTAAGATCAGTTAGACAGAGATGGCCTGCAGGGAATCCAAGACCTAACACTTTCTCTTCCTGTTTTGTTTAAGTAATTCAAACAAAAGGAATTTCTTATATGAATAATATGATTATGTGAGTTTCTTTGTTTTAGTTTCATTCTGCTCCTTGAATGTTACTTTGTCAGGTGTGACGCAACTTTTCAATGAACGAGAGACTTTGTTTTAATTCCTGTTTTAATTGATGCTCGAAAGCCTGATGTAAGATGGAGACTTTATGTTTTTAAGTCTGGTGAAGTGCTTAAAGGTATACAATTTTCATGTATATATTAAAATTTATTAATGCTCCTTTGCCTATGAGGCTGAGAGAGAGAGAGAGAGAGAGAGAGAGAGAGAGAGAGAGAGGGAGATGTGAATGATTTTATTAAGGGTATGTTTGGGATTGAGGTGCTATGTCATTTAAGTCACGGCTATTTTAGGATATAATCACTCAATGTAAATTTTAAGTGGGATGATGAGTAGTAAATATAAGCTACAAAGTAAAAGTGGACATTTACTAAACACTTGAATTCAAAGTTAAGTTGAAAAACAACAGTTTCAAACATCCTAATATTATTTGTTCATGAAAATAATTCCTGATTGTTGAAGAAAGGCTCGTAATCTGTTTACTTGATATGGTTGCATTTCTAAGAAATCTGTTCTTATTGACAGAGCCTCTTTACATACATCGTCAAAGTTGTTACCTTTTTGGAAGGGAAAGAAGGCTGGCAGACATTCCTACAGATCACACATCTTGCAGCAAGCAACATGCTGTGATTCAATTCAGGTAGATCTGTAATTAGCAATATTATTTGGTTATTGATGTTTTGTTGTGTTGTATAATATCTTGTTTTTGTTTCTTCAGGCAAGTAGAGAAAGAGCAACCTGATGGTATGTTATCCAAGCAAGTAAGGTAAGACAAAGCTGAGGTGTGATAATGTGCCGATTAGGAGATATTGTTTTAAGATGTAATATTTGCCTGCCATTGTTTTCTCTATGGCAGACCATACTTAATGGACCTTGGAAGCACAAATAAGACTTACCTTAATGTAAGAAATTCAATTTCTTATTTCCCTTCATTGATCTGAGATTTGATTTGTGTTTGCAGTGATTTTATCAATTTTTTCTTGCACATTTGCAGGAGAATCCTATTGAACCTCAACGATATTATGAACTTTTTGAAAAAGACACCATCAAATTTGGTAATAGTAGGTAGGTGCCGATCAAAATCCAAAACCTGCTTTAGATTTGCTTATGGATCAATATGATATCTTCATCCTGCTTCAAGTCTCTTTGGTTTGGTTATATTGGGTCGTATGGCATTCAATTTACAATATATGCTTTCCCTGTGCATGGATCATGAAGAATTAACATTTGCAGGCATCTAACGAAAATTATTTGCTCCTCATATAGAGCATTCATAAGATCTAGAGTAACACCATATGATTAATGCATTCTTCAGAATTGAAAGCTAGTGAATTTTTGTACTCTCCCTGCGTTTTGCTCTAACAGAGTTGAACCATTGCAAGTTAAAAAGTTTTAATTTGGGATTTTGCAGTCGTGAGTACGTATTATTGCACGAGAACTCAGTTTCTTGATTTGGCATCAGAAGGCTACTCAAATCTGACTATGTTCATCTCTGCAAGCAGGTTTCAGGACATCTTTCTCAGAACAACTTATGATTGAGATGAGTCAGGAGATATTGTCTTTCCATTTTGTTTCCATCGTGATTGGAAAGGCCTGTAGAAGTAAAACCATGCTTTTTAATTTATGTTAGTATGATATCATGCATTTATTTTATACAAATTTTGAGGTGATAATTTCTTCATTGGTTTTGGGAATGTTTCTTCTAGTCATTCAAATTTTTGCCCATATATGCTTTTTTGTTTTCTTCCAATTTCCCTGATGGATGTTTTATACATTCTTTACAAGTGAGATCAACTTCAAAATTTCAAGTACTAGAAGTGGGCTGCAATTGACGGCAGAGAAATTGTAATTTCTTTTCAAAGGATTTCATTCTACAAGTTGAGCAACACAGGCTGGTACTGCCTATTGAACAGTTATGTGTGATACAAAGAAAAATAATGAAAGAGTGAAAAGAAGAGATAAACGCAGCACTTTAAACAGGTTGAAAGTTAATACTGCCTACAGCTATAGCAGCACTTCTGGATTTCTCCTTATAGTTTGTTTCCAAGAAATGCAGAGTTACGCCAATCTTCACCATGCCTTATAACATCCACATGTTCTCCAAGTTACCTGATGATTTAATCTGCATATCATTTCCTCCTTGTGCTTCGATGAAGCAGCAAGAACTAGCATTCTGTCTGACCGATGGTGCCACATTTGGATCAGCACAAAGAAGATTGAGTTACTAGAGTTTTCTTTGTCAGAACTAATGTACCTGAAGAGAACAAGGTGCTGCGAAGGAGGGAATTTGTTGATTTTGCGCATCAATGGATTGGAAACTATAATGCACCTTTTGTTAACACATTCTTCAATCCCAGGAAATTTCATTGCAGAAATGCATCACATTTGCCATTGCACACAATGTGAAGGAACTAGCCCTTGATTTTCATAATCCAATGGTGGCAAGAAGTTGCCTTCTAAAATCATCCAGCAGTGTTTGATTGGGCAATGCATGTTTATTGCC
Source organism: Xylocarpus granatum (assembly GCA_019650275.1). NCBI lineage: Eukaryota > Viridiplantae > Streptophyta > Magnoliopsida > Sapindales > Meliaceae > Xylocarpus > Xylocarpus granatum. The sequence continues at coordinate 117,225 of BNST01002712.1, read as the reverse complement.
ACAAAGTCTTGGACCTCTGGAGTTGTCTTCCTGTAATTTTCTTGTCTCAGAATTCAAGAGTTTCATTGCACTTTAGGACTATGAATTTTATCAGGGACTTATTGTGGCGCTGTCCATTGCAGGAGAGCTTGAGTTGGAAGAGATGCTGGAAATTTGAGGAACTCAAGATGACTGTGCCTAATTAAATGCTTGAAAGATTGATCATCAATAAATTTAACTTTATCCGATATTGGTTTCAGATTAAAGCACCAAATTTAAGTTTCTTCAAGTATTCTGGGACATGGCCATTTTCTTTTAGACCAACGGAATTTACTTGTTGAGGCTGAACTTGATGTCAGGCTTGAGTTGGAATTTGATGAAGATGGAGAATCTCTATATGAACTCTTAAGACAACCTGAAAATGTTAAGGTTTAGACTAATTGCACTTGCTTCAGGTACCGTTTTCTTGAATTTTTTTTCTCTTATTTTTTCCTTCAAGCTTTTGACATTCAGATTTAATAGTTTGCTTCCAAGAATTTTTAGTTTATTCCTCATGGGGAGGAGCCATTGGGCATGACAATTCCACTGAATGTAGATCACCTCATTCTGAATACAGTCATAATGAATAATTTGCAATCAACTTCATGCTCAATAGTTGCCCTTACCTAACAACTCTTTACAATCAACAGTGGTCCTGGTAGAGTTTTTCCTGCAAGTACAAGCAGTCTAATTAATCGGCTAAAAGTGCTTATAAGTTGCTTTTGGTAGTGTACTTCGAGATGTCAGTATTACATTCTGCCCCTTTTTGGGTTTGTTGACAGGATGACACACCTCATTAGAATTTAATTCTCAAGACCGCTGGTATGGAAACTTTGTACTATACACATGCTTCACTACAAGTCTTAAGTTGTTAATGTGAAAGAATTCGAGGGAAGCATGACCGAATGGTTCTTTCTGAACTATGTGCTATACTTTGGAAACGACATGGAAGAATTAAATCTCTATGTTTCAGATGAAGTTGATGCAAATGGCAGCAACAGAGAAGCATACCTGCGAAGAGCTCAATCTGTGCAACACTTCAGAAGAGCCTCAAATGATTTGCGCATATCTATCTATTAAAAGAGTGTACTTTAATTGGTACGCTTGAACTAGTTTCTGCACAGTTTCAATAACAAATGAGTGGTTTTGATGCTTAATTGGGTTTTGTTTTCTTTTCTTTGTTAAGAAGAATATTGAAATGGTTACTTGCAGGAAAGGTGTTGAAGGCGCAGGATGAATGATATCACTCTGTTGCTCACAAGTCTAAATGGGATATTTTATTGCTGCATATGGAATATAATTTGGACTGTCTGCTCTTAAAGAATTGTAAATATTTGAGGAATGAATTGCCCTGCAAACGCACGTACAGCATAAGACATTAAAGAATAATGGCAAATGGGAATTTTTTTATTCCAGCTGCCGTTGTTAACCAGTTTATTATAATATAACATATATGCATGAAGAATCAACTGAAATTATAGAAATTTCCAGTGTCATTCATGCTCCCATGTGACATCTGATTCAGCAAAACACACTTGTTAGCCACCTAGGTGGTGGTTAATTTTCTAGGAAAATATTGAACTTGTTATCTTTTTTCCTTCTCATTTTCTATCCTTCTTTCTTTCTTTCACTTTCTGGTTATGTACAAGAAAATGAAAATCAGTAACAGTACCGTAAAGTAAATAAAATTCAGAAGTCGATGATCGGCTCTCCGATAGTCAAGTTTCTCTCTACCGTCCAGGGCAAGTTAAAAAGCTTGGCCATGATGAACTTGAAAATTTTGTTGACATTGATGTTGTATGTCGCACTTGAGAAGAAAAGGGTCGCTTTCATTGCCTTCGCATACGCCCTTGCCTGCATAAAATATCAGAAAATCTCAAATTCTCATTATGTTAAACACTAAACAAATGAAAACCAAACTCTTTCTATACTCCGATATGTACGAAATTCGAACTTCAAATACCAACAAATGGCAGGAACTCAGATTGAAATGGGTAGTGTCTTTACAGAAAGTATTCTAATTCTATTCTCAGTACAAACGTTAATGAACATGTGGCCCCTTATCTCCTTACGCGGTGAGAGAAAAGAAAGAAAAAGATGTCACAATTGTCAAATAGTTCCAGAAGAAGAAAGACTCCAAGACATTCCTCACAGTTATGCAGGAATTAATTAATTAATAAAAGTCCTTTTCTTGCTTCTATTTTAAGGGATAATCAAGAATTTCCATCTATAGTCAGATTAATGAATAGAAGGTTAAAGAATTTACCTGAGTTACAATAGTCCACTGCAAATCTGGTGGGAGTTTCACAAAATCATCAAATTTGGTCCCTATTAATATGGGAATGGCTGCCTGCACATATAGATATAGATATAGATATAATTAGTGTGTATCTCGATGACAAACTAACACAAATAAAAGCTCATTAATTTACAAGAAAACAGGTTCTGCCCCCGTAATGAATTTTAGAGCTCCACTACATAAAAGAGTTCTGGTGAAACCATTCTGATTTAACATCAACTCAACTCTCTTTAATGGTGGATCCTGAATTTTGATTGTATCAAATCTGATAATTAACAGGAAATGATTAATTCAAGATTATTTGTTCTCTATTTCATTAACTAAGTAGTCTAATCTTAAAATGTCAATTATTGGCACTACTTAATAATTATGTGAGAATGAGACTCTGCCTTTTTACCTGATTCCACTTTCTGGCTTCACTGAACCACCCAACAACACTGCAATACCAGCAGAAAAGGTTACGGATTTCATTAACTAGATGATTATTTTGTCAAATTATCTACTTATTGCGATGATGATTATAGCTTATAATCAAACCTGTTCAGGGTACATCTGCTAGTAAGATCAAACATGAATAAAATTGCTACTGCATCTTTACAAGCAATTGGAACTTGATCAAATGACCTACTATCACCTGCAGAAACAGCAAGAAAATGTAATAACACAGCAATAAAATGGATGAAAATCCCAAAAATTATGTCTTAAATCACCAGAAAATGAACACCTTTAAACAAAATTTCTCCGCCTACCTCCCACATCCCAGATACTGAAAGCAATTCTGGCTCCCTGAACCATCAATGTCTTATTTATCAGATTCAATCCTGTCATCTGCAAGCTTCTTTCCTGTTCATTACCCACGTACTTGATCTTCAAACAGAAAAATATGTTGAAATAACCTCAGCATATTTGTGGCAGAAAACATTCAAGTAATGAAAACTAAATCACTAATTGCAGCATAAACACTCACCACAAAGGTTGTCTTTCCAATTTGGCAATCACCTAACAAACTGATCTTCAGAGAAACCAAATCGGAATCCGTATCATACCCACTACTAAAAGTCCTGGAAAGAGCCTCCGGGCCGGCTTCAACCACGCCCGGTTCCTGAGAAGAATCTGACATCCGGCGGGCGAGCTTCTGGTACCCAACAGAAGGCTTCCCAATAGAACAAACAAGAATTCTATGCCAAATGAACCGGAAAAACCTCCGGAAAATCGAGACTCTATCAAGTAAACTCCGCCTAATATTTACATGAACAACTTTCCTACAAAGCTGAGTCATGTTTTCAGTAGCTTCATGGATGATTTTCGCCATTAAAAAGCTTGGTCTGGTTCGCGCATAATTTTGTTTCCTAATTTCCTAAAGGGGTATGTGTTCTTTCTAACGTTCGATCTTTTAACTAACCAAACCGGAACCAATAAAGCCTATCTGATGGAGGGTGACTGCGTTCCAACGGTTGACCGGTATTTTATTCATTCACGATACCCAAATAGTCCAAGTTGCCGGCTTCTTGGGTTTGGCGTTGTATGGACAGTTGGGTCAATTTCGGAGACCCAAGGTTTGGTCTATGAGGACCGTGGTATGGCAGTCTACTGGAAGTAACTCTGTAATGGTTATTTTTTCAAAACTATGGGGGAGGGTATTATGGGAAAGTCAATTGATAAAGGGACAGAACTTGTTAAAAGATAAATGTTTGTCCACAACCACACAGCACAGGCATCTTGTGAGGTGTTTCTCATAAGAAAAATAAATTAAATAATCAAGAATTTAATGTTTGCTGGAATTATTATGCTATGATACTCGTACGGATACATGCTACTCTATTTTTCTCGTCTTATATATATGTGTGTATGAGTGTTTACATACACACTCACGCGTATGTATAATTTTAATAAATTAATTATTTGTCGCAAATTTTAGTATATACGACGTTAGAAGATATATTTCAATTCATAAAATGCATATTAACTAATGAAAATGACATAGAAAGGGCCAATAATCATAATTTCATTGCCAACAAATATTTGTTTTTGAACTTTTCCAAAAGTAACCAAATGATCTTTGGATGAAGCACTAATCAAGCACTCTTTCTCTATATGCAATGGTAATGCATGATCAATGACATATATAAACAACAAGAAAGTGCATGTAATTGGTGGATCTAGATCAAGTGACTTCTAAATCTTTTGGAATAAAGCAAAAGCTGCAAATACCATCACAGTGAATGACCCATACCCCCTACCTTTATATATATATCTTTTTCAACAATAAATAAACAAACAAATCAAAGGAAACATTTGATTATTTTGGTTCTTGCCTTTGAATCTTAACCTTCAATCAACCTACACTTTCACTACTTTTATACTAAGATATGCTGTCATTAGATGCACTCATACTTCATAGTGTTTACTCAAATTCCCAATGAAATGATTTCTTCCTTTTTTTTTGTGGGGGTTATGCTTTCTATGTTCCTTAAAAGTATAATTTTAGTTTGAAATCCATAACATATGGATAAGCATGTAGAAAAAATACATATGGATCACTACAATCTTATTTAATTACGGATAATTACTTAAATTAAAGTTATATTTATAATTAATTAATAATAAAACTAATAAAATAATTAAATTTCTTATTTTTATTTAATATTAAATTTTTATTATTATTTACAAAATAAGAGATAAAAAATATATCATTATCTCAATAAAAATTATTAAAATATTAAATATTCGATACGAGAGAAAACAAATCACTTTATCGCTTACACTCAAACCACTTAATAATTTTTTTTGCAACTATTATACTATATCTTTGCTAGTTATGTATATGGGTCATTCGGAGTTGAGTTTGATTATTATTTTGTATACTCTATCAGAACACTAATGTCCAAATAAGTAATGCAATCTTTTAAAATAAAAATAGGATTATTGTTGAACATCCTAGCTAAGTATGATTAGGTGTTCTTTGTTTATTTCAATTGAAAACCTTGCATGATTTTGTAATTCAAATTGCGTGCCAAACTTTAACTTGATGTGCTAATTAGAGTCACACACGGGTTGATTGAATGATGGGATGGGATGGGTCCTTTCGAGTTTGCCCAATTCATTCAAAAATCATTCGTTCATTCATTCATATGTTTCCCATTTGCTATCCCATCACCATCCAATTTGTGTTTCTTTCTTCTCTTCTGCCTTTTCTTGAGGGCAAACCCTAGTAGGGGAAACCCAATTTCTTTTTCACTCGGTGATTTTTTATTAGTTATGTGTATTGGGATAAATGAGACATGGGTTTCTTTTAACAACTTGAGGCATAAGTTCAAAGATGGAGTAGAGGCCGGTGACAATGACAAGAGAAGGTTTGTCAATGGTGGTTAGAATTTGACAAGGACTGTCAAGAAGATAACTATCTATCTATCTGTTCAAGTTTACGTATCATTGTTGTAATCGAAAACTTAGGTTAATAGTAGAGAGGGTGATTCATATTATTAATTATTTAATAATTTTAAAAAATAATATTTATTCTCAGCCGACCATGTTCATGTTTACTTTGATATTTAGTTGGACTTCAGTGATTTCATTTATGGGCCCAAAAGCCCACATACAGTAACCGGGCTTGGGTCCAATTCTCAAAAGGGTTTCTTCCGAAACACCAGTCGGGTGCCCGAAGACACTAACCCAGTCAAATCCCATAAAAATTAGAAGTTTAAAATAAAATCCGAGACTTGTACGCTGGATTGCGAGTGAGAGTCTTGCCGTTCGCCATAATCACGCCCGTCGGTGGCGTCAGTAACCTCATTCCGCCGTATCTATTTTGGCTGCAAAAGTTCAGACGTGCGCTTGCGCAGCTGTGGCCTCCTGGACGAGAAATTTTACTCCTGCTCGACCCGGCCCAAGGTTTTTCCATCCATATCACCGCCTGAAAGTGTCGCAACAAACTAAGTTTTTGCGGGAAAAAGGCGCGGGCTTGACTTCAGGCCTGTCGAAGTTTGGGAGACTAGAGGGCTTGCCCTGTTTCAGGTAGCATTCTAATGGTTTCCTTATAAAATCAGGGCTGTAGTTATGAATTTTCAAGTTTGATGTGTTAATGTGATGAATTTACTTGGTTTCGTGCTTTTGTTCGAGAGAATGTTTCTTTGAGCTCGAGGCATTGGCCTAGGAGTAGCATGTATCTGTTTGTTATTGTGAGATCACTTGCTGAATACGTCCAATTTTTTAGTGTTAGATAAGCTCGACATAGATCAGGTTGCCCTTTCTGCAATTGGAAAGTTCAAAGAAGCAATATATGGATTCAAAAATCGAAAATCTTGAAGAGAAACTCAAGTCTCTGTTAGGGCAGCTTCAAGCAGAGTGTGGCGTCTTTGAAAGACTTGTTTACAAGAACAAGAACCAGCACCGAAGATCTTCTTATTTTCAATATCTACTCAAGGTTACTTCTTACTTCTTATTGGTGTTATAGTGGGCTTTCTGGCTTGTGTTCAACTTCTATGCTGAGACATTTTCTATTTGGTGACTAATTTTCTGTTTGCCTAATGGAAACCGAGGGAAAAAAACAATAGTGACATGAAAACATTTGCTTGTTATATATGTTTTCAGTGATTTTAATTAGTAATTAAGTACAACCCATGATTGGTAAAGTAGCTAATAGTGGACTGCAAAAAATGAATTTGATCTTCTTAGCAGTCAAACAGTCAATAAGCTTATATATGGATGTACTATTGCTGGGTTGTGTTGCTTATAACATCTTGTATGTCAGGTGCGGAGGGATTTGAGACTTTTGCAGTCAGCTAAGTTGGAGGAGTTATTGGGTTCCTGCTTTCAAGTGATAACAGGAAAGAAACCTATGCAGAAAGTGCATCTTTTAGAAAGGTAGCACTTCTCTGGAAGATATATATTTGCTCTTCAATACATTTAACAAGCCCTTTTATGCATATTTACAGTACAATTGAATCTGTAATATGCATTGTGAAGGATAGAATTAAAAATGGATGCTGCAATTATGGGTGTTTTAGGCTGTGTATTAGGGTTCAAATGAAAAGTTATACATGTTTTCAAGTGTATATGATGTTTAGTTGCTTGCTTAATTTCTTAATCTGTCTCAGTTTGAAAAGGAGAAAATGTGATGGTGGAAAGCATAATTTTATGGAGCGACTTTTAGGAGCAGCACGCTTACTGTCACAGGTGTTGTTTCCCCTTGCTCATTTTTAGCATTGTTAATTCCTTTCTAATCAAACATATTATTTTCATACAAAGGCAGGCATACACATTATTAATCCATCTTTCCTGTTTTGTGGTGTAATGTAATCACAGATGCTTTGTTTTTGTTGCAGATGGTTGAGCCAATGTTGAAGGCAGCCACGTATCCTTAATTTTATATTTCTAATTTTTGACCACATTTTGTTGTTCAAAATAATTACAGAAAGATAAATCGGAACTCGATGTTTTTTGCTGCCTATAACAATGAACAAAGGCTACCTTAATCAAGTTTCCAGCACCAATTCATCTTTGTAGTACTTCTATTTGTTAGTCGTTGTTTTTGTTCTGTTGCATTTTCATAGTTTTACTTTAAGGTTTTGTTATTATTCTACCCTGTTTAGTTTGTAGTCGTTCTAGTTGAAATCAGTCCAAGATAAGGTTTTGTGCCCTGGGCTAATCTACTAAATTTTAGTTTTTTTATAATGGATATAAAAAATAGGGGATTGACTGCACTACATCAATGTATTGTTACATATACTTTTTTATCTACTAAATTTTAATCTTTTATAATGGATATAAACTACACTAAATCAATGTATTGCTACATGTACTTTTTTATTCAACTTTTACATCAAATATTTCAAGTTTTGAGGTTTCAGAATTTACGTTAAAACTTTAAGCTTTGCGTTTGAGTTTTCAACTTCTGTATAAATGTTTCAAGTTTTACAATGCAAAAAAAAATTGACGTAACAATAGATCCAATGTATTGTAGCCAAGTCCAAAAAATAGAAAATGACAAGTTTCCTCTATGGTTTTACTTTTGGTGGTTTATAATTGTTTAGATGCACTCTCTTTTGTCTCAATGGGCAAATACGCAGAAAGATTGCTTAGACCCATAGTTCGTTACCTACATACATATGTTAGTTTGATGGTGGAACTATAAAGGGAAGAAATAACATAATATTTTTTATTTCATCCTTAACTACTTTTCAGTGAGATATCTACTTTGCTTGCTCGTTCATTTTTTATGGGATTTTCTCTGACAATTTTGGCTCTGATTGCACGGCTTCGTGTTTTGGTTCAACAAGTAAGTTCCTGTTCATTTTCTAAAACTTGGTTGCATTTAAATTTTTGCACTAGTGCAAGGCAACTTGAGTTTATTTGTCTTATATCAAATGTGACATGAAAAGGAACAGATGTGGTTTTGGCCCTTTTGTCATGCATATGGAGATTGTGTTGATATTGAGTTTAGAGAATGAAACCGAGTAAAATTGTGGATAAGGCCATGGGATTCATTTGAGAGAAAGATGCTACACTATCCTTGATCTTGGAAGGTTGTACATTGATATAACATTTATAATCCTGCTCTTTCAAAACATAATTACCTTTATGCTAAATTAGTACCAAGTAGTTGAGCAGTCTCAAGTTTTGCAAGAATTTATTGTGGTGACTGTGAGCATGAAATAAAGGATTCCTCTTATTGTCAGAGAGCTGATTTTTTTTTGTTGTGTCATGCAGATATTATTGGATTTTGTGTCAGTATTCAACACGGTCTCTTCTCTCTCCCAAACGAAGCATTCTGTAAAAATAAATCAGGAAGGAGTTGAGGTTAGTCTGGCTCTCTTAAATTTTGCAAATCCTTTATTTCAAAATTTCTCCACTGGTCTTACCACATTTTCCTTAACACTGACACAGATATATAGAGAGTTTTACCCGGTAAGTGAGGAATACATCACCCTAGAATGTGTTTGGAATAAGGATAAGTTTGTAGTACTTGAGAGGTCTCATAAGAGCGAGAAGAAAAGTCTAGAAGGGGTTAGTGGAACCAATTTTCCTATAGGAGATTCTGCTGTGCGCTACCAGATTATTGAGTCTTTTCTTGGGGGTAAGAAAGTTCTTCACTCTGTGTTAATGCTCTGATTTCTATATGCTTGATATCTGGTTCCCGCTGATGTATGGGATTCTGGTGTGATCACTTTTCACTAACTTGTCCGCCCTGTTAAATGTAAATTTTAGATGATGAACATGATTCTGAAAAGGCAAATGCTGAAAATACTGCCGGAGAAGGTCCAATAAACATCACTGAACACAATACCAATTTGTTAGCAGGCCCTTCCATTCAGAGCGATGATGTGAATGAGGTTGACAGTAGTCTGAAAGTAGAAGAAATTTCAGGCATGTCGGCAGCCCCTGACCAAATGCTTACCCCAGAAGTTGGCTTGCTTGCAACCTCAAGCTCTTCACCGAGCTCAAATATTTTGAAAGCCAAGACTGGCACAAAGAAAGTGGCATTTGTCTCAGTTAAAAGACCTGCATCAGCAACATCAAATTCATTGGATCTTCATATTAAGGAACCTGAAAAGAAAAGTGGTGATGAGGAAGATAAATTTTACAATTTGCTCACTGGTGGAAACCTCAAAGATAGTCTCTTCTGATTTCGGTGCCCATCTTTCTACTGAAAGGATGTCTATTGTATCATTTACTTCCACACTTAAGGTCATTTATTTCCGTAGTTGCAGAAAAATGGTCAAAAGAAGAGAAAACCCCGATCCCAATCTTGTCTCTGTTTCTTAAGTTTTGCTCTACTTTTGTATCACACAACTCAGATGAGGAATTACATCGGGTTGTACATATGCCATCAAACGGTTAAATCTTAATACATTTGCTCTCTTATCTTAGGTTCGCCATAGTTATTTGTATATTGAGTCATAATTTATGAATTTGTTTTTGGGTGATTCAAACCTTAGGCGATCAAAGCCAATTGCTCAGCACTCCATCAATTACACAAGTAAATGTACGAGTTACCTACCATAAAACAGATTTGGGATGATTCAGCTTTACCTGAAAAATGATGTTTAACATTACTGGCTACCATAAATTTGCCATTGGATTGAATGCCGACCCATGTCATACTACCTATAACCTGGTGGACAATGCCACTCCTTACAGAGAATTTAACCTTGATATTAGACAAAATCTAATTAAGATATTGGAGAATGCTAAAATATTTTCTTATATTCCAAACGTATATCAATAATTTAGCATATACTTCATGAAATCTGTTGTCTGCATCCAAGATTGAAAATTCATCTTTTAGGTACACCAATACATATTATCTCAAGTACGGAATGAGATTTGGCAGACATGGATGCTAAAAACCTTAACTTACCAACATTCATACACAGTCATAATTGCATATTAAATTAAGCAGAGCAGGAAAAAAAAATCATAATATTCAAAATGAATGATTCAGATCATGCCTTCTGAACTGAAAAACTAAGGATGAAGTCCTTAATTTCTTCAGTGGCAGATCTATCAAGTGCAGTCCTTCCATCTGCATCCTTGACAAAGTAATCTGCTCCAGCTCTCAATAGTTCTTCAATTTTCGGCTTATCACCTTCTGAAGCAGCCAGCATCAGCAAGATGTCAACTGGGTGGATGTTTTGGTTCAGAAGAGCCTCCATCTTATCATATGTTCCCTCAACTGCAAGCATCCCCATGTAGTTGAAATACTGCAGGGCCAATTAGTTTCTTCATCAGCTGTGAAAACCTTTCTAGGCCTCTATAGCCACAATCCATCAAGCAGCAGGTCAATCCTTCTCTTCTCTATTCAGGCAATAGTTTCTTTTGACAACTTAATCATAACGAATAAAAATGTACTTTTATCCAAGCACAAGTAAGCAAGTTTATGGCCATTATGCTACATTTCTGGCAGCAGCTATCTTTCATCTCTTCAGTAGGTGATAATTGCATTAAAACTTGCTAACATCTGACCTCCGTTAGAAAACATAAACTTCATATTTCAGATACCACCCATCTTGTGAATTAACAAGTATAGAATCTCAAAAATCTAGTCACCCCAAGGTTCGTGATTTCAAATCAAACATCAAAAACAATTAAAGGAACAAAATTCCCACAAACAGAAATTTAACCCATAAAGATTTACGTTAAAACAAACTCACAAGAGAAAAAAATGGAGCAGAAATGCTACTGAGCACATGCAAAGAGGGAGAGGAAGAACCTGCTCAACATCGTCTCTATCAAAGTCATCCCTTGTCTGGCTACCATAAATTCCAGCATTTTCAGCATCAACGCCATTTTTACCAAACTTGAACCAGCACTTTGTTTTGGACCCATTGGAGGGTCCAATTTTGATGGTTCTGAAACATCGGAGACTATTTTTTGCGGCCAGAAATTGAGAACTGAATTTTGGCGAAGAAAAAGAAGAATAATTTGAATGTTTTGAGATAAATTTTAGGTGGGTTGTAGCGCATGGAATTGAAACCATTGCTGAAGATTTTTATCTGCAAAACTTTTCGAGAGCATACGAAACTGGCTTATCACTTCAGTTCAATGTACACTGCACGTGTGTTAGTTAAATTGGAGTGTAAGAGGAAGTAATAATGTGGTGTGTTTGTATTCACTGATATTATTCACAAGTGTGATCTCTACCGTTGATCTATGGCAGTTTGATCATACACGTGTTTGGAGATTGTGGACTGGACTAAACATCTCAGTCTCACCACCAGCCGAGGCCCAAATTTGTTTCACCAACACATACACATGCTCTAATTTTACTATTTTTATTTTACAAGAAAAAATCTATCTACTCAAATTTTAATAATTAAAAAATAAAAATAAAAATAAAATTTTTAAATTTTATATTTATATTTAAAAATTTTTATATTATATATTTTAATTTTTTTTACTCGTTTTAAATTTTATTTTTTATATTATTTATTTTAAATTTTATACTTATAATCATCTATAAGTATAAAATTTTCGGACAATTTCACGGATAATTTTAGATTAAGTTATGTCTTTTACCGACAATTTTCACCTATATTTTCAGTTTTCAATGGTAGTGGGACATGAAATAATTTAACAGTCACCATTCTTGCGCAGTTGCAGAATGCTTAAAGAACTGGGAGGTGGTTATTTATTTCCATCATATCTTGCCTCACCAATCAAGTGTAGTAAGAAGCCAGAATATGAATCTCTTCACAATTTCCATCGGTTGTGCATACTGCATTTAAATCATAATTTCCCATGACCTCCTTTTCCCTTGCCATTGAAGACACAAAAAGAAACAATGGCTTACTGAAAATGGCCATGAATGAGGTCATCCTTGTTTTCAACTCTTGGCATTGTCATATGACATTGGTTGGTATTTTGATGGCAAGTTTCAAAAGCAGATAAGAAATCCTGTCACATAACCGTTTCCCTAATTCAGTAACTGACACTCACTACATGATTAAGCATGTTTATATTGCAGCTTAACTGTGACACCGAAAAAAGTTAATGGGCAAATGACTTTTGTGTAATAAAAGGAGGCAACGCTCTTTGTTAGGAATTTAAATGTTTCTAACTGCAGGCACAAGAATACAATGACTATGTGTCACCATCTAAATGTCCAGCCAACATCGAGTTAAAGAATTCATGTCAAACTCTAGGTATAATAAGACCACTCAACAAGTGTCCCAGACTCAAAGCAACTTCCCCACCAGGAAAAGACCCGAAACCTCCACTCTTCATCCACAATCTTCCTTGACTAAAACCAAACAGAACATGTGTAAATACAGCAACATTGCCACTGAAGCTCCAGATGGCTGCACACACTCCAGTAGAAATAGGCACAAGAGGGACCATCGGATCCCTCCTACTGAAAGAAATTGAGTACTTTAGCCAGCTTGAATTAAGCTGCCAAGATGGCTCAGAGAAGTCTCAGGCTCATGTTACAGAGATGGCTTTGTCTAGTGGTCGTTCTAGACCCACTACTACATCTACAATAACAACTCAAAAGAGGAGAACAGGCAACAGGCTACCAAACATATGTTCTATGGTGGAAGTCTCAGATAAGGGTCGGCCAATTGGCATTTCAAGGTTTAACTACAGAAACCTGAAATCTGATGTGAAGAAGTTGCAGGCTTACATAATACTCTCAGATAGTTTTGAGAATCCAAGCTTCTTGAGTTTATTTGTTAACGGGTTAGCCCATGCTCTATCTGGGTGCCCACATTTTATGTCCACGATTTCAACAATGTTAGGTCCTTTCTTGTCAGTTTTCCTCCTGTTAGGAGTCCTATCCGGCACAACATTATCAGAGCCAAGCATTGGGATTCGATGAGTACTTTTCTTGTAGCCTTTTGTTTTCCGAGCAATAACAGGGCTTCTGCTATTAATGCTGCTGCTGCTTGTACTGGCTTCATCTAATGATTTTCTTGGTTGTGATCTTTTAGCACTAGTAGCACCACAGACAATTGCAACAGAAGGTGTATGGGGAGCAGATGTAACAGATTCCAGTTCCCTAGTCATTAGGGAACTGATCTTTCCAGTGGTTCCAACTCTGATGGATCCTCCACCGCCCTTGGTAGCTTCTAGTGTCTGAACCATGTTCATCTATCTGACAAGATACTTCTAATGATGAAGTTCTTTACCCTCAAAGCTTGCTTGCAGAAATATTGCAGTCAAAAAAGTTCAAGAGCCTGTTAAGCAATAACACAACCCAGTATGTATAGATGTGAGTTATATCTTCTGGTTGAAATGAAGCTCATATTCTTCAGACTCAAGTAATCAAGTTCATATTTTCCCAACAAATTATATGGTCACACTAGTTAGTACAAAGCTACACATGCAAGGGAGAAAAGACAGATAATTCCTAGTTGATTTCAATTTATTTTTTCCCTTTAAGCATAGACTCCAAGTAACACAGCTTGCATATCCAGCAAGAAAGTAGGTACAGTATAAGACAAAGAAAAAAGATGGAGAACAACCAATTACCCTCAATGATAAGAGATTCCAGGAAAATAGAACCGAGAACACTATCTCTGTTGACAAGAAGCAGGTCAGGCACCGAATTAAGTAAAAAAAAACTGACAAATCCACAACAACGAATCCTTCGATACCAATAAGGAACAAAAGGCAGAAAGAGAATGAGAAGATCCTCAGGATACAAAGAAGTTCATCCTAGCATTAGCAACTGATCAATAACAGCAGCTATTAAATGAATTACAGCAAACACCTGTTTCATTCACAGCAACTTGACCAGAAATGGTTAAGTGGTGTAAAGGTTACTAAAACTTTACACCACATTGCAAAGTGTGAACGTGAGTCAACATCTCATGTCCGCGAATCATCGAAATTTTGCATCAAATCCTACTTTCAATTTGTGTTTTAGACATAAATTAGAAAGATGACCAAATTTCCAACTCCTGAGAAAAAAAAATTACATTGAAGCAAAACTGAAGGTACAAACAAATCCAGGAAAAATCGATTAAATGGGAAGAAAATAAAGCAAGATATGAACTGGCAGAAAATCCTCAAATCCACCAACTACCTATATTTATTTATTAAACTTGAAAAACTGCATTTTTTTTTAAGCTTTCGAAAACCCAAATCTCGATATCCACCACAAAACCAAAAACAAACAGAACCCAAAAGCCATACAGAGTTTTTCATAAATATTAAGATTTTAAAGCATACTGACCAAGCAAAGCAAGTAATCCAGCAAACAAGGCAAGTCTCATAAAAACTTGAGCTGCTCGGCAGTTCGGACGAAGACGACAGACAGAAGAAAATGAAACCTACCCACAACCCTATTTCGTTTGTATAACTGAGATCTCAGACAGTATTTGTAGCTGAAATCGAAAAATCCACAGGTGAGATAATGTCACCTTCAAGACATGTCTAACCTCTTTCTAATGAAATCTAATACAACATTTTTTTTCACAAATCTTCTCCGTCTGTGTCTTTATCTGCAAAGTGTCAGACCAGTCGGTGCCCACCAATCATAGTGGCGTACTTGTGAACAAGAACAACTATCTCCATCTGTTTTCAACACCCCCATTTTTCTTCATAGCTGTCATTTACCATACATAATATAATTATCTACTGATATTATATATTGCATAAACAAATACTGAAATCACAAACACAGCCATGGCTTGTGAATCAGGATTGCGTGATGGAGCGGGTTCTTGTTTCAATAATGATCCCATTTGAAAATTAAATAACACCTACACATGAGATTATTAATAATAATATATTACCAGGGGTGGAATGGTTGGTGGAATGGTGGTTGGGTTATGAAAACTACCCGTCGGATGGAGATTGGCCACATTCAGTTCAAAAATCTGGAACAAATGACTTTCTAAGCATACATTATCAGTTTCTAACTATACCCATCAACCCAGTTTAAGCCCAGCTAGTGCTAAATGGAAACCTTAGAGGAAGAAGTACGAAATATACCCCATTTTTTTCTGAGAACACCCGCAAACGATCACAACCGCTAAAGTGACATCAGACATCACTAAATATTTTTGTGTATTTTATTATATCAGAATTTTTTTTTGTAATCTATTTATATTTTTTATTTAAATTTTTTAAAATTAAATACATAAAAAATTATTAAAAATTATCGTTTTATTTTATTATACAAGTTTAATTATAAAATCTTTTTTCCTAATTTTATAAATAAAATTATTGGAATAATATTAAAATATTTTAGTTAGCAATCTTATCCAATTTTTTTAACAATTTTTGTTGTGTAAGACAAA
This sequence comes from Xylocarpus granatum, assembly GCA_019650275.1. Lineage (NCBI taxonomy): Eukaryota > Viridiplantae > Streptophyta > Magnoliopsida > Sapindales > Meliaceae > Xylocarpus > Xylocarpus granatum. Next base: position 101,163 of record BNST01002712.1, on the reverse strand, counting down.
ATAATTTGAATATTGATGGTTTATGATTTTTTTTATTAAAAAAAATCAATCGAGTATTAAATAAATAATTAATAAAAATAATTAAGAAAACAATAATGATGATTTGTATATGGTAGAAAGCAAGTATCAAAACACCAACTAACTACCCACCAACACCAATTAGTAGTTTTAATTTTCTAAATTTCTTTTATAATTGTGTTCTAACATCAATAGTCCATACAAAAGTGGTCCCATTTCCATGATAATTGGTTCCATAACCCACAACATCTCCACCGTATATAAATTATATCATAGGATCAACGGTCGTGATCGCTTGAGATTTTTTGAAATGGCATGGAAGGTTTAGTGATTTGAATTTCTTTGCAAGTCAAAATCATTATAATTTGGGAGATTTAGGTTTACATGTGCATACCATAACCCTAATTTCCATTGCTCTGTAAACAAATGAAAGTTCCTTAATCGTGATGTCCAATTCCTAATTGGGCAGTTACCAGATTTGCATGGAAGTTGTAATCAAATTTTTAAAAAAAATACGGATCTACGGTATCTGGTTTTCGAAAGACGATAAATTTTTGTTTCGTTTTCGCTCAATAGTTTGGCAACAACAGTAACAGATCTGAATTTTCCTTTCGATTTGATTTGAGGCACATTGCTATTTGCTATTCCCCACATTCGACCCCAGCTAGAAAGCTTAGTTTTCACTCCGTCTCTCTTCCCGGAGCAGCACCATTGTGTTTCTCTTTATATTTTTCTAACTCTCTGTTTCTGATTTTAATGTAAAGCTCAATTTTCTGTCGGTGCAGTAACATTGTTAATTTCTCAAGTTTTTCCGTCTCTCCAAGTTTTAAGCTTTTACAACGGAGAAACCCCATTTCTGTTTCTTTGTTTGAGCTATATCCACTATGTGTACAGCCCCGTTTCTGTAAAAACAGACGTTGTTTTTTCATTATCGTTCAACACAAGGCAAAATGAGTTCGCAAGCAACCAAATCGACGAAACCTACGAAACCCACAAGTCAAAACCAGCAAAATGCATTAGCAAATGCTTCAAGATCGTCTTCTCTGTCTTCACACTTGGCCATGGTTGAACTGAAGCAAAAAATCCTCACCTCTCTCTCGAAATTAGCCGATCGTGACACCCACCAAATCGCCATTGAAGATCTTGAGAAGACTATTCAAACACTTTCTCAAGACTCTCTTCCTATGCTCCTGAACTGCCTCTACGAATCATCTAACGACCCAAAACCGGCCGTCAAGAAAGAGTCTGTCAGGCTTCTTGGAGTTGTTTGTCAGCTTCACAGTGACTTAACTTCCACACATGTTACTAAAATTATTTCCCACATTGTTAAAAAACTGAAAGAAAGCGATTCCGGTGTTAGGGAGGCATGTCGTGATGCGATTGGATCGTTATCTAAGCTGTATTTGAATGGGAAGGAGGAAAATAATGGAAGTGTTGTGGGATTGTTTGTGAAGCCTTTGTTTGAGGCGATGATGGAGCAGAATAAAGGGGTGCAATCTGGTGCGGCGATGTGTATGGCGAAGATGGTGGAATGTGCCTCGGACCCGCCTGTTGTGGCATTTCAGAAGCTGTGTCCCAGGATTTGTAAATTGTTGAACAATCAGAATTTCATGGCCAAGGCTTCGCTTTTGCCTGTCGTGGGGAGTTTGTCTCAGGTTTGCGCGCAGTTTGGCTGTTTATTTTATCAACCTACGTTTCCTCCTTGATTGGTTTGTTGTGTGACAATTTGCTTCATAATTGAGCAGTTTAGACAGTCTATATGCAATGATAAAATGAATTAGCAAGCAAAACTTTACATGGTTTAAGATTTCGCAAGAAATGAGCAAATTTAGGGACTGTAACAGTGCATTTCTTGCTGCAGGCGGGAGCAATTGCACCTCAGAGCTTGGAACCATTGCTACAAAGTATTCATGACTGTCTTGGGAGTCCAGATTGGGCAACACGTAAGGCAGCAGCTGATGCTTTAAGTGCCTTAGCATTGCATTCAAGCAACTTGGTAACAGATGGAGCTGCTTCTACGCTGACTGTTCTTGAGGCTTCCCGTTTTGACAAGGTAGCTTTTCAGAGTCAGTTTTCATGGCCTGATCATCCTATTTTTCTATCTTATTTTTATGAATCCACCTTTACAGTCGAGGTCCAAGGTTATTAAATTTCAATATATTCTCAAAGTTTGGTCTTTTTAGTTGTGTTATTTTGGACATATTTCTGCTTGTCTCTCGTCAATATTTGGAGCAATCATACTTATCAGAGAAGAAATATGTCTAATGGTATGAGAACTGCAGTTGGTTGGATCATTTGGTAGGAATTATAAATAGTCCTATGGATCACGCGTAGACCTCTTAAGAAAATTGCCTAGCTGGAAATTGATATTTTCCAAGACCACATATTAGGTTTGGTCTGAAATAACAAAATAAATGAATTGGGGCAGGGTGGACATTTTGACTGGTTTGCTATTCTCAACTGGTGTAGAAGCTGTCATTGACACTTGCATATCATGCTTTTTACAGCTGTTGCAAAAATTGGTACATAATTTGTGAGAGTTCATCTTAAAGAACTTAGAAAATAGGTTTTTGTTAAGTGGGTGATTGTCTTGTGGTCCTATTGATTGTGTCCAAAGGATTGTCTATTAATCGTTTTGCAGATAAAACCTGTCAGAGATAGTATGAACGAGGCATTGCAAGTATGGAAGAAGATTGCAGGAAAAGGAGATGCAGGGTCAGATGACCGGAAAGCTTCTCACGGTAAGATGTCAGTGGTATTCCCTTCTGGAAATGACTCTTTGAAATCTAACCTTTGTTTCATTCACTCAGTTCTTTTTAATTAACATTACAGATGGTGACTCTTCTGAACTGGCTGATGCCCTGAAGGATTCAAATCCTAGTGAAAAAAGATCAGAGTCATCAGCCAAGAATCCATCCAATGGCTCTTCCTCTACTTTGGAATCTCTTTCTAAAGGAAAAGGCGGAAGTATTTTAGACAAGGCAGTAGTGATTTTGAAGAAGAAAGCACCTGCCTTAACTGACAAAGAGCTAAACCCAGGATTTTTCCAGAAGCTTGAGACAAGGGGTTCAGGTGATTTTCCAGTCGAAGTAGTTCTGCCTCGTAGATGTCTCAGCTCTTCAAACTCAAACAATGAGGAAGAATTAGAACAAAATGATTTGGAGTCAAGAGGAAGGTCAAATCACATGGGCAACAGCCAGACAGATGCCTTTTCTGGGTCTCCTAATGGTAAGCATTGTAGTGTAGACCGAGGAAATGCAGGTATAAATGGAAAAGCCCCAAGAATGAGGGCCTCTGATGTTGAAAGGGAGTTATCTGGCAATCGTGCCAGTTTTTCCAAGGCTGATAGCCAATCAGAGGGATCCTTTGTTAACAACAAAGGCAGTTGGTTGGCTATCCAGAGGCAGTTGATACAGCTGGAGAGACAGCAAGCTCATCTCATGAGTATGCTGCAGGTATTCTTGAATTTCTCATTAGGAAATGGTACCTTACGTGCTTTTATATTGATGTGACCTTTCTTTATTGCAGGATTTCATGGGTGGTTCTCATGATAGTATGGTGACTTTGGAAAACAGGGTTAGGGGTCTTGAGAGAGTTGTTGAAGACATGGCACATGATTTGTCAATATCATCTGGTAGAAGAGGTAGTAATTTTACGATGGGGTTTGAGGGATTAAATAGTAGATCATTAGGCAAGCATAGTGGCTTCCCTGAATACTCCGGTCCCAAGTACAATGGACGGTTTCCATTTGGTGAAAGATTTGCCAACTCTGATGGTGTTGGTATGGGTATCAGGGGCAGGGGCCCTTCTTGGAGTTCTGACATGTCTGATGCTTGGGATTTTCCTGCATATGGCGCTTCCAGAAATGGGCAGGTTGGTCCTAGGAAAGCTCCAGGTGGTGGTCCTGTGGATACTAGATCACCTAAGCCAGAACACGAGAACAATCAGGTTGGTGGCAGGAGGGGATGGGAGAAGGGGACTGGACCTGTTAGGTTTGGTGAGGGGCCTTCTGCCAGAAGTGTCTGGCAAGCTTCAAAAGATGAAGCTACCCTGGAAGCCATTCGGGTGGCTGGGGAAGACGGCGGAACATCTCGATCTGTGAGGGTTGCTGTCCCTGAATTGACTGCAGAAGCCATGGGAGGAAACAATGTTGGGCAAGAGAGGGACCCAATCTGGAATTCTTGGACTAATGCAATGGATGCCCTGCAAGTGGGTGATATGGATACATCTTATGCTGAAGTTGTCTCTACAGGGGATGATATCTTACTTGTGAAGCTAATGGACAGATCGGGACCTGTAATTGACCAACTCTCGAATGAGGTAGCAAATGAAGTCTTGCATGCTATTGGACAATTTCTATTAGAGCAGAACTTGTTTGACATTTGTTTATCTTGGATTCAGCAGGTATGAGCTTTTCTTAGTATTCAGTTTCAATTTAAGCTGTGAATTCTGGAGTTTCACTTCTTATATGCATTTCATGACCTCCAAATCTTAATCCATGAAATCTAGATTAATTAAAAATGCTATAAGGAACAGGCTATTATAATCAATTGAACTTGGACAGGTTATGTTGTAAAATATGGATGTAAGATTCGTTGTAGACCATTTTTGTGTGAGTTTTAGGGTCTTCTTAATGATTCTAGAATCTTATTAGTACTGTTTCAGCCCATAGAGGGTAATATTATAGTGCCACTACCTCTATTCCTTTCATGCAGTGGTCCTCTAGGCTAGAAACAAAAATGGACTGCTTACAATGACAAATGTTATAGGTCTCTCAACTGAGTATCACCTAGGGCATGATTAATGCATTTCAAGCAATAAACTGCTGTTACAAATTCTGATTATTTTCAAGATAGTCCATCATGCTCCAATTTGTATGGAAGGCTGCATTTTTGAAAGCATTGTTGGGCCTGAAGTGTTCTTTTAACAAAGCCATAGCTATTGTGTGTATGCAATCATCACTCAAGGAAATTTAAAAAAAAAGATTGAGAGAGAGAGAGAGAGAGAGTATAAATTGTATGATTCTAACATTAAGAATGACATCAGTAACCAGGTTTCCAGCTGGCCTCAATTTCCAGTTGGTTGTGTTGCTCAAGCAACCGCTGAAGAGGAAAGGGGCTTTGATTTGTATTCCAGTTGACCTCTTATCCACTCTTGTTATCTGTCTGCTGCTTCCCCTCCCTCTAGAATTGATGTGTTGTACTACTGCCTGCATTCTATAATCTTTTCATCAACCATATTTGTCTGTATAAATGGCATTCAACCAATATTAATTGAGTGCTTTACCTTTTTTTTATTTTTTGTTTTCTATTCTTCAGTTGGTAGAAATAGTGCTGGAAAATGGACCCGATGTCTTAGGAATTCCTATGGAATTGAAGAAGGAGCTCTTGGTAAATTTAAATGAAGTTTCTTTAGCAATGAACCCACCTGAAGACTGGGAAGGTGTGGCACCTGACCAACTTTTGCTGCAATTAGCTTCAGCCTGGGAAATTGAACTGCAACAGTTTGAGAAGTAGTTAGCTAAAAGCCTATTGCGTTATGGGATTCTGTATGTACTTGTAACTTTTGATCATTGTGCTTACCCTGCCCATCACGTATTTTGCAGAATTATAGGGCAAATGAACATTCTGTAAGATTTTAGGCAAAATATGCTAGTGGAGGATCTATACATTGATTGGTTCATAGTGAATTGATGTTTATAGTCTTCATATGTTAATGAAATATGGAAGATTATGCTTGATTTTTAGGGTACTTATCGTATTCATACCACCGCCTATATTGGATTTGTGGAGAAAAAACTACATAGAAACAGAGGACACGACACTGGAAAACAATGCCTATTATCTGCTTATCATATTTGATCAGGAACATGTAAAAGTTTCGGTCTTACATTACACTCGGGCCCCTCTAGCTATCCCATCAGAATCCATTTGCAGGACATGTTGGGTCGCTGTCGCTTTGTTAGGAATGTGAAAATGCTATCGTTGCTACCAATAATGAAATGGTAAGTTCCCTTAATTTTGTAGGTTAGGTTAGGTTAGGGGTCATCGGAATGCTGCCTAGCTTATGCAGTTAAAAACAATGGCCAAGCTATTGATAAATGACCATATTATAAATAATACCCAAAAAAATAAAATGAAGGTGAATGGTTGCATTGCAAGTGTAAATTTACAGAATACAATATCACCGGCCTGCTTACATGCTAAAAATCCACTATACATTTGGTAAAATTTTCTTCATGCGCCGGAATCTTGGTTACAATTCTTGCAAGCATCAATGCACACTCCACTCCATTACAACCCCACCCTTGGCCACACTGACTGTCATGTCATCAGTGGTTGGAAATTTGACAAGGACTCGATATTGTTGGAACAAATTCCCCAACCAACAAAATTTAGGGAATTCAATTAATTGCATCCGAAAAATCTATGCTTTCAGCCAGAATCCATCTACCCCTTGAAACAAGTCATCTATTTGGCAGAATACCAGTTTTGTGCGCAGTTGGCATCAACAGATAGACCAACTCTAAGAATATTCTTCCCATTGAAGGGTTTGGACATGCACTCAACAACTATGGCCTTGGCAACTTCAGCCGACTCACTTGGACCTTCTAAGATCACTTCATCATGAACCTGCTTTCCACAGAGTAATTATTTTTTTGGAATTAAAATTCAAACTTGAGATCATTTGAAAGAGAGAGCCAAGGGAGATGAAAATCGAAAAATTATAAAATAAAAATTCCAGGAACATGTCAGACAAAGACAAGATGAGAGAATTTTGGTGGAATATAATGCAGTGAAAGACCTAGGCAAGTCCTATTGAAATGGGTGCATAACGAGGCTGGAGGAGTTTTTTCTTTGATTCTTTGCTTCTGCATTGTCATATAGACAACATAAGCTGAAAAGAAAAGATGATAGATACATTTGCTTTACCATTTTGTTAGAAGCAGTTCACTGAAAGATGATGAAAGATAATATTCTATACATATGCATTTGTGATTACAGTGACAATTGATATTAACTTGATTTTGGCCAAGAATTCTAGACAGCAACTGTAGGAAGTCAGCTGGAATGAGACCAGAGGTTCATATAGAATTGAATCCAACTCAAATATAAGATCATAATCCCTAAAGGGAACAAAATGCAACACTAATCACAATGAATGACAAGAAACTAAACAAGGACAAGAACAAAACCTGCAAAAGCAACCTCCATCCAAGCTCTTTCAAACGGTCATTCTTTGATATTTCTAACATGGCACACATAGCAACATCAGCAGCACTACCCTGTAACAGTCATTGAAATGTGTGTATGAAAAAGAGAAGAGAGAGAATAAAACTTAAGCATGCATGATGGAAAACAAAAAACCTGAACAGGTGTATTAATAGCTGCCCGTTCAATATGACTTCTTTGAGCACGGGTAGCAGAATTGATTGATGGAAACTGGCGAGCCCTCCCAAGCAATGTATGAACACATTTATCCTTACGAGCTTCTTTTTTACGTGCTTCTTGCCAAATAAGCACTTCTCCTCTTTCTTTATACCAGAGATCAACTGTTTTCTTTGCTTCCTCCACAGAAACCTGAGAATAGAGATGCCAGACACTATATTTTTATGGATCAATTAATCAATTTGAATGAAAGGGAGCAACTCATTTAGGTGCAGTAGACAAGCATACCTTCCAATCCCGAGCAAGGCCCATGGGTGTTTTCCCGTATGCAATAGAAAAGTTAAGCATTTTAGCTTTTCTTCTTTCAGAAGCAAAGGCATCCTGATACAAAGTTTGCAACTCAGTTGGAACCAGCAAGCAGAATTCATTACTTCTCATTACTTTCTTCCACAAAATATAGTACTTAACTTTAGATGGATTCACGTATATTAGTTAAAAATATTATGATACCTTGTTTATATTCCTTTTGTGGGACAGAGTTCATAAACTAGCTTTCCTTTGGGCATTGATCTCTAAGGCTTTTCGCGATATTTCGTCTTTCTTTATTTGCTTGCATTGTAAAAGTATTTTGTGTTGATATGGTGTTTTCCTATCAGTTTCTTGATTTATTAGTATTATTTCGGGAGCCTTCCAGTTATACTGTATAAATATTTTTCTTAGGCCTTATTTTTGTGGACAGCTTGTTCATTCCTTTGTGTTTCTTCTTCCATAATAATGTTTTTTTTTCTTTTTGTAATTTTTTCTCTAAAAAGCTAAAAAATTACTACAAATTTTCATGTCCTATAATAACACATCTATGCATCCCCCTCACACTAAATCTAAACTACCAAGCCAATAATAAAAAATTTAAAAGAACCAGAGAACATATTGTCTCAACCCTTTACACAGTATGTCCTTATCAGTGAAATAAAAGTGCCTTTGCCACTGCAGTCCAAAATCATTGTGCCCTCATACTCCAGATTTTTGAAAAATCCCAACACAGCACATTCTAATGCCAAGATATATTTTCTTATTCATCTGCCAAGGGAATGAACCATGGCATGCCATTTAAGAAACAAAAAGAAACCAAAAGACAAACAGCTAAAGCCAGCAGTAATCACAAAACTTACTACTGCTTGAAATATGCATTGATTTCCATATTATCAGAAGACGTTGAAATTTACCTTTAACAATGGAACAGGAGATTTATCTTCACCAGGTTGAGGCTGCCACTCAAGAAGCACTTGCTTTGTTTCAACAGCATTACGTATATGTGAGTACATATTCATTGCGGTCCTTGAATGGAAATCTCCACCAGCTTCGAAGGCATCCAACATGCTCTTACAATTAGCAAGATGTGCAAGAATTCTAAGTTCCAGCTGTAACATGAATAAACATTTCAAACAACACATCAAATTCTATAAAGCAAGCACATAATTCAATCAACTTACCTGCCCATAATCAGCAACGATAAGAGAACTTCCAGGGGCAGCTATGAATGCCTGACGGATTTTATACCGGTCCTTCTCCAGAGCAGGTTGATTCTGCTTTGCATGTAAACAACATTACTAATCAATAGTTTCTATCATGTTTTGTAAAACAGAATGACTAAATAACATAACTTTATTGCTATTAGTTTCTAAATGTCATAGAAAGGACCACTGAGAATTCAATCCAGACTACAGCCAGGCAGCCTCATACCATGGATTCAAGTAGACAACTTTACAAAGAAAACATGGATGCTTAGTTGAAAATTGGAATTACTTGATCCCACAAGGTTTCAACATTACTGTATGCAATTAGATTGGCAGTTAACAATTATTGTCTTTTTCAAATGTGATTGCATGACCACAAAGGTCATGTTTTATTGAACAATAAGCATCAAAAGTGATTGTGACCATGCAGAAAACTCACGCCTCTAAATATCTTCTGTAATAAAACTCTTACCATTGAAGCAACTAGGTAGCATGTTCAGAAAATAATTCATTTGAGGAAAAATAAACAGATCTATGAATGACCAAGAAAAACTAACCTGCAAATTTGGTCTTCTTGCTGACAAGCGCCCTGTTTCAGTGTTGATGTTTAGTGAACAATGAACACGCCCATTCTTGCCTGACACATTACTCCCCTGCAGTCGACAGAAACAATGTTATCTTCATGAGTTTTGACGGAAAAAACTAATCAAAGAATCAACGAAAGAAATGAATTCTAAATCAGATAAAAGAACTTAATGTTTGTTGTTTATGCAGAGTCAATCTTACAAGAAGAAAGTGAGGGGATTGCCTCTCAAGAACAAAGGTTTTATCCTTCTCCAGATCCAGTGATTAAATGCTTCAGATAAAAGGTTTGTATTTCAGTCAAACCAAGTATGTGTCATAATTCGTAAGACACTATCTAGAAGTAAACTAGTATGCTAACAACAGAGAAAGGGGGAAGAGGACATATGGATAAGAAGCATGGAAAAGATCAGATTTGCAATAAAAAGGATTGCATAAGTGAGAACTCCTAATGTAGACTAACAGAAATCGTCTATCAGATCTGCAAAATATTGTTGAATCACTGACAATAGTAAACACAAAATAAGCATCATGTAAAAAACAGGTTCTAGTGAAGATTTCAGAGATAACATGCTTCTTTCCTAATTTACTTTGATAGGAATATAGCAGACAAAATATTGCAGTACAGGGGTAGACATAAAACTACTACAGGTTACCCCACACAACATCGACATGAGGATTAATTTTCGAGTAAAATGGAAGATCAACATGCATAAGCAGTGAAATAAGGTAATAAAAATCACCTGCAAGGGAAGGATGAAGTTGGATATCAAAGAATCAATAGAGCAAACTTCGCATAAAGCAGAAATGGCATGGCAAGCTTCCCTTGCCTCCTCCTCTGTTTCAAATGTTCTAATATTTTCTGTATCCTTGCACATAATTGAGTCATTTGTTTCTGAAACTTCCATCTCTGCTGTATTTCCAGAATCATCCTCTAAAAGAAAGTCATCAGCCCCATCAACAAAATCATACTGTGCAGAAATGTTCCCAGCCAAGGTCTTTAAAGCATCTGCGCTAACTGAGGGCCAACCAGTGGCTGTGTACTTCTCAGTGGGCAGATTAACACCAATGCTGCACAGCCTGATATTTCGAAATTTTAAGGGAGTCTTCTTGCCTTTTTCAATCACTCCTTCAGTGTTGGGAACTTTGAAAATTCTCTCATCCGGAAGACTCTCAGTGTTGTCCTTGCTAAAATAATAAATAAACAAGTTAGGCCTCCAAAACTTTCCTTGGCTCCACTAGACTAGGGTGGCTATATAAGAAAGCCACAAAATCTTGTTTGACCCTGTTCTAAAACTTATTAAGTCATATAAGATTGGCCTTTTATTTTTATTTTTTTAGAAGAAAAGAAAATTTCACTATGTACACACAAGTTTTCAACTAAAAAAAACAAAAGTGTCTATTTTCTTAAATGGTATTTAATTTGTAGTACAATGCAACAAAAGAAATCATCATCGATTACATTTTTACCTTTCATTGCCTGCCAAAAAATAAATGCAGAACAAATGCATTGATGCGCCAATACAAGAACTTTTTATTTTGTTATACAAGAATTTTTTGTTTTGTACCTGTTTTGAATCCCTCCAAATAAGAGCTGGCGAAGTTGTGTGTCACTTCCCACATTCATATACTTGGCATCAGGACAATACTTACATGCCCAAATTCGAAACCTGTTAACAGCTGCTTCTTGCTCTGCTTTGGCCACCTTCTCTATCTCAGCAAGATAAGCTCGATCAACCAACATCCCTTCAGTTTCCATTTTAACTAGAATCTCACCAAATGGTCGCCAGTATTCTTGATAGAAGTCAAACATGGATTTTCCTGGAACCGGTTTTCCATCAAAATTCCATGGCCTACATGACAGTTTTTTTCTCAAGCTCTCATAAAGCTTTAGTGTGCTTATTGCATCTAAGGCAGAATAACAAATCCAAAATTTGTGCTCCTCTCTTTGAAGCTTGTCAACAGGAGGAATGGTGATCATTTTTCCTTCAGATCCATCCTTTTTCACCTTTTTCCTGCCAAAAATTGTTTTCATTGATATTTTACCCATCAAATCCTTTTCTTGACCACCTGTCTTAAACTCATCAGACATGACTCTCTGATCACCTGTAAGTGCTTCAAGACTGTACCCACCCTCCGTTCGTCTTGATGAATCCCAAAGTCGTGCCATATGCATTGTGTCAGCAAAAAAACCAGAAACCTTAATTCCATAGTTCTCTATAACATGCTTATCAAAGCTGTAGTTATGCCAAACCTACAATAAATGGTAGCTGATTTTGTTAATTTAAGATCATGACAAAGAAGCAGACACCATAACTTCTTTTAAAATCTAAGTAAAATTTTACGGAGCAAAGCATTCAAAACTGTACAATCCAGTAAGGGAATCAGATTATTTACATCTCTCAAAAGGCGCTGCAGATTGAGAGGAACACAAACATGAGAGAAACACAGTAGAGAGGGAGGAAGGATGCACCTTTTTGATGGATGGATCCTCAAAAAATGGAGCAAATTCGTTTAAAAGGTCCCTGCCACCACCATCAAGAAGATCAACCCAAATACAGGACTTTCCATTTCCAAAATCTGCTTCTGGTCCAGAATAAATACTGAAGCATATGACCTCTCCATGACCAACAGGTGTCTCTTGCTTCACATCAATCTTGGCAACCTGTAAATATGCTAACTTCAGACATGCAATAATCTAGAGTGTATATCTTCAATAAAATATGTGCTTCACTACCGCAACATAAAACTATATAATAAGAAGTAAAAGAGAAATCAACTAAGTACCTCAGTATCACATGCATGGACAAGATGCTTATATTCATGAGTAAGCATCCTAACAATTTTCTTTGCATCAGATGCATTATCCACAACCATAGCATTACTGTAGATGCTAGCAAGTTTCTCATGAAGATCTGGCAGTGATACGTCAGTCTTCTTGTCTACCTTTTTGTCGCCAATAAATTTTGAATCAATACCATTTGGTTTAGATGCAACCTGATTAGGATTAAAACTGTACTCTGCATGATGTTTTCCATGCACTTGTTCTTGAATATCATGTTCAACCAGTTGCTCAACTTCCAGTGGATGATGTTGCTTAAAATTCATGGTTCCTGGATTTAATGAATAGGAGCTACCATCTTGCAAGCACTCAGCCTCTGACAAAGTAACTGGTCTGACATGCAAGGAGGTGTGCATGCTGGTAATGGTTTCAGAGGGAGCTGGTTTGCTTTCTTGACCTTCTGCAACTATCAGTTCATTTTGCAAGCACAAAATCTTAGAATGAGGAGATGCTTCTAGTTTTATTTCATGCAGTTTTCTTGTTTCAGCTGCCCATGCACTAGGAGTGCAGAAAGTGCTTTCTGAAGGAAATGGCACGTTTCTGAAAGCATTAGGTCTGTGAGGATTCTCCTGAAATTGCGCCTTAACATAATTTCTGGAACCTTGTTCTCTTCTTTCATCTTCAAAACTATCTTGATTGCGGTAGCAGGGGATCGTCTTAGCTTGTGATGCATGCAATTCAAGCATATTATCAAAGTTATGTTTGGGAGATTTCCAAGAGTAGTAACATGAACCATAATACCGAGGGAAAGTACCCAACATGGTAATGCTGGGAAAGTTATTGTGGATCATGCAGATTTCTCTCCTGCATTTTGTATCAATATAAACATTATCAAAGACAGCAGAAGGTTCAACCAATCGCAATAATATGTTTCTTGTTGCATGCTAAGTATCCATAGCAGCAGTTAGAAAATAGGCTGGCATGCATGGCACAAATAACACATGAAACATCAGTAATTGAATACTAAATGAAACATACTATAATTCCACAGTCTCAATTGAATTCTCTGGTCTCACTGGATTCTTTCTTTCAACATCATCTTCCACAAGACCTAAACATCCCATGCTTACTTGTAATAAAGTTCATATACATTCAAATGGAAAACCAACCTGTAATTTTTAAATGTAATAAATTTCAACAAACTATGAATTTCATACACTAAAAGAGTATAATCAAACTCATGAACCGAACCAATACAAATCGAACACCACAAAATCTGACAATAATACTTAAACCCCAAGAGCATCACATTCTGCAAACAGCTATGATATGACTTATCAGAGCCCAGTCGACCCAGCGAAAAAGTATTAATACGAAAACAACAAACAAACAAGTGACCATTAAATAATAGAAAAACCCAAATTCAAAACAATAAACAACACAAATTACCATAAGCAAATAGTGTGCTCTGCAGTATCTCATCTTCAAATAACAAAAAAACCACAACAAACACCCAAGTATCAAATAATCTAAAATTCTAGAAAAAGTCAAATCTAAGGGAACACGAGTAAGAGTTTACTGAAGGACGGTTTAAACGAAAAAAATAAAAATAAAAACAGAACAGCGGACAAATAAACCAGAGGAAAAGTCAGGGAACACGTAGTCGTCTGTAAAATCCAGACTAGAAACTATAAAGAAAAAGAAAGATTGTAATTTTAGTTACATCAGTAATACAAATAAAATGTAGGTGCTACATAAATAAGACCCTGAAGGAATAAGCTACAAACAGAAAAAAAATACAATCTTTAACTTCTCCGATGAAGCAAAACAATAAATGGGCACCAAATAACCCTCAAAACCCAGAAAGAAAATCCATAAAAACCGCAAAAACAGAACAGAAAACGGCATAAGATAAAAGAAAATAAAAAATAAAAAAACTGAACCTTTTCAGAGGTTTAGAAGAAGTGAGGGAGAGAAGCCGAGAAGACGAGGCAATAGGGGAAAAAGGCCACTTATTTGTGGTGGGCGAGGAGGAGACTCCCATGACCATTATCAAATCTGGAACTCTCCTGCTTTGCAGCAGCTTGTTGCTAGTGTGACTACTGGTAAGAGCCGTTTTGAAGGGTTTAAAGGGGGCAAAAAAAAAGAAAAAGCGTACGGGATTTTGAGTACAGGGTTTAAGAGAGTGGCGTGCCTGTGACTGTCTGAAGCTTAATTGCAGAAGAAACAGAGTGTGACCATCAACAAGGAGGCTCAGCCTCGGAGAGACAGTTGAAGCGAAAGCGAGAAAGGCTAGAAAGCTAAAACCCTTCCATCGCCGGGCGGGTCCGTTGGGCCATTTTATTTTATTTTTATTATTTTTTTCACTGCCTTAATTGGCTGGCAAATATTTGTCCACACCGAGACTTCTGCACTGCACCGCACTGTACTGTACTGTTGTCTTTACCACGTGGCTGCATTTATAGCTCTCCTTTGTATTTCCTTTTTCCCTTTTTCTTATCTATTTATTTAAATTTAAATATATTTTCCTTTGAGCCTGCTTTATAAATCTAAAACCACAGGAAATTCCCGCCAAAATGAAACCAGAAATAAGCTAAAAACAGTTAAATTAGTTGTAACGGGGATTGGTTTACAATGCAACATGAAAAGGGAACTCCATAAAACCAGTGCTTATGAGCTCCATTAACAATATTTTTTTCCTCTTGCTATCCCTCAATGCCATGCCTTTTAATTTCTGTAAGTTCTTCACTAAATGTTACAGGAGGGCTAGAATTCTTGCTGTCTTCAATACCTGCCTCCTCCTTGTTAGCTAAATACTCTAGGGCAGTCACGACGTCGCTCATCAATGGCCGAGTTGCAGCTTCTTCTTGTAGACACATTGCTGCCACTGCTAATGCTTGGTACAAACCCTTCATGGGGTAGTTTCCTTCTAGCAATGGATCAGCCATTAGTGTGAATTTTCTTCTGTCTTTGAATAGCGGTGTTGCCTGAAGAAGCAAAGCTAATGATATCAGCCAGCTTTTAATTTTGTCAACATAGATAGGATTTCATTTTGGAAATTTTTAGAGAATTTACCCATACCCAAATAACCAGGTTTTGTTCTTCTGATGGTCTGGAATTGTCAATGACTCTCCTGCCTGTGATTATCTCCAGAAATACAACACCAAAGCTGTAAACATCGGATTTGGATGTCAATTTGCCAGTCAATGCATACTCAGGTGCACAATATCCGTAAGTGCCCATTACTCTGGTGGAGACATGACTTTTATCCCCAGTTGGACCAAGCTTTGCTAGTCCAAAATCTGAGAGTTTTGGATTGAAATCTTTATCTAAGAGAACATTTGAAGCTTTGAAATCCCTGTATATCACCGGTGGATTTGCTGTTTCGTGCAGATATTCAAGTCCTTTTGCTGCACCTTCTGCAATTTTCATCCTGGTATTCCAATCTAAAGGTTTTCTGTTTGGGGCTAAATCTAGATGAAGCAAAGGACAAATGATTGAGCCAACTGTTCTGTTCGCTATTCTTTGGTCAAAAAAAAAGCGCAGATGAGGGAGTAATTTTGTACATACCAAGAAGATGATCTTCCAGGGAGCCACCAGGCATGTACTCATAAACTAAAACCCTTTGATCTCCATCAGCACAATATCCGACCAAATTAACAAGGTTAGGGTGGTGAAGCAGACTCAACATCAGAACCTCTACAAGAAATTCTCTGTTTCCTTGAAATCCATTCCTGTCAAGTTGCTTCACAGCAACAATCTGAATACCACAACACCACAAGAAAATTAAAAGAAAGAATCCCATTTAGCCCTCCAGAAAGCCATACTAAACAAGCATGAACTCAAAATCAAAGGAACTAGATGGAGGAATACTTGATTTGAGCTTTCAAGCTTTCCTTTGTATACCCTCCCAAAACCTCCTTCGCCCAGCAGATTTTCAGATTTGAAGTTTGTTGTTGCCGCACATAGCTCACGATATGAGAATATCGTTGCAGTAATATTCCCTTTTCCCATTTTTCTTAATTCTTCATTTATATATCTGTGCCTGCTGCTAGCTGCAGAAAAAAAAGTGTGAAAATTACAAATGTCCACACCAGAGACGGACAAAATTTTTGGGAAAAGAGCAAGAAAACAAAGAGAAGCAGCAACAGCATGATCTGAAAAATCCTGACAGGATTTTGAGTTTGAGAATAGGAAATAAGATATTACCAGATTTAGAGGAGATGTTAGCAAACGAAGTTAAATTTGTGGCATCGCGATAGCCCTTGACACTTTTCTTTGATGATTTTTTGGCGAGTTTTTCTTGTGAAGCGCAGCAATGATGGAAGCAGGCCATCCTGACGTCCTCGTTTTTCCTCTTCAATCAGACCACCATCCTCAGATTCAACAACCATCACAGCCTTGAACACAATCCATAACTGTATAAATACATAAAAGTACCATGATACATATATAGTTCAGAATCAAATGAATCAAAGAAAAAAATTAATGGATTGAAAAATCTCAGAAAGGGATCTGCCCAGCTATTGAAAACCTTCAGCCCTGGAAGAAGAGAACTGAAATTTCTTCTGGTTTCACAGGTGAAAACGGTTCATTTTTCATACAATCATTATCTTACTTCATCCCTCTAGAATTCCCATGGAACTCGGACAGGAAAAATGAATCAGTCAAATTTGCTAAATTAAAGTATAGCAAGACAGCTATACTTAGTTTAGCGTAACTGCATTTCTCATCCTTCCAACCTTTCCATTATATTTATTTATTTCTTATGCATATTATTTGCGTCGCTTGTATAATAGGTGCAGCTTAGTGAATTGATAATATTTGCACAATTATGACATAAGCATGTGTCCAAGCATGCCTTGTGATAGGGGCATCTTGAAGTGCTCGACATTGTTAAAGGCCCTTTCAAATAGTTAAAACAATGTGCATTGATTTTGAACTATTTAATTGTAATTATACCTTTATGTCCTTTCGCTTTCAGTATGCGATACTCAGATGTTTTACATGAAATAACATGTGATGCTTGCAGTGCTTTGGTTAGAAAATTTTTGAATTCTCCATGCGACAATGGTGTTCAAACTGCTTACCAGAATCCCGTGTTTCTAAGAATTTCTGGTTGTTTGAGTTGCTGATGACATGATTTTTTGGCTTTCCTTGGTTTTGATTTCTGTCTCAGAAATGTTGGTCTCTTACTTGGGAGTTCACTATAGATTGCATGCAAATAGTGCAGTTAAAACAGAGGACGCTTAAAATTTCATAGCTTAGTTCCTGCAGGATTCTTGTTTCTACAAAAATTTGAAGCCTCCTCTAGAATATCTACAGTCCTTAACTCGTAGGCTACTCACAGTCTCCATTAATATGTCGTCACCTCAACTCCAGCAGTAAGGAATTTCTCACCGAAGTTCTTTAGAAAGGGACTTCAATTCAAGGATTACTAATAGTTTTATAAGTCAACTTTGGCCAGGTAGATTCTAACATTTTAAACAATCCATCAATATGACCATCAACTCCCAGAGAAAAGAATATTCAACATAAAATATACCAACCAAGCAACAGAGATAGTAACATTAATTTCTGACAGGTTAGGGGAGCTTACATCTTACAGAAGGACCAATCCAAGCTCATTTCTTGAGAAATCAACTTGGTTGCGACCTTTAGAACAAACAACAGTGTTTACATGAAAAATTTGTAACAAAAAATTCATGGCCACAAGAATTAGCAACTATAAAGGGCATCAACTTGTAATTAAAATGAGCACAAACAGCTACATAATTTGAGACCTGGCAACTGCTTCAGTGAAACTGAAACTCTTTTGAGGTAGTGCTACACATCCAACCACAATGACAGCAGTTTACTGACATTATGACATATAAACTCTTTGAAACAGATTCTCCAGCCTCTGGACCATCTTTCACCTTGCACCCAACTTCTATATCCATCTTATAACATATCACAACCATTCACTGGCACAATCCATAAACTCTTTGAAACAGATTCTCCAGCCTCTGGACCATCTTTCGCCTTGCACCCAACTTCTATATTCATCTTATAACATATCACAACCATTCACTGGCATGATCCAGATAAATATGAAGCAGTTCATTGTATTTTGATGACTTATTGATATTGCACCACAATAAAACAGGTGTTGCATTCATTAATACTCAGAAAAATATCGCACATCCCTCAGAATCATTGAATCATCAAAGATCAGGCCACTACTTTTAAATTGCATAGCATTCATCACAGGGATGTGGAACATATTAGAATGTGCAACAAACTCCTCACTTAGTACATATTGTTCAGTGAAAGAAATCAGTTCCTACTTTAGTACTATTAAACAGTAAAACCTTTTCACAAAACAGGAAACAAATTTTGATAAAAAGATAGACAAGTTTCAACAAACACACAATCTATTTAAGGATCCTCAAAATGAATCATATAATACGAGTTGACTAGTTGTAAAAAGAAAGGGCGAGACAGACAAGTGCAGCCCTTGGGATTTATATTGTATCAACAGCCAACGACGTCAGCTACTTGTAATTTTTCTATCATTCTTGATAGGTATGTAATGACAATATTGAAAGAAACAAAAAACCATACAGAGAGTCTTGGGGAGTAGCAATCACAGAACAGGAATATAGGTATGAATTATGCATACAGATCATCTTCAAAATGCAATTAGTGATCATTATCAAACAACCAAATATTGGCAGATATCAGTAAATTATTTTTTCACAGAAAATTGATAAATTAAGCAGATAATGCTTGGTGTTTAGTCTATTGAGCACCCCACAGACTTTTACTTTCATGCCAATTCATTTTCTGAATCAAACAAAAAAAGTAGTATGAGGTGAATAAAAGACAGATAGCATAACAAATCACACTTAGAAACTTCACGATGCAAGTGCATAAAACATCCAGTCGAGGAAAGTGAACATTTCAGACAACCTCAGATAAGAAAACTACGGACAAAATGTATCAATCTTAATCCACATTCTGTAATCATAAATACAAATCACCGAAAAAAAAATCAAAACTTTCATAAGAAAACCATTTGATAACAATATCATAGATCGACTGAAATTTCATTTCTTAACTCTATAACTATTAAATATCAAGACGTAAATCAAACCCAACTAATCTGATCGGTGAAATAGTTGGCCATTATAGAGAATAAGAGGCAACGAATTATTTTACCCATCAGTTATAGTTGTTGAAGAAGTGAAAAAAAGAAAAGAACTTTTATCAGATGGTGAGTTTAAGCGTTACCTTCTCTTCTTCATCTGGAATTTTCCGATGAAGAGAAGAACAGACAAAACACAGTTGAAGCTGGATTTTTATATTGCCATTGTAAGGGGCGGAGTAAAAGGAAAATTGTCATGGGTAGTCCCTGTAAAAAAACTAAATTATTTTAGACTTATAATATATAGCAGCTACAGGGGCTTGTGAGTAATTTACGCAAAAGTTGGACTCTGTAGAGTGGTCTTGTGTAGCGAACGTAGCAGTTACATAAGTTTGTCAGAAAAATGTGATATGAGAGTGTCTGGGAGATTTTGAATGGGGTTAGCTCAAAATCAATCGGTATGGAATCACAGAAAATATAACTGGGGACATGTCCTTTTGTTTTCGTATTGACAACAATGTTTGTTGCATCAAATGTCGAAGCTTGACCGGTGAGATTCACGGGTGAGTTGTCTGTGATGTCTGCCTCCATTGAACCTGAAGACCATGTTCTTGAAGGTCTGTCCTCTCTCTCTTTCCAGTTTTATAAATTTGGATCTTTTTTTCCTTTTTTTTGTTTTTTGGGTACTGGTTTTTGGCTTATATTTCATGGGTTGATGATATTAATTCGTGAGTTGTGCCAAATTTGCACTTTTTGGTAAAATGTTCATTAGCTTGTTTTGAATGTAAATTGATTGGTTTGATTGAAATTATGACCAAGGAATGAAGATTCTTCTTTTTTTAATGGGCATATATATACTAATCTGCTGAAACTTGTTCTTTTTGAGTTCTTGATGATTACTACTGTTGTAGAATTTGTTCTTATAATTACATTGAAATAATTCGATTGCTGCACTGATTGAGGGGATTGATGGGCATTGCTTACTGATGTTGTTTATATGTTATAATATTGTTAATATTGTCTAGAAGGAATTAGATAAATCAGTTGTCACAGTTGAATCCTATTTATTTCACAAAACTAGGGCAATATCTGCTAGTGGTGGTATAATATAAGTTGAGAGTTTTGGTTTTTCCTATATAAAACTTCTACTCAAAAAAAGTGTGGACACAGATTGACCAAATCCAACACTTGAATGGAACGTTTTCTTTTATTCCAGTTGAATCCTTGAGGGTTAAAAATTGACAGTTGATAAAATTTACTCTTTAACTTTATTTGCTCTTTTGTTAGTTTAGTTTGGTTACTTCACATAAGGATACCTTCAATATGAAAGTTTAATCTTCTTGTTTCTCATAGTTTGGTTTTATTGAGTGTTGAGACTGATCCTTTGAGTGTTGAGGCTGATCCTGGGAGATGGCTGAGATGAAATGCTCTTTATTTGATGGTTAATTTTTGCTTTTGTAGTCTCTTATGTGACTTAACAGTCATCATGTCAGCTCTCTTAGAACTTAGATGTTCTTAATCTCTAGAAGTTGCGTACTGAACTTCCCAAACAATTAAAAAGTTTGATGTCAGAGAAATATGTCAATTTACTATGTCTTTAGGGAAATTGGCTTTAATCATCTGTCTTTGTGTTTGTTGTTGTGATTGTGAATTCAAAATTCCAGCTTCTTGTATTTTAGTTGGTCTTATATGGCAAAAAGTAACTAATTTTTGGGAATTTAGTGTAATAAGAAAGAAATATTTTAAAAGTTTTATGATTGACTTAATTCTTTCTGCATCTCTCTAGGGGTATGTTATATGAAGTTTGTTTATATACTTTGAAGATATATGCTGTAAAAATTTGATCCTTTAGGCTACATGTTGCCTACTACTACCTTAGAGAATGAAGTATGATGGACTTGGACTTGTGCACATCTTTCTTAAGAACTTCGTGAAGCTGTGAATCGCATGTAAATCTACGGCGAATATGTCAAAATCTTAGCTCTTACATGGGATGGAATTATGAAGCATCAATAATTGTTTTTCATCGATGCATGTTCTTATGCCTTTGACGAGGTAAAACAGAGGTGGATTGATTTTGCCACAAGTGCAGAGGTTGCTGTTCTTTGCATAACAAAATCTGGGTAAGTCTTAAATTATCAAGCATTTACAAATGCTAAGGGAATGTAAACAGTTGCTGAGACAATGCCTCAGAGTGACCGCTGGGATGCATGCCTGGCACGACCCATCAGCAGTTTCCATGAACATTCCTCCCCTCTAAGCGAAGGCAACCCTGGGGTCAAGTTCACCTACAATCATCCATCAGGTTATTTTCACACTGTAAAACTATTTGTATATCGACGTGGTAGCGTGCCAAGTTACTGCATTTGAAAATTAGAAAACGGTTGATGTGTATATGTTTGTTGACATTCATACATGGAGGAGATCAAAATCTATTTTATGTTAAGTGGAAGAGAATGTCCATGACATTACTGGGAACGATCTCATCGTGGCCATGCAAACTTCAACATTTCTGCAAACTGTAATTCATGAAATTGAAATGAACTGGGAGTAATATGTTAAAGCCTTCTATTACCATCTGCAATCCTTTAGGCCGTTTGGTATATCAGTTCATTCCAGTCCATCAAATCTTTACTTCAGTTAAAATAATAATAATAATAATAACAATAATAAAAGCTTGAAATAAATTATATATTGTATAATAATAATGGAAATAAATGAACAGATAAATGCAAATTTCAATCGTTGAACGCCGACGGGGCACGGACCAAAACGGTTGACCGTTGACAAACGAGTGAGTGGGCCAATGTGACTACTTGGCAAGTATTGATAGGATTGTTGGACGTGTTATCTGTTTAATGCTGAACAACACTTATGAACAGTACAGTTGCCAGCCTGCTATTGTCAGCCAAGCAGGGGCGTAAACGTCCATCAGTTCGAATTGCAACGATTAGAAAGCCGTTGAAGTTTGTCGAGAAGTCATGAGAACGGTTGTGTAAGAGAGAGAGAGAGAGAGAAGGAGAGAAGTTTGAGTGAGAATGAAACAAGGATTTGTTCCGTAGACAGAACGCAGAGAGAAAGCTTTGAAGTTGTTGTAAGTGAAAGATGAAACAGTGGATTTGCCAGTTGAAGAAAGCATTTGGTGTTCCATTTCTTTGGCTGATTTGCCTGATTTACTTCACCCAGGTTTCAGCAAGCTGTCTCTTTGTCTATTTGTGCATTTTTTCCTGTATTTCTGTACGCCATGTCTTTGTTTTTGAAGAATTTTGTATTTCGGGCTTGTGATTTTGATCAACGGTTATGAATCTTTTATAAAACAATTTTGGGCTAATGGGATGTTTTGATGGGTGGTTTTATTGATTTGAGTTTTTTAAGATGTATAGATTATTGGCGATTTGGGTGATTAATTGGATGAATTGATTGATTTGAAATTCGGGCTGGTGTTTAAGATACTTTTGCCCATATTTTGTTGATTTTATCTTCAGCCCATATTCTCATACCAGTTGCTTATCTATTGTTCTGGACATGTGAATGTAGGGTTTCAGATCATTTGTATGGACGGCAGTTTCCTATCAATTGAAAGATAAGCTTCAGTTGTCACCTTCAGCCTCCCAATTTGTGACTTCAGTAGCATTTTTCCCATGGAGCCTAAAACCTTTATATGGGTAGGAATGATGTCAATTTTCGGGTGCTTAGATTTGTGTTGAATCATTAGAAATAGATTTGTAGTTCTTTAAAATTGATTTATGCGGAGAGATGATGCGTTAGTCATTGTGCCTAGTCGCATACTGTTCCTAGAAATTGAGTTGTGTTTTAGTATTATTTATTTGAATTTGTTTTCTGTTTTATATGCAGGATATTGTCTGATTGCATTCCCATTAAAGGAAGAAAACGGACTCCATACCTAGTGATTGCAACTGTTCTCTCCCTTGTGCCATGGCTAATTCTAGGCCTAAATGCATACATAAGGAGTTCTAGATGGCACCTTATAGTTCTGTTGACAGCTCAAAACCTGGGCTCTGCCATGGCAGATGTCGTAGTTGATGCAATGATTGCTGAGGCAGCAAGATCTGAACGGTATGTCCACTTATTGAGTTTCTTCTACTTTTCTAACTACACAAACTTTAAATTATAAATTGCATTGTCTAGCAAAAATATATGGAGCAAGTGACATTCAATTCCACTATCAATGCATTATTTGTTTGTTTTTATTGGAATTACTCTGTTATCTTTTTTAGTACATCTTCATCAGTAACCACATTTTTTTATGTTGTTAAGATATATACGATCACTCACAATTGCAATTAATCAGGGCCTCATTTGCTGGAGACCTCCAGTCAGTATCTTGGTTGGCAATGGCTTTTGGTGGAATATGCGGAAGTTTGTTAGGGGGTTATGCCTTATCCAATTTAGAGATAGATAGAATTTTTCTTCTTTTTACTGTACTGCCAACCATACAGCTATTATCTTGTGGTTTGGCGGAGGAGAATCCAGTGGGTACCAAAGTTTTGCAAGAGGTTTTGAATTCAAATGGCTATCATCTGGTGAATGGGAATAACAGTATTTCACATGAAGATAAATTCTCAGAGAAGTCCAATATGAGCACAATCAAAAGAAAGAAGAGCAAGAAGAAAAGAGCTATCAGGACTAGTAAATCCCATACTGCAGAAAGAGGCAACCCATTGGTCTTACAATGGTACCGCTCTCTGAAAGCAGCTACTTACAGTTTGTATAGTGCATTTAGACAGCCAGAGATTTTGAGGTAATTACTAAGACTTTTGTGATGCATTTTAGGTCCCCTTATGTTCCTTGCTATTTTCTGTTTGATGAATTTCAATATCATACTAATGATGGTCCTCGTGATTTTACTTTACTCTTGGATTCAGGCCAATGACTTGGTTTTTCTTAGCACATTTAACTTTTCCAAACATATCAACTGTCATGTTCTACTACCAGACAGAGATCTTGAATTTGGAAGCATCCTTTTTGGGCACTGCACGTGTTGTTGGATGGGCAGGCCTCATGCTAGGAACCTATACTTACAACCGTTATCTAAAAAGGATGAAGCTAAGGAGAATTTTATTGTAAGTACCAAGTGTTTTGGTTAGATGTCTTCAATAAATTTGTTATTTCTCTTAAATTGCTTAGCCTGCTTGACCCTGATCTACAATTGAAATGCAGGTGGACTCAAATTGGTTTGTCAATTTTGAGTTTCCTTGATATTTTTCTAGTTTCTCGAATGAATGTTACCTTCGGGATATCTGACAAGACCATGGTGCTGTATGGATCTGCTGTCTCTGATGCAGTCAATCAATTCAAGTATGTTAATTTAGGGCTTGTTCCATTTTCCTTTTTTTTTCCTAAACTCAGCATTAAGTTAACACCAATATCTTGGACGAAGCTTTCGTGCATAAGCTCCTTTTATATTCATGCATTCATCCTTATGTCCATTGTAAGGAATGAACTTTCCACCATGAAATTCTCTTACTATGTTTGCTGATGCAACTGCAGGTTCATGCCATTCCTGATATTATCTGGACAGTTGTGCCCGCCTGGAATTGAAGGAACTCTCTTTGCCCTTTTTATGTCAATAAACAACTTTGGTTCCACAATAGGATCATTTGTTGGCGCTGGATTGGCTTCTGTTTTGAACATCTCTTCAGGATCTTTTGATAACCTTCTTTTGGGCATCGCTATCCAAGTCCTCTGCACTTTCATTCCAGTTGCTTTTCTATTTTTGATACCAAAGGGAGCGACAGGAGTATCAACATAATTAGCTCTAGATTATTTCTCATACAACGCAGAATCTCCTAGTAACTGAAATGAATTAGCACATTCTTTTGAATTTTTTTTCAACGTTCTCGCTGAAATATAGATGTCAACATAGAGCTTGGTTCCCACAGTCGTGTGATGTATAAATGGCTCTCTATACAACAGTTTTAAGGAGCAGATGGAGATGAAATACAGGTTTTCTTCTATCATTCAGTTTCTGTTTTTCTTGTATCCTAATCAAAGAATATAGCCACTGCAAGCATTGCATTCTTTCTTCAATACAGATTGCGCAGAGATAACCCAAACCCAAAGAAGCAAATCTATTTAGCTAGGTTCTCTCAGCCCTTGAAACTGCAGCAATTGATATTACTAGTTACCTAAATTGCTTTGTATGATAAAACGAAAACATAGACAATCACTCTGTGATGGTGAATAAATAAATACTAAAACAAACAAAAATGCGGACAAGAAATTGATTTAATATTTGAACAAAAATGCCAGATTTCAGACAGGGAAAGCTTCAGTTTCAATCCCAAACATGCCTTTCAGTTTGTCAACTCCCAACGAAAGAAGACAGAAACGACGCCGTTAATAGGAAATCAAAGGAAAAATCAAAATTAATATGTCCAACAACAAAAATCAAAACCAGAAACAGGTGGACGGTATGCAAGACGGGTGTTCATTTCTCCTACCATTCGTTCAACAGTCATGGCGCGACATTCTTCATCATCGTCAGATTCATCTTCTTCTTTTTTTCCTGTTTCTCTGACGCTTTTCGCAATCTTGTCGGTGTTATTAGCACAAACAACTGATTCATTAAAATACCCTTTTCACCCTCGAGACGTACTGCCTCTGTTGCCGAGGCAGGTTTCGTGGCCAATCTTGAACTCTCTCAATGGTGCGGCGGACTTGCTGCCAGCATTCGTTGGTGCTGTTTCTTCCCCAAACGACACCGCCGAGTGGAAGGGCGCGTGTTTTTACGAGAACAAGGCCTGGATGGAGTTTCATAATGAGTCTGGCGGTGAGTTTGGTGGCGGGACTCTTCATATCAAGGTCTGTAGGAATCTTTTTTTATTGGAAGGGGAATGGGGAGTGTTTATGTTACAGAGCTTTGAAGTATTGGGTAAATTTTAGCTTTCAATTTTGTTGAAGTTTTACTTCTTAGTTTGAGCTGTTTCCCAGTATGTTTGGGGTGAAATTACATGTTTGGGTTCCTATGTTTTGGGTACTTGATATATTCTAAATTGAGATTTTTCCTTTAAAAAATTCTTTGTTGGTGATTATCGGATTGTTTGGTTTGGTTTTGAGGACGTGTGGACGATTGGGCATGTTAAACTTTGGGTTTGGTTGAACTTTAATTCTTTCAGAACCCTTTGTTCAAAATGATGTCTTTATGAGTAATTTCGTGATTGGAAACCTGGAAGATTAGGTACGGTAAGTTTGGGATTTTTTCAATTGTATTTCTGAATTTCACTTATTTCTTGATGACAGATATTTGGACTATTAAATAGCTTAAGTTTGGGAGACTTCTAGAGCTGAATTAGACTATTAAATAGCTTAAGTTTGGGAGACTTCTGGAGCTGAAGTTAAGGTTTTTAAGGGCTTTGATAACATGGATCTTCTACTTTAACAGATATTTTGTATTTTTTTAACTTTGGTTGTGGTTGACTTTGTAAAAACTTAAAAGTGATGATTACTTTTTTCCCTCCTAAAGCAAATGAAATTCATTAATTATTGCTCATGGGAATCAAGTTTTTCTTAGAAATCTTGGTAGTGTCGCACTCATGGTGCCTGTCATGATCGATTGACATTATCAAGGTATTGGCATCATCCTTAATAGATTAAGCTTTAAAGCTACTATCAAGCTATTTTCCTCATAATTGTGCTATGGAAGTTCTAAGTCTAACTGCTAAAGTTTTATATGTGGTCAGTGAGTACAGCTGCCTTTCTTGAAATATTTTATAAAGGCATTTCTGTGCTTATCCAGGCTAGCAAGGCACATAGTTGGACATGCATGGATCTTTATGTCTTTGCTACTCCATACCGTGTGACATGGGATTACTATTTTATATCCCGGGAGCATACATTGGACTTTAAAGAGTGGGAAGAGAGAGCTGAGTTTGAATATGTAAGTTAGCATTTTCAATTATTCGGGACTCACCTCATGTTTTGGATGCTATAGGATGCACTTGTTAATTTTCTGTTAGTGTTGTGCTTCTTCAAAAATTAGGTTAAAAACAAAGGAGTTTCAATTTTCCTCATGCAAGCTGGGATGCTAGGAACGCTTGAAGCACTGTGGGATGTCTTTCCTCTATTCACTAATACTGGATGGAGTGAAAGCTCCAATATTGGATTTCTTAAGAAGCACATGGGTGCTTCCTTTGAACCACGTCCTCAGCCCTGGGTTACAAATGTCAGTGTTGATGACATTCATTCTGGAGATTTCCTTGCAATATCAAAAATCCGTGGACGATGGGGTGGTTTTGAGACTTTGGAGAAATGGGTGAGTGGAGCTTATGCTGGTCATACTGCTGTTTGCTTAAGGGATTCTGAGGGGAAGCTATGGGTGGGTGAATCAGGACATGAAAATGACAAGGTAAAGCTCTACAAATTGCTATATTGTGAAGATTGTATGGGATTATGAATCCTTTTAGTATGGGAATCTACAGTGGACCATTGTTGCCAGAGATACTTAGTTGATCTCAGTGGTGGCCTTCCTATTTGAGGGTCAGTTAGAAGGCCACAGAAGTAATGGTAACAATTGGTAGCCCCTTTCTGATTAACAAACTTCTTTTTAGCTGCTGCGGACAAATTTACCATTTATAATAATCTATTCCTCCCCTTTTCTCTCTCTCTCTATTCTACTAAACATTCTTTATTAAAGTCTGATGTTGTAATTGATGTCCGCTTCCTCGTTTTCTTAATAGGACACCAAAAGTAAGTTCTATTCTTAGGAGAAAACAAATCAAACAAATCTTCTCTTCTTGTTTTTTGTCAGGAATGATTATTTCTCTCTTAGACAGCCTATTCTAGAGAATAAGCAGGTCTTAAGTGTCATCTTGTGGATCCAACTAATCAGATGTTTGGGAAATTATTAGAAAATGGGCTAATTAATCAAGTACAGGGCTTGACAAATACTTCTGTTCATCCATGACCTGAATTTATTCAGATGTGCTTAAAATTTTTTTGTTTTATTTTATCTGATCTTTTGGTGTTTTTGCAGGGGGAAGATATTATTGCTGTATTACCATGGGATGAATGGTGGGAATTTGAGGTCAATAAGGATGATTCCAATCCCCATATTGCATTGCTTCCTTTGCATCTTGATATGCAAGCTAAGTTTAATGAGACTGCCGCGTGGGAGTATGCATTAAGCATGGATGGAAAACCTTATGGTTATCATAACATGATATTTAGCTGGATAGACACTATAGATGCAAACTATCCACCCCCCCTGGATGCTCATCTGGTATTGAAGTTTTTATATCTGTATGTTATGTATAAAATATCCAGTTTGAGGGTGCATATAATTTCAGTTGTGCTCTCTGCCCTTTGTTTGTGTGCAGTTGCTTTTGATGCATTGAAGAGAGTTTCTTAGTTTGGTTTTGATTGCTACCTTTCTGGCCCTAGCAGGTTGCTTCTGCTATGACAATGTGGAACCACATACAACCTGCATATGCTGCTAACATGTGGAATGAAGCCTTAAATAAGCGACTTGGAACTCAGGTATTTTGAAGATATATTTCTCCCTTTGCCATATCATTCTAAGGTTTTTATTGGAATATGGTTTGAATTCGCACTGTTTCCATTCCATGCATAAAAGATTAATTATAGTGGGATTTAGTTTGTGATCACTTGAATACGGTTAATGATTTAATTTGTTATACTCCATTTATGAATTCCTTGTACTCCATCATTGTGGCAGGTATTCCATAAGAGTCAAACATAGATAACAATATAATATGGCATAATTTTATCAACCAGGCCCTGATCATTATAATCAGATGCCCTTGTCTAGAAAATCATTGGGCCGTTATTAAGTGTTTTTTGGTTGGAAATCATGTTAAGCAAGATCATTATGGAAATACAAAGTTTTATCTGTATTATCTGAATAGGTAATGTAAATTTTATGCTTTATGCAGGACCTTGATCTTCCGGACATATTAGTTGAAACTGAAAAGCGTGGAATATCCTTTGATGAATTGCTGACTATTCCTGAGCAGGATGATTGGATTTATAGTGATGGGAAGTCAGCATCATGTGTTGCCTTTGTTCTTGAAATGTACAAGGAGGCGGGGTTATTTGATCCAATTGCTAGCTCTATTCAAGTCACTGAGTTTACGGTGAGTTTGTCAAGAGTAATTCATCTCTGGTTAATTTAATAAAGAAGTCTCTGCATTTCATTTTCTTGGAAGTTTGACTTATGAGGTTAATTATACTTTCATATTTGCTTCCCAATAATACACCTAGGTTCAATGTACCCCACCCAATCCTAGGCCACCTGAGCTAGAGATAAGGTTTTTAGCTATATGATTATCTTTTCTTACCCAGGAAAAGTTATAAAAATATATTCCAGTACTTGAATGGTCAGAATCTTTGAATTTAGCAGTTAGTCATTAGGTAAGAAATTGTTGCAAGTGAGCTGGATGATTTTCTCTTCGAAATGCATTAAAATTTCGTAATTGCTTGAGAATAAATAAAAATAAAATTCTGTGAAGGTAATGTAAAAGACCATTTAAAGTGTGACCTTGTGGGTGATTTCTACTAATTGATAAATTGCTGAAACTGCAGATTAAAGATGCGTACACACTCAGGTTTTTTGAGAACAATTCAAGCCGCCTGCCAAAGTGGTGCAACGATGGGGACACTGTGAAGCTTCCTTACTGCCAGGTTAGGGGGAAGTACCGAATGGAATTACCTGACTATAATACCGTGGACCCATATCCCAATATGAACGAACAGTGTCCATCTCTGCCCCCGAAATACTCTAGGCCCACTAGCTGCTGAAACTACAGTTGTTCTCGTGACATGTTCTTCTAATGTTACTGTTACTAGACATGTGATACCAATGGCAGGAAATATCCTCGAAGGAAAATTGGTTGTGCTGGATGTAGATATGGTGATTAGACTCTAGAATTGGAAAGATCTGTAGGCAATTAAAATGTTGTATAATGTAAATGATATAAGATGAGTATGCTTAATTCATTTGCCATTCTTTCCGGTTAATTCGTTACATGTGGCATTTAAATGATCCGGCGTTTTGAATGCAGAACTGAAATACATTTTGATGTAAAACACGACTGAAATTTATCTCCAACAACTAAATATATCAGTTCAACTTTTTGCTCTAGAATTTCAATGTTTCTTCTTTGGCGCAATCTGGATGGGTAGTCCTTTAGTTGGGACAGGCATTGGATTCCTACTGAAAAAATTGTCCGGACAGAGTAGCTTCCATTTGAATTGAGTTACCAGATGATGAATTGCAACTAGGGTTTCAATCCTGGCAAACTCATATCCTGGACACATTCGAGGGCCTCCTCCGAATGGAATGTAACAGTAGGGTGGGATGGATGCTTGGTTCTCGAATCTGCTCGGATTAAACTTCGATGGTTCTGGGAATGTGTTATTATCCATGCGTGTCATACTTGTAACCCAGAATATCTACATGCGAGTGAATAGAATATCAATGGAACGATGCAAGGTTGATAGGTAGCAGAGAAAAATGGAGTTAGTTTTTAACTTACTTGCCACCCTTGAGGGATCAGGTATCCGCCATACTCGATATCGTTCAAAGCCTTCCTGAAGCCACCAAAGAGAGGGGGAAACATACTTAGAATTTCCATTGCTACTCTCCAAGTGTACCTCATCTTGGCAAGATCTTCCCATGTGAGAAACTGTCCCTTCCTCTTTCCTTCTGCCACTACTTCTTGTTCTTCAAAAACAAATAAAGAAGAATTCCAACACATTACCATTTAATTACAGATTAAGAATAAGGGAAAAAAAGAGGGAGAGTTCTGTGTATAATACCTTGGAGTACAGCTGCATAAACAGCAGGATCATTGGCAAAAAGACGCACCAAAAAGGTGATTAAAACAGCTGAAGTTTCGTGCCCTGCAACCATAACAAGCATGACATTGTGCACAATCTCATTCTCAGAAATCACTTCTTCACCTTTCTCATTGGGGATGCTTAGCAAACAAGTAATTTGGTCATCGTGAGGAGCAGCAGTGTTTTGCTCAAGTTTCATCCTCTTCTCTCTTATAAGATTCTTCACCATGTTTTGGATCTTTGCACTTTGTCGGAGACTGCGGTTGAATTGTGTAAACGGCAAGTTTACTGGGACTGACCACATTCCTTTTATCATTTCTTCAAAGCCATCAACAAATTGATTTCTTTGAGCTCCTCTCTCAAGTCCGAATAAAAGTGAACATATTATGTTGAACGTGAGCATCTTCATCTGGGGCAGTACCTATCAGCAACAAAAATCTAGTTCAGATAAATTCTAGCTTTTCGTTTAGAACAGTTTCGGCTGTTTCATTTCATGAAATCTAACGAGTTATAGCCCTGCACATAACAAAATTTTGGTAGCATCAATCATATAAACACACCGTGATCTCCTCCTTCCCATGCCAATGCAACTCAAGATGCTTCATGATTTCTCCATCAATCTTCCCCACATACTTCTTCAATGACTCTGGTCTCAAGAATGATACTAGAGCATCTCTAAGGCGCTTGTGATCTAGGCCACTTATTTCCAGCAAACACCGGTCACCCAGAATCATTCTTGCTGACTTTGTTTGTTGGTTACCAACACAACTGCTGTCACTGGTAAAGACAAACTTGTTTGCAGCCTGCCCATGAATGAATACTGTTGGTTTGCCAAAGAGGGTTAGCTTTGATACGGGACCGTACTTCTTCAGTGTTGGCTCGCATGGCTCGGAGAAGGCCAAGGCTTTGTCCAATTATGGGTATGCCTAGAGAGCCTGGAGGCAGCCTTTTTGATGATCTTCTCCTGGTTAGTAGAAGGAAGACAGGGAGGAGAAGAAAGAAAATGGTTAACAGAATGTTCATGGTTTCTGTTCAAAATGCAACAGAGACACAGAGATAGAAGGTAAGAAAGAACACAGTGAAAACAGGCTTAATAGATGATCTCCGGAGAGGTGACAAGACAGGCCAACCAATGCTTACAAATACCACAGTCGGTAAATTAGTCAAATCTTCTGTCGTTATCTGGGTTGGAATCTTTTCTCTTGTGCAGACTTCGGATATGCCTTCAACACTTCTCTAAACAATGAAATTCAACGCCCAAACTTGTACGTTTGGTATAAAGATAGCAGGTTCTATGTTTAAGATCGTAAATCTACGCTGCAGATTATAACTCTTTTTAAGTAATACAAATCCAACTATTAATATTCCCAACCCAATTAGCTGATCTTTATCTTTGCTCTAATATGTCGCCAACTCTTTCCATGTATAAAAGAAACTGCCTTGGGAAAATTTTAATTTTAACAGGTAACAAGGCGGTTCTTCATGGCATTTTCTGCCCATTAAGTCAGTAGGATTGATTTTTGGTTAACACCAAACATATGAAGACAGATGTTAGTTTCCTCATCTTGTAGACCTATGAGAAGCCATCAAATTTCCAGTTATCTTTAATCTCTTCCAGTTTCTTCAATTTGGTCTTGTCCCAGAAGAATTTTCTTTAGCGGATAACCTTTTTCAATGCTTGCATAGATGCATATGTCATTGACGAAAGGTTACAGGAAACATTTGCGTGGAATGTATATGAGATGCTTTCGGAATCCAAATCTGCCTCTCAAAGATTTGATTTCAGGGCGTCTGAGCAACAGGCGTATATTCATTTATTTATTAGAAGATCTGGAAAACCATGAAATGGACATCAATCGTTTAATTCTGTTTGAGCAGGAGTGGTGTGATGTGATGTGTTTTAATAGTACTTTAAACAAGAATATTTTGGAATGAGTAGAGATATCTATCTACATTTGCTGGCTGATTGGGCAACTTTAGAGAGTGTTCATCCGATCATTCTTCCTAGGACGATGTTGCAGCCCAATCCAACCACTTTTCACATCGGTTCCACTTCTCGCGTGGGATTCTGCTTCCATTAAAAGGGATTACAGAAAGAAAAATAGTGGAGAAACGAAAATCTTGGCGAAGAGCTGTTTTCGTTTCATTTTCAAATACCAGCATTAGTTTTTTTCTTTTTCTCTCGTACACCAGTAGGAATAGCTAAATGAATTTAAAGAGACCGCATACCCTATACCTTCACCTGTGTCTTCTCGATCAGAAGAATCTACATTACTGCAATCCTCACACAACTTTTGGAACAACTCTATCAAAAAATCCCCATAGCAATAATTCAGCCTTCGCTGGAATATGGTGAAATATAAACTACACTTTGAGGCAACCTAAAAGGAGGGAACACATGAATGAGATACATCAACAGCTACCAATACTTAGTTATACAATTGCTCTAGAATATCAAAGTTTCTTCTTTGGTACAATCTGGATAGGGAGTTCTTTAGTTGGGACACGCATTGGATTCCTACTGAAAAAATTCTGTACAGTGCAGCTTCCATGTAGATTGAGTTACCAGATGATGGATTGCAACAGGGGTTTCAACTCTGGCAAACTCGTATAATGGACACATTCGAGGTCGCCCTCCGAATGGAATGTAACAATGGGGTGGGATGGATGCTTGGTTCTCGAATTTGCTCGGATCAAACTTTCACGGTTCTTGGAATATGTCATCATCCATGTGGGTCATGTTTGTAACCCAGAATATCTACATATGAGTCAATAGAATATCAATGAAACAACCGAAAAGCTGATGGGTAGCAGAGAAAAAAATGAGTTGTAGCTTGCCACTTGCCAGCCTCTCTTAGGGATCAGGTATCTGCCTTAATATATTTCAAAGCCTTCCCAATATTTGATTCCGGGATCAGGAATAAATGTGTTGAAGAAACAAGCAGTCGAACAAAAATTACCAATAATATTGACACGAATAATGTACAAAATGTCTTGCGAATCTGAAGCTACGCGTCAAATATTTGATTCAGTGGGGTCTGAACAACAGGGCCAAATTCATTTAGCAGACATTTTGTTTGATTGTTATTGATGTGATGTGTCCTAATAGTATTTTAAACAGGAGTACTTCAGAATGAGTAGATTAGATATCTCAGTTTGCTCTCTACCATGTAAGCTACAGGCAGAGAATCTTATTGGGAAACTTCAGCTTATGCTCATTGATTATTCTTTCAAAAAGGATGTTACAATCCAACTCAACTGCTTTCTTAGTGAACTGTTTTTGTTACATTGAAATACCAGCAATGTTTTACACCATTAGGACTAATACATACCAATACATCTTTGTTCAAGAAAGTAATATCATTCAACAGAACATTTCTTCAATCCCAGCAGATCTTTTGGTACTAGTTTTATGAAAGATCCTCAATGCAATCACTCAGCCTTGGCTGGAATATGGTTGCCACCAGTAGCAATTTTGTATAGATAAAACCCAGTCATGAGGGCACTGCAAGAAAAAATATTCTAGGTGTTTAGTTCGTAAAAGTCAAAATGAATGTATAATAAGGAGTCAAATAAATAACAATATGGCTATAGAGAAATACTAAATGATGCAGCTTTCTTCGTAGACTGCTAATTGCACTGATGAAGGTATGAAATAATTAAAGAATCACAAAGTGAAATTAGTACACTACATAATAGCCAGAAAATTTGATATAAATGCACATGTTTACGTAGATACCAGTGATGGTCAAACTTTTTTGTAGGCAGTCAAACATGATTGGTATTTTATAGCAGTCTGAGTCATTGGTAAATGCATGAACTAAGATGCTACAGATATCAATGTCTGTCATTCATCATGAAGTGAAGCTCTCATAACTGTGCAAGTATTCAGAAAAAAAAGTTAAGTAAAATCTGTCTGAAGTCTTTTTTTTTATTTTATTCATTTCCAGAATACTACTAATGTTCAAATGAGCATCAAAATCAATTGTTATTTGACTCCAGACAGTAAATGCTGAAGGAGACTTCAGCTATGCAGTGTTTCAAACGGTAAAATGAGGTTCTCATGTTATGAATTGCCATATCAGATTCAGGGAGCATTCAGCATATCAGAATTAGAGAATAAAAACAACAGATTTATCCTCAACTTACCTGATCCCAGCAACAATACCAGCAGGCATAATCTTAGAGGTTTGCATATAACGCTGTCCCATAACCACAGTCAGCAAAGCTGCACAAACTGTATCAACAGCATAAAACTCAGTACACATACAAATTCTTGCATTAGCAAAATTCACAATGGCAGCAAACAAATCACAAGGATATAGAGGAAAGAAAATTAGTTAACGGAACTTAACCCTTCACTCATTGCCCGCAATTTCTATGATTTCACTCTTCTATACTCATGTATTGATTAGATTCCACTCTATACTACTTTTTGACCTTAATCTAACCCATAGGTCATAAAGATCTCCTCTTAGTTTTATGTTGTTGACAACATAGAGTTGATGCTAAGTTGCTAAGAATTTGTTGGCTTGTTTCTCATCCAACTATATTTTCTGTCTCTTCAACTAAAATGGATCTACAATTTATTTTCTTCGAGCAACACCAGAACAGTCTATCCTGTAAGGATTAAATCGCCAAATCACGAAACAATTTTCAACAGGAAAATATTTAACAATTCTCAAACTTACAATTTAACAAACAACTTCACCCAACATCAAAATGTCATCAACTGCCAACATATTCCAAAATGAGAGAATCTCAAACAAAGTTAATTTTCCCATCACATAAACAAGTACCATCCTCGATCTACAACAAGAACCGTCAAGACCACCAAACAGCAAAATTCACTGACACTATAATTCCAAATTTATCTTACATAAACCAAATCCAATAAAGAAAAAAAGAACTAAATATGAAGTCAACAACAAAAACCCAGAAAAAGTGTTCACCAGTCTCAACAACCAAAGCAAAGTGGGAGTTTTTCCTCTTCTCAAAGGCCTTAAGGCTTAAGTAACCAGCGAATACAAGCAGCAATCCGATGCCAACACCCCCAGCCAAGGAGGCTATGCTGCCTTTCTTTGCATATCCTACAATGCCTCCTCCAATCAGGATCAGACCATAAGGGATCGTGAAGCAGAAATCGTGCATTTTCTCCAACTGGGTATCTGCTCTCTGCAAACTTTTGCAAATTGAAAGTTTCTGCGTACTCTGGGATGGCGTGTGGCATTCGATGGTCAAAAATTGATGGCATGATTATTTTATGTAATAGGCCGTGGATTTTACTGGAATTAATTTACGTTAAGACCGTTATACCCTTTGTGATGCTGAATTTGATCAACTTATTTACGACATCGTTTTGTAATTTGCATATAGTCTGTTGCACAGTTCATAGAAACGCAGGTGCAAGGAACGATTCTTCAAAGAACTGGGTTTTCTCTTCGCTGGTATAATCGATCCAAATTATATTTCTTAAATATGAAACGAGAAATGCAGCCCATGCTGTGACTAATGTTACTCAAATGTTTGTCCATTTCGGGACTTGTACCCGGGCACCAATCGTCCTCAATCCCTTCCACTGCCGAAGACCCAACTTTGCACGAACCCTAAAAATGGCTGCTACTGACTCCAAATCCAAACGATCCATTTGCCCATTTTGCTCCAAACCTGCCAATCTCTGCCTGTGCAACCGGATTCAGAATCCGGGTCTCGAAAATTCAGTCAGTGTCACCATCCTTCAGCACAGTTTGGAGAGAAACCACCCTCTTAATTCTACTAGAATTGCAAAACTAGGGCTCAAGAATGTCACTGTGGCCACTGTCTTTGATGTCAATTTTGAGGCACAGTTTGATATAAGGTTGATTGAACCGGGTCAGGAGTCAGCTTCTTCTCAGGTTGTAGTAGGGACGGCAAGCTTTGATCGGGATTTGGGAACCGTAGATATCCAGAATGTGTTCTGTGAGGGTGATGGTGGCGTTCGGTTAAAAAGAGAGAATGTAGCTGGTTTTCAGTGTAAGAGATTTAAGCAAAACCCTGTTGAGAAAAATAGCAGATTGATTGATAATAATGAAGAATGTGGTTTGAGTAATGACATAGGTGGCAGGTTGGATGCTAAAAATCATTTGAAACTTTCGAATTCTGTGAAGAATGTCAAGGAATTACCAAAGTTAGATGTCTCGGTGTCGAAGCAAGAAAATGAGACTAGAACAAACAAGGACAATGCTGAAAATGGTACTTCAGACTCGGAGATTCCTTGTGGCAGCCTATTTAGGCAATCTGATTTCGGTCATACAGCAATCTCTTATGAAGATTATGATGATCCTGCTATAGCTTTGAACATCAACAAATACGGTGTCATTAGTGATCTCGCATGCAGTTGGGTGCTGCCAACTGATCGCCAGAAGCCAAGTTTTGATGAGATTTTAGGTTCTCAGGTGGCACTAGATGCTTTAGCAAAAGGCTTTGTTGTTAGGAAGATGCAAAAGCGACAGTTGAGTGGGTATGTGAAGCTGGAAGAGTATGAAGAGTTTGAACTCATTGTTTCTCCAGGGTCAGTACTCCTTTTTCCTAGTGAGAAAGCTGTTGCTATTGATTTCCTCAAAGCTATGAATTTTCAAGTGAAGAATTTGATTGTTTTGGATGGAACTTGGTCCAAGGCAAAGAGAATGTACAAAGAGAATCCTTGGTTGAGGTTTTTGCCGCATTTGAAGTTGGACTTAGACAAAATGAGCTTGTATAGTGAGGTGAGGCATCAGCCAAAGGCTGGATATTTATCCACCATTGAAAGCATTGTGTATACGCTGAAGGCGTTGGGGGACAATACTGAGGGGTTAAATAATCTCTTGGACGTTTTCGAGTCCATGGTTGGGGATCAAAGGCGATGTAAAGATGAGAGGTTGAGCAAAGTCTCACCATTGTGAGACTTCTGCTCAATGTTCCCGGCTCCACTACTACAGTTTTGAGACTATGTAGCTACCATTGAGAGCACAACTGAAGTACCCCACTGACAGTGTAGTTAGCTCATTTAGTTTGTCGAATCTTGAAACTTTGACAGTAATCCATGCTTGATAGATAATTGTTTTAGCAGATCAGAGTTCTTCGATTTTGAAAGGACTATTTTGAAAAGTAATGTTAATATTTTGCTTAGCTAACTGTTATTGGTTGATTTTACTCTATACTTTGCCATTGAAGTCCCATGACTCTTCATGATGTCTACAACTTTTAACATTGATTTCCTTCAACCATTTGACATGATTTTGATGTACTTATTTCTGCATATATGGAATGCCAATGGAGAAGTACTAATTTGTCCAAAACCAATCTATGCAGAGAAGATACAGAAACAGATTCCTATCTGAACTTCTGCAAAGAAATTGCATTGCCGTGGCTCCCTTGTTGCCAAAATGAATTGAGGACATGGATGGAAATATCGAAAAGCACAAGGGCATCACCTGAAATATGATCACCATTCAATGGCCAAAGCATTCTCATGGTCATATGATTAATAGACCATCTTCCCCTCTCCACCTCACAGTACCACAATAAAATTCGTTCTTTCTAATGTTAGCAGAACTTCACAAAACCCTCAAAACCCTAACCCTAGTTCCGGTCAAAGACCGAAATATACCAACTTTTACACTTATCCATTATTGTGTGAAGTATATAGACGACGACCCTCCATTTTCTCCAAAACCCCAGAAACCCAAAAATCCTAAAACAGAGCAGAACTCACACGACTCGAATTCAAACGTGAGAAAACTCCCTCTAAAATCAGACCTTCCCTTTGACTTCAAATACTCGTACTCGGAGACCAATCCAGCTGTCGAGCCAATCGGGTATCGGGAACCTAAGCGGTTTTCTCCTTTCGGGCCAGGCCGGCTTGACAGAAAATGGACAGGGACAACTGCATTGGCTCCGAAAGAAGTAGATCCGAGTCAGTTCGTGGAAGAGAGGAACCAAGTTCTCGGGAACCCGCTGACAGAGGAGGAAGTTGCGGTGCTCGTCGAGCGGTACAGGCATAGCGATTGTGCTAGGCAAATCAATTTGGGTAAGTTTTATGCAATATAATGTCTTGGCTGGAAGGATAATTGGGATTAAAATATATAACACATCAAGTCTGAGTTTTCCTTCGACGATATCTTCCGTGAGGTTCCCAATGAATTGTAAGGGATGGTTCCTTTCTTCCGAAATTCTGGAGAGATCGTCAATTAAAAATAGACACTTTGGATCCATAGCCTACATGTAGCTCAAATCTGCGGAAAAAGGCCTAAGAAATATTTGTAATATCCTTCATGTGCTTGAGGTTAAGGTTAAATCTTATGAACTTCTGACTTATAGCTTGGCCTGCCAAATTCCTATTCGCTTGGAATTTTCATTGGTATGTTTACTGGTTGGTCTGAACTGATCATATACTACTCTGTATCAGTTTATATATCTGTGAAATTGGCCAAATTGTGGTTGCATTTGACCAGCTGCTCGGACTTTGTTATTACTAAATGAAGAAGTTATAAGAGTTTATGTTCTGTTTCAGGAAGGGGGGGGAGTTACACACAATACGTTAGAAGACATACACAACCATTGGAAGAGGGCTGAAGCTGTGAGAATCAAGTGCTTGGGAGTGCCAACGCTTGACATGGACAACATTTGCTTCCATCTTGAGGTTTGAGCTCAACATGGAGTCCACAAATTGTTCCTCTCATGTTTTTTTTTGTTTTTTTCATGTTTTCTGAAATTATTGGCTGATTTAGATAATAGTTTCTCTGTAGGACAAATCTGGTGGGAAGATTATCTACCGGAAGATTAATATCCTTCTTTTGTACCGGGGTCGAAATTATGATCCTAAGAACCGACCAGTTATTCCACTCATGTTGTGGAAGCCTTATGCACCCATATATCCAAAGCTTGTGAAGAATGTTGCTGATGGCCTGACATTTGAAGAAACAAAGGAAATGAGAAACAGAGGACTAAATTCACCACCTGTGATGAAATTAAGTGAGTGAACTTGAGCTTAGGAGGTTTAAGCATATTTCTCCTACTCATTTGCCATAATATTTATTGAAATTAACTTTTGGTTAGCATGGATGTGTTATCCTCACTTTAAGATGGGTACTGATTGATGCACTGTGTTGTGCAGCCAGGAATGGTGTCTATGTGAATGTAGTGGGGAGAGTGAGGGAGGCCTTCAAGACTGAAGAGGTGGTGAGGCTGGATTGTTCGCACATGGGTGCAAATGACTGTAAAAAGATCGGTGTGAAGCTAAGGGTACGGTGGATCTTTAAATTTATATATTTGCTGTTGCATGTATTAGGTGTAAGATGTGGGTTTCACTCTTAGTTAATGGTTGTGGTTTTGTTTTGTTTTGTGATTTTTTGTTTTTTTCAGGATTTGATCCCCTGTGTTCCTGTCTTGTTCAAGGACGAGCAGATTATTCTCTGGAGGGGGAAGAAGAACCGGGCAATGGATTCCAATCCCTCAATAAGTCCAATAAGTCCTTAGGTGCTTTAATAAGATCTCCAAAGCTTGAATGAGGTTTTGCAATTATTTCACTCGTCACAAGCAATGAGTTTAATTTCTTTCTGCAACCGATGATTGGTGCTACTGATGACGTGTTGAGTATCCTAGGCTCCTGCAAATTAAATTTTTCAATTTCAGAAACGAGCCATTATTTTATCCTTTAGTAGCTAGCTAGAAATCGGCTTTTTACTTTTTTATGCTCCTAGCGTGGAGAAAGCATTGGATAGGGCCTCTGGAGCTTTCATTTTTTTTAGTTCATGTTAGGATGTGATATCTAATGCCCAATCTATGGAAACCCTGCAGTTCATATTTCACTTTTAGATTGTATACAGACATCAATAATCATTTTTGAAGACTCAAACTGGCGTGCTATAAGGCAATTAATGTACGAGAAACAATGGATTTTTTACATGCTCGCTAGAGCAACTTGACAGATACTACATTGTAATTAGTCATGGTAAATGCGTTGTAGAATACTGCTAAAAGTAAGTACTCGGAAGGAATTGTCTTAATGTCGTTCGATATCCACAAAGCAACTTTTTGGGATGGCACTTTTCACTGACTTCATATATCAGGTTTTTGGAGTCAAATACAGCAACATCTCAACAATGACAAAGCATCTTGACAATTCAAATACTGTGACCAACTCAAAATTCATAGCACTCAAATTTCCGGAAAACCTCTACAGCGCAAGCAAACATTGTTGCTATTCACTTTGATCAAGGTTTTATCCTCAAATGCAAATGAAACAGACAATTGGCCAAGTGCTGAAGCACAACTTCATTGTCTTAGGCACATGAGAAATAAGGTATGTCCCATGTCCAAGCAGAACTTCAGTAACTCCAGAGCTATTATATACATTGTTGTATGATATTTTTACATATTAACTATTACAGCACAACCACATCGAGAATTATGGCAGTGGACACAATGGCTTTATAAGCCTACAATGTCATGAAAATTTTTCTTAGTTCATGTTCCTTCTCAGCAAGGCATCCTGAATTCATCAAAGAGGTTATCCAGACCTGATCGGACCTTACTGGATCATCATCATCATTCCTATGCCAACTCCAAAACGCATGAGTTGAATTCACTATCTTGAGCTCCCCATGACCAAAGCTTGCTTCACGGAAGACTGACCACTCAGGCTGTGGGATTTTATACCTGCCAATCAATTTTTGGGACTTATAAAATTCCAGCCTTTGGCAATCTTCACATCATTGTTCTGACAAATTATGAAGTTAGGGCTTAATTTCCTAAAGAATTTTTATGAACAAACGAGACAGCTCACATGATCTTCAATTTGAATAAAGAAGAAATTTTAAAAGTTCTAGCCAGCAAATTATTTGTTATCTACTTATTTAATTTTCCTTGTTAGAATTTGGCATTTCAAAACATTGCTGTAAGTGAGAACATACCAGTGAGCTAAACCTTCTCTGTTTCCTCCATCTCCAATAGTTATGTGGACTGCCCCACAAGGGTCTGGTTTTCCATTGTTAACACGTTTCTGTCAAACAGATTGCCATGTAGTATAAGATATGTGCTGTACCATGAAAAATAAGGAGAAAATTCCACCCACTTCAGCATACCGTTCTTTCATAAGCATGCACGTGGCCAGCAAGCACTACATCCACACTAGCAGCATAAAGCAATGGCTCCATGGCCGCCAACATCCCATCCCCTTCACCTTGATGCGCTTCATTACTGTTGTACCAAGGAACATGTAATAAAACAAGCAGCCATGGTGTCTTTTCACGATCTACTTTTGAAAGATCATCCTATTAATCAAGGAAGACAAAACTTCTGTCACTACATGAATAGAACCCCGACTAACATATAAGAACTGTAAAACTACACCATTTTGATATTAGCAATCAATTCAAGGGTAAAAAAAGGGAAGACAACTGAATATGGAATAAAAAATGAGAAAGCCAGCCACAAACATGGAAATTCTCATAAACCATATTTCTAGTCTTCCATTAATGGATCCAGGGTAATTTCAGACCAACAAGCGTCTACAACTTTAGGTGTGGTATTAGAGGCCATACTTGCTCGATCATAAAAGTAATAAAATAAAGATGCATATCTACAAGGCATTTTCATCTGCTCGATGTCAAATTGAT
Organism: Xylocarpus granatum; assembly: GCA_019650275.1. NCBI lineage: Eukaryota > Viridiplantae > Streptophyta > Magnoliopsida > Sapindales > Meliaceae > Xylocarpus > Xylocarpus granatum. Next base: position 58,294 of record BNST01002712.1, on the reverse strand, counting down.
CAGTTGTTGCAATCTATAAGAGTGATCAACAAATATGTATATTAAAAAGAATAAAAAGAGCCAACCTTCAACCATCTATATTGGTCTGAGTACTCATCATAATCCGCATACGAACCAAGCATGATTATATGAGTCCCTGCAACTTCAAAAGAATAATAAAGATTCGAGCTTGATCCGCTTTCCTCAAATGGCATCTTCCATCTGGCATTGTAGGACTCAAATGCATCCGTAATTAGAGGTATGCTCTCCTTTTCATGGTTTCCTTCTGTTACCATCCAAGGCCTTGCACTTGCAAGCGGCTGCACCAGTTCACCAAATGTATCCCACCTGTGCTGCATATAATCAGCATAGGCAAGGTCTCCAGGAAGAAGATGCACATCATATTTGCATCGGTCAATGTGGTCTAGTGTTGATTTAGTCCAACCAGATTGACCCAAGTCCCCTGCCACAGCAAAATTAATAGGAAACTGAATAGGAGGGGTCTTGAGCTGGAATTCGGGACCTAGTCGACCACAGCGGTAAAAATAAACTGTGTCATGTTCCAGAGGCCCAATGACAGTGTGGTGTATCTTTCCAGAGCTATAGAACAGATATTTGTAAAATGTGCTCTCTCCTTCAGCTATAGAACTGTATCTACCAGGTGATTTTCCATATTCAACAACTGAAGGAGAGGACTTATCATCTGTAATCCATGAGACTCGCATGTGGTTGTCTCCTGCCAGAGAAATGTGAACCTGCAAGGGCCAATTGTGCAGCTATTTCAAACACCGGCCATCAAGGACTTAGAAAATTGAAAAATAGAGAAGAAAAATCATATAATCGTACAACAGCTGTCCTACAATTTTTCCCAAGGGTAAACAACCCAAATGACTGCATTCAAGGCACAGAGGGACTAAAGATTGTCAACTGACACATTCCAAGATCAATCAAACCAGAAACTCGATAGAAGATTACCACCAAACAGGAGTTAATACTAAGACAATATAATTTTTCTTTCAAGAACTCACCATTTGATTTACAAAAAATACCCTACCGTCTTATAATTACACAGTTGACTGCCACAAACATTTCCAAACCCACATCCGTCAAATTTACAACTGCCTCACATAAGCGTTTCCAACCGCCAAACCAAAAACTAAACTCCACAAAAACTATTTCAAAAATCGAAATTTTGAAACTTTCCCAGGAAAATTATGCGAGAAACTATTTTCCATAGTAACAAACAGAGTCCAAATGGAAAAAGCACAAATAAAAATAAAAAAAGCACGACCCAGATTTGATCAAAACAAATAAGATATGGTGGCAATAAATCGGGAATCATAAAATAAAAAATCAATCCAAAATCCGAGAGAAACATTAGCACTTCAATGAGATGATAAAATTACCTGCTGGGGATAAGAAGATGGTTTCGAGTTCCATGGGAATTCTAGTATTCTACGAGGCTGAGGTCTAACGTAATCGTCTGTCGCCACAGTTGCCGACATTAACAGATAAACTGCTATTGCTAAGACCAGTTTTGGTTCCATTACAAAGATTTCTGCTTTTGTCGTTAATTACAGGCACTGCAGAAGCTATGGCTTTTGTCTCAAAGGGGTTTATGTGTTCATGATTCCTGTTTCAAATATTGTAGGATAAGGAATGGACAATACTGGTCAATTTTATAGGACAAGGAATGGACAACACCGGTCAACTTGTACTTTGATCATCCGTGTGCTACTGTACATTTACTTTTTCTGTTTGGTGAAATCTCATATCTAACTTTTGCCTTCTTGCCACCTACTTTCATTATTTTCAAAAAAGAATTTATTTGTTATTTAAATTTAATTAAAATAAATAAATTTTAATTTTCAAGAACTAATTTAATATCAAAATCAAGATCATAAATTAACAGACAAATTCTGTTAGATATTTTGTGTATTTTATAAATTACAAATTTTATATTAACAATTAATATTATTACGATAATATCAATATTTTAAAAATAAAAATATACTCGTATTATTTATCTCTATTTGAACATTAAAATATAAAATATTTTATAATTATTTTACGATTTTATATTCGAGACTACATTTTTATAAAATTAAATTATTAAAATTTAAAGATTAAATAATCGTTAAATTTGATATATAATAAAATATTATTTTAGAAAAATGGAAATTTACTTTAAAGATAATATTACTTAATTCATTGATTCAATGTTGTATTTATAATTTATTGTACTAAAATTTTCCAACAAATCCCTCAGTATATGCAGGTGAAAACATCAACATAAGTTGAAAACCCAGATGGCCTTGAATTCATTGATGCTTCACAGCCTCTGATACAGAAGAGGCTAAGATCAAATGAGTAAGTTGAGAGCATACGGATACAACAAACCATACAGACATGTATACATTTCCATGTTTGGCAGACTGTGGAAGGATTTCAACACAGACAAGAATTAATGATGCACTCTTTTAATAATGGAGGGGCTGGAAACTTTCTTTCTTCGTACTCATGAGAACACTGGACAGGAATTCTGTGACATAGATGTCGTGGGACATTGATTAAGGATTGTTAACTATCAAGTGAAAAGAAATGCTTTATTGCTTTCCGATTTGCAGATGGTCTTTAGGCGCCACGGCTCTTCAGAAAGCCTTCCCAAGCAAGCACAAGGGTTATAATCAAGCAGCATGGCTTTTGTCCCATTGTCCACTCCTCTAGCCATAGCATTGATTCAGATGCAGAACCTTTTGGGGCCACAGACCATATTTCTGTCCAAATACGAGTTTTGCTTAAATTTGAGCACTTGAAGATGGGGTAGCTTTTCCAGTAATGGAATTGGATCATACTTCAATTCAGAAGAAAGCATAACAGCTTGGATCATCTCCTCCAATATTTTACCATATTATATTGTTTTCCTATAAAATGTTTTTGCAACTGCAAGTTCAGTGTCTTGAATGCAAGGAAATGGGAATAAGCGCCGTAAGTCAATTTTTCTTCTAAGAAGAAGGAGGGGTGGTCATGTGATGGTACTAGAAGTCATTTACTTTCAGTTGATGCATTCGTGTAGTCTTATTTGACATATTGAGTAAACCAGTTATTAGATTTGCTGATATTTAATATTTGGAAATTAATTAATTCTGATATGTATTATCGGATAATGCTGAAAGATGAAAAGAAAGGACAAGTCATGGCTCAAGTGCTGAATTGGCATGATATATAAAGGAAGAAGACTACTGATGGGATGCTCAAAACTAGGAAGAAAAGACAATCATTATTATTCAATTAGTTGTAAGTTCGAACACAAGAATTCAACAATGGCACCACTTACAGCAAATCCTGAAATTGAGAAAACCAAAAACTTATGTCCTGGAACGATCATAACAAGGGACTTATTATAGGAAGATTAGAAAGCTGAAATGAAGACAGAATAGATTAATGCACTCCATTGGATGAGAGGAAAAACTTACTCCAAATGGGAATGCACCTATTCAATCCATGCACCATATGGATATATCTGGATGTCATAGCGCTCCATATCCTCAAACTCTTGCAGCCTTCGTCTCAACTCTGGCTGAGTCCACCGTAACCTCCAATTTGCAGAAGCTCTTAATGAGCTAGAGCTCTTCAGGAAACCTTCTTAAGTAAGCACAGGGATTGACAATTAAGTTTTCGAGTTTTGGCATGGCTTCATCTCTGCAGTCCGCTCCTCTAGCCGTAGCATTGATTTTAGATGCAAAATCTTGAGGCATGGAAAACCGCCTGAATGAAAAGCCAGCTTTCTTCCAAAATACGAGTTGTGCTTCAGTTTAAGGACTTGAAAATGCAGTAGCTTTTCCAATGTTGGCATGGGATCATCCTTCGGTTCAGTATTTGATAAGCACAGGTGGGCCTGTCTGGGAGGAAATTGGTATTCATCCAGGGCCATCTGGAAGAGCCGTGACTGTGAAATCTTGCTCTCATTCACCAACTTCAAGAAGTCAAGGTTGAGAAGTTTGCACGGGTTTTCACGCAACGCATATTGACAAGAACCCAAATTTCCATATATATGAAGACTTTGAAGATTAGGCAATCTGCTCAATATATCTGAAGTACAACTACTAGCATGTAAGGTTGAAATGAAATTTAGATTTTCCACAGAGCTGCAATATTTTCCTGGATGTGCAGGCAGTTTAATGTAGCCAATATTTAGATGCCTCAGTTTGTGCACCGTCCAAATATCATCTGGTGTATCATCTATGTAGCTTGAGGGCAAGTCTAGCGTAAAAAGGTTCTGAATTTTGCCCAGCCATGAGGGCAGACTTTTGAGAGAAGGGATATTTAGCTTCAGATATCTCAAAAGAAAGGGATATTTAGCTTCAGATATCTCAAAAGAAATAAAGTTTCAATTTCAGCTGGAAATTGGTCGAGAACTAGAGATCCCAAGTCTAACAACCTCAAGAACTTGAACTTCTTACAGACATTCTCGCAATCTCAGGGGGCGAGATGGTGGTATCCTGAGGCAAGGCACAGCAAAGAATGGATGTATGACTCAACATTCTCAGAAGCAGCGTACATAGTTGGCTTAACAATATTCTGTCAATTGAGCAACTTCCCTTCTTGTAACAAATGCAATACTAGGAATATAGCGTGCTTTGATTTTGCCTCGAAGTCTTCACTTTTGCACTTGAATGAAGCCTCCTTCTAGTAGCTTCTTCAAATGCCTCTCTGCAGTTGCCTCACTGTTGTCTGGAATGAGACCGTCAGCTATCCATAACTGATACAACTGTCTGGTGGAGATCTCAGAGCTCTCAGGAAATACGGCCAAATAGAGACAGCGCAGTTTTAAGAACCAAGATAATGACGAGGCAGAAAAGGACATAAACTCAAATCAATCACACAGCATGTCATTCGTTTTTTCCTTTAATGACTTGCTTCCACAGTGCAAGACCACAAAAGGCCACCCTTAGTGTGTAGCTGTCAATGGTCCTCCAGCAGGCAGTAAACCAAGTTTGATGTTCTCCCCATTTCCCAGTCGACAAGAGCTGACAATGTTAATATCAACGATGGACATCAATATTCTACTTCCATTACTATGATCCGGAAGAGCTTTTCTAAATTTATCATATGAATCATGCATCCACACGTCATCGAGAACAGTCACATGCTTCTTGTCTTTTAGGTAATCATGAAGGGCAGTTATTGTCAGCTGATTATCTTTATCCATAATTCACTCGACGCAGATGGAGGCATCAGGGATTTTATTATGCTGTCCAACATTGTCGCGAATTTGATGTCTACAGACACCCAAGCACGACAATCAAAATAATTCTTGACATAATTATTTTGATGTGACACCAGCAATGTTCTTCAAGAACCTTCAAAAGCTTACAATTTCCAAATGCAACAAAATGAAGAGTGTTTTCTCTCTGACAATTTTTCAAGTTCTGAATCACCTTGAAGAACTTGCAATCGTTAGTTGCAATCTGATAGAAGGAATCATTACTGTATGAGACGAGGAACGAGCAGCAGAAAACCAAGACTTGCTTCCTAAGTTGAAAATCCTGGAACTGCAAGATCTCCAACGGCTAGGCACTATCTACAATGGCGAAATGGCTTTAAAGTTGCCCTTCCAAGAAGGCTTGCAAGTGTGGCAGTGTCCAAAACCCCACAACTTCCCCTGGCTTCGCACACTGCACCAAATTTGTGGAAAGTTAGAGTGCAACCAGCATGGTTTGAGAATATACAGTGCAAAGATGAATACAGTAAAGTACGACTGCAACCCCTCCTCATTGAAGAGTAAGCAGCACAAACCCGAGTTCTTTTGTGCAGTGGCAATTATCACAATCATTTAGCATGACGCTCTTTTAAAGTCTGATTTCCCACCGGAGTTAACATTTAAGTAAATTTATGTGAAGCTTGGCAGCTTTTACAGACTCGGTAAAGATTTCAACCTCCACTTGAAAAGCTTCATCCGTTTCATCTTCACCCATTTTCATCTTGACAGGCCTCTTCTTGGACCCATGTCCACAAATTCCATTCTTTTTATAGCCTCCATAAAGATTTGTCATTTTACTTGCAGAGATTAAGATCTCTCGAGGAGTGGCGGCACTACTTCTCTAAATTTTATCTTATGTAACTGGGGTTTGTTTGTTGATTACTGCTCTAAATTTTAGAACCTTTAAACTGATTGGGTTGTTCCTAAAAACCCCAATTGTTTGTTTGCCAATCGCCTATTCCTCTATCTCTGGATGTGGTTTAAGTTGAATACAATCATAATGAATCATTTTGAACAAACAAAATCGTTATGTGGAAAAGAAAATGAAAATGTTGTTTCATGAAGTTTAAACTATTGAGATCAAACAGAATGAGCAAGAAACAGAGATGTAAAAGCAAAATCATGTAGGGTTTAAAGGATCAGCAAAATTTTTCATTATTTAGTGAAACTGAACCGCATGGTAACCTTTATCGCCGGAGAGTGAGCGGAGGTCAAACACTCAAGAGAGGAGGATATTTGAGCGTTACTGTCAAAAGAAAAAATGTAGGGTTTATGAATTAGGGTTTGGAAGGTTCATAGACGATAATTTTTTTTTAATTTTTAAAATAAAAAATTAAGTTTTATTTTGATTTGATTTTTTTTATTAAATTAAAATGAAGTGGTTTGGAGCCCATTTGGATACAGGAGCATGATAGCCCTGTCAGAGATTAGACTTTTCTTATTCCGGATAATGGTTTTCTTTGTTCTCTTTCATATGACATGGGCCTTTCTAAATTGAGCTGAGCTCAAAATTATCGAGCCCAATAACAACCGAAGTTAGACAATTATCTTACACCGCCAGGTAATAACACCGACTCACCCTATCACAAATCCACCCACTCACCGCTGTCCACATGTCCGTCGTTGGTTCCACTCTAAATACCAGCCGCAGCCCAAAAGTTTTCTCGTCATTTTTCATCCATAACCCTCCTTCTAGGGTTCACACTCTGTTCTCCACCGGTGGATCTCAGGGAAATAGAGAATTACGCTGTGATAACGTTCTAGTTTCCGTTCGATTTTTGCGACGATGATGCCACAACCGCCAGTGCCACCTCAATCGTCCGACCAGAACAGCCAGTACCAGCAACAGCCGCAGTGGATGACGTATCAGCAGCCGCAGCAACAACAGGCTCCGGTTCCGCCTCCAGCTGGCTGGACACCGCAGCCGGTGCCGCCTCCAACTCAGCAGACGCAGCCGTACGGTGTTGCGCCCGATTCTTCCTCGGATGGGATCCGGTCTTTGTGGATTGGAGACTTGCAGCAGTGGATGGATGAGAATTATCTCATTAGTGTCTTCGGCCACACTGGAGAGGTATTAATAGTACATCGTTATATAACACGATCATACGTATACGCATTAGTTACGCGTACGTATGCATATTACACATTTGTTTATTTGTTTGTTTTGTTTGTTCTTTCTGCTTAGATGTTTTTACATGTGCGTATAGTTTTCTTTAAAAAAAATTATATGTGATTATACTCACGAGTAGTTGATGTAAATCTTTTTTCGGATAGCTAGGGTAGTATGGATTATTCTGTTTTCATGTATGTGATTTCTGGAGTAGGAAGAAATCTTCACGCTTTTGGGGTATTTGGACAGAGTGGGAGGATCTTTCATGTCTTGAGGTAGCAAATCCTTTAATAGGAAAGACCAAAAGAGTTCAATTCTGGGAATCCTTATGGGACCTTTTCTCTCCAGTGGCTCTTACTTGAATTTTCTTATGGTTTGAATTGATTGTAATCTTTTAACTATCTCTGGGTAGGGGTTGGGGCCAACTGCTTGCCCACCTTCTGTGTAACCATTTCTTGCCGGATTTTCAATGAAGTTAATTTTTGTTGTTTATGGAAATTGCTCTGAGTGCTGGGTTGGTGGGTACATATGTACTAAATAGAGAGTATTGTGGAGTATTGTGTTGATGTTTGTATCTGTTTGGTTTCTCGCTACATATGTTTTGAATAGAGAGAATTGTGTTTATGTATGTGTTTTGATATGTAAGCTGCCTATTTGGTTTATTATCTCATTGAATAATGTTGTCGGAGATGTAGATAACAAAATAACCATGCGGTTATTGAGTTGATGATAGATGGATTGTGTTTAATTTGTTGCTTTACATGGCATTTGCTTGTTCCCTGTTACCTCTCCTCCCAACTGCTTTATTGGATTGTTTCTTAGACACATTTATTTTCTGACAGGTTGTTTCAGCAAAAGTTATTCGCAACAAGCAAACAAATTTTTCTGAGGGTTATGGTTTCATTGAATTTGTCAGTCATGTTGCTGCAGAGAGGGTCTTGCAGACTTATAATGGCACACCAATGCCAAGCACAGAGCAGACTTTCAGACTGAATTGGGCAAGTTATGGTGCTGGTGAGAGGCGTCCAGATGATGGTCCTGATTATACAATTTTTGTTGGAGATTTGGCTGCTGATGTTACTGACTATATGCTACAAGAAACATTTAGAGCTGTCTATCCATCAGTCAAGGGTGCTAAAGTGGTGACTGATAGAACCACTGGACGTTCCAAAGGATATGGTTTTGTGAGATTTGGTGATGAAAATGAACAGCTGCGCTCCATGACTGAAATGAACGGTGTACTCTGTTCTACCAGACCTATGCGGATTGGACCAGCTGCTACCAAGAAACCTGCCACTGGCCAGCAATATCAGAAAGGTATTTGTGGCAGTTGGCCTCTCTCCTAATGCATTGCTGTAATTACCTTGAGAAAGCTGTTTGACTTGTGCTTTGATTTGTTACATGTTTGTTCCCTACCATGGCTTTAGTTATGATATAACTTTAGGATACTTTGAAGTGGTAAGTTGAAGCTTGCTGATTATATGCAAAAATTTTAGAGATGAAGTTGTCAAACAGTGTTCTAGATTCACGTTCTTTCAGTTAAGCACTTGGAAAGATGCGGAATTTACGAAGTCATTTCCTTCCAATAATTACCTTTGTAAACTTGGGAGCATTTAATTGAATTGAAACATGCAAAAACTTATATAAAACTCATGTTGTCTTAAAGCAGGACACCAAGAGGCTCTCATTTTGAGGGGCCTGGAACTGATTTCGGGTGAAATGATTCCACTTTAATGCATGGCTTCATTTTAGGTCAGTGATTTTGTTTACGTCATAAGCTTCTTCACTTTCTTGTGGCATTTATTTGCTACATTCGTGAATTACTTTTCCAGTTCCTTATATATGAAGAGTGACCAGTTATGTTCCATTTTCCAAAGTTCTTTTCTTTTCATTCTTTACTTTACACAAATCCAGAAGAACTGTTAGTTTCTTCATGGATCAATTTCCTTTACAGGCACAATTTTTTCTTTATTTTTTTTCTGCCCATTTGTGGATGTACTTTATTTTATAAGAAAGGAAATGTGTTTAACTTCAGACTTCAATAATTGGAACACCAATGGCCAAAAGCTGCGCAGTTATCTGATCCAACATAGATAGGTTCTGTATCGTTGCCCTTTTAATTTGCGCTTCCTTTCTATTCATTTATCATCGTCTATTTTTGTGTCCAGCCAGGGGGAAAAACTTGGAATGCACTTATTTATACCCTAGCTTATGTATATTTTGTTCATTTATTTCAAAAAATACATATTGGTTACTGTGCTCAATAAAGCAAGCAAAATTGACATAGCTTGGTATCATTTTCTTGTTTCTGCATTTTAATTAAATTGTCTTACCATTATTTTGTAAATTTCTTGTATATATTAGAGAAGTTAATTTTATGTAGATGTTACATCATCTAAATCCAGAAAGCTGTATGTTGTGGAAGAAGCTTATACAGTCTACAACAATTTAGATATGCTGTGCAATAAATGCTTTCTTACCAAATTTATTGTTTGTTCTTGTTATGACAAATAATTATTCTTGTCGATTTGATTTATGTATGTAATAGCTCTCAAGATATTCCCACTAGTGCCTGTTGATGTGCTCTTGTCATCGTAACTGTTTGATTATGACAGACTAGCTATATGTTACTGATGTGTATTTGTCATTTGCAGCTACCTATCAAAATACTCAAGGAAGCCAAGGCGAGAATGATCCCAATAATACAACAGTGCGTAGTTTGTTTTGGTGTTAATACTAGTTAGGTTGTTGCTGTATGCAATTGACGTGTTACCCTCTTGAATGCAGATATTCGTAGGGGGTTTGGATCCTAGTGTTACAGATGACATTTTAAAAACAGTTTTTGGCCAATATGGTGAGTTAATTCATGTGAAAATACCTGTCGGCAAACGTTGTGGGTTCGTTCAATTTGCTAACAGGTAAACAGTTGACCATGACTCTGATGGAAGCTTTTACTTTCTACAACTTTGTTTTCTTACTTGGTATTGGTGCTTTTATATGATGTGCTTTAGAGCTTGTGCGGAGCAAGCACTGTCAATGTTGAATGGAACTCAATTAGGAGGCCAAAGCATTAGACTTTCGTGGGGGCGTAGTCCTTCAAATAAACAGGTAATGTCACTGTTGTCGGGTCTTTTAGCAAATTTGGTTTTGCGATCATTAGCGGTGCCCATTGATCAGGATTTTGGCATATGTTCAGCCTGATCAGACCCAGTGGAATGGTGGATATTACGGATATGCACAAGGATACGAGGCATATGGGTATGCACCTCCTCCCCAAGATCCTACCATGTACTATGGGGGCTATCCTGGATATGGGAATTACCAGCAGCCAGGGGCTTACCAACAGCCACAGCAGGTCATACAAGCTTATGTTTTGTTTTTATTAATGTTTTTAAGTATTTGGTATTTCTATGGTAAAGATACATACGGGTGTTTCTATTATATAACACTGCATTATAAAATATTTTTTGCATCATTATGTTTGCCTGGGAATTGAGATTGAGAACATCATTTTTGTTTCTTGGAAGTATGAATATTTTTACACCGAGCTAGTTTTTTTAGAATTTCATCGTGTGGCTACTGAGTGATTGTACTCTCATTTGGGTAAAACCAACCTAAAAATTACTCCTGGGTCTTTCAATCCCAAATTTTCTTGGAGTGTTCAATTTAGGCTATAGCATTTGCTGGGAAACTTTTTTTTCCTGTTATTTATACATTTTGATTTACCAATGTCATTTTGCTTTATGCAGTGATTGGCTCATGTTGAAGTCTCGAAGCTGGGGTTACCAAATATATTGAATTTGAGGAAGCTATTCGTCGATTGATTGTCTGATGATGTGGTGTTTGGAGTTTTGGGTTTTGATTTTTTTTTCTTTTTTTTCTGGCTTCTCTTTGTTTGGTTGCAGCTGCAATGTTGTGTGTTAAGTTATGGAGACTCATAATTTAAAGTTTTATTCTTGTTCTATATGCTTCATGACGAGATGTTGCGGTTTGTTTTAGAATCTTTGATGCTTATTTCTGTATTATTTGCCATTTAATTTTGTTATTGTGGCGTTCCTTTTAATTTAGGTTCTTTCAGTTGCAATTGTACATGTTTTATATTTTCTCAAATTAAAAATGAACGGGACGGCCATGGAGTCTTCAGCTGTGGATGGGTATGCCGCCTTCTTTTCTTGTTTTTTAATTTTATTGATGTACTTTTTGTTATTTCTTGAGTAATCGAAGCCTCAAAGTAGGGAAGAATGGTCACGATCTGACCATTGGAAATCTAGTCAGGCGGGCCATTTTCAGTGCAAGATGACCATAATTTGTTTCAATTATTCTCTCTGGAACACAGGTGGGGAGTGGAATCAGATGAACTCGAATGATTCTAACTGTTGTTGTAGCTCAAATCAATGTTTGTTTTCTCTTGCTATTATTCTGAAAAATTACATTAGGTATACAGAAGTAGACGGTAGCACTCAAAATAAAAACGAAACCAAACAACGCATGTCCAGTCTCGCGAACTCCGATCAAGAGAAGAAATAAAGCCAGCAAGCTTGATCATTTAAAATATGTCAGAGAGTGTAGGCAGCTTCATCTCTCCCTTCTTAGACAGGGGAATTGTGAAATTCCCGATGATGGGAAGATCGACAGTCAGACCCAACTGTGCTTCATAATCAATGTCCCAATCTGCTCCTATATCCTTAGCCAAGCTCACCAGAATGCTATGCGGCACCTTCATCGGCACCTCCAGCATCGTCTTCTCACTTGCCTTCAACGACCCCGGATCCGCCATCGTTCCCGACGCTATCACTCTGCAGTTATGAAACATGTAACATTTAACCGCAGCAAATGAAGGATGAACAGACGAAATGAAGGAGAATGGATCAAAATCAAACCTGCCGGCGCTTTTGAAGGTATAGGAGATCTCGCATATGGGAAGTGAATGGCTGTAGGGATTATCCACGGAGACCTTGGCTTCGTAGTCGACGGCTTCACGACTCACGTTCTTCAGATCAACGTCGGTGAGTTCGGCTTCAGGCTTCTTTATATGCGCCACCTTCTCTGCCAAAAAGTTCTTGGCCTTGTCCAGAAACTCCGCCATCTCAGATCAGACGAGAAATGAACACTAAAAGTACAAACGAACAACACAGACTCAGACTTCAGATTTGAGAGGAGGGCATTCGGATTAGTACGAACATTGACACGGACTTGTTCCTGTTTATATAGAAAGTGGGATGTTGGCCGTTGACACCTGTAACTGAGATTTTTGTACGAAAAGTTTTAGTGATTACGCGTATGGGGAGTGGATTTTCCGCAAGAGACGATCTGCGTTATTCTCCCTACTTATCCAGAAACAAATATTTGGAAAATCTACTGCGAGAACCAAGACTGGTCAATAAAATATCAAATGGAATTCCTTCAAAGCACCGACCGCCACCGACTGAAGTCAAAAAAATGAAATAAATAAATGGGGTAATGACATAATTAATCTCCAAGTTAGTTAAATTAACAAATAGGGATTGTAATTTATAGAATTATTCACACAAGTCCCTACAATTAGATTTCATTTCATTTCTAGTGTTTGTGAAATTTGTTTTCTTTTTATCAAAATGAACCGCTATCGATACCCGTAATCAAGTTCGCCCAAATTGAATTCATAGTGTTGTAACATGCATTTTAAAAAAGATTGGAGATGCGGGGTATCGATCCCCGTACCTCTCGCATGCTAAGCGAGCGCTCTACCATCTGAGCTACATCCCCTTTGCGATTCGTTTCCTCTAAAACAAATATATCTAGTTAATTATTCAACACAGACAGAGAGTTAAGACACAAGTACGGATCACAAAGTCATCACCGGTTATAGCTTTTCCAGTGCCAAATTTTGTCACGAGACTTCAAACAGTTGAGGATAAAAGCTTGCACAAACTTAAGGCAAGTATAAGAATGGATTAACTTGGGTTAGCTGGCCAACTCAGGGTGCATTGTACCCTAACCCAGGGCTATACTGTACACTTTTGGGTTCGTCAGGACAGTAAGTACTATTAGCGGATTCAAAGTAGTATTGTGTGCTCTGGGTTGACTGGCAGTGGTGGACCCAAGGCAGTATTGTGCACTTACGGGCGAACCGAGGGCAGCATTGTGCGTCACCCAGCGAACCCAAGGCAACACTATTCACACCCCAGGGCAGCATTGTGCACCACCCAGCAGACTTAGGGTATCACTGTTCACACCCTACGGCAGCACTGTGTGTCACCCAGCGGACCCAGAGTAACACTGTTCACCACCCAACGGACCCAAAGTAGTAGTGTGCACCACCTTGGGCAATTCTATGCATCCTGAGTTTGTCAATTGGCGAACCCAGGGCAGTACTTTGCACTCGAGGTTTGTCTGTTGATAGACTCAGGACAATACTATGCACCCTGGATTTGTTAATTAGCTGATCCAAAACAGTACTGTGCGCTCTGAGTTGGTTAGCATTGGTGGACTCAGGATAATACTGTCCCCCCTAGAATTATGAACCTAAGGTGGATATTTTGCACTTAAAACACCCACAAATTCTTCTCTTTGTTCATTTTGTTTACCATTTAGACATATACTTCGCATACATGTTAATATATTTGATATTTTCACAATGTATTTTTACAATAATTAAAATTTTTAATATTATTAATTAATTATAAAAATTAAATATTTATAAACACATAAATAAAATAAAATTTATATAAGTAAGATTAATTTTTTTTAGATTATTTTTATTATTATTTTATATTTATTATTAAAAATAAAATCTAAAAATTACTAAAAAAAGTAAAGACGTCGAAGAAAGATTTTAAAAATAAAAAGAAACGAAGAGAGCGAAAATTAACTTTTGTTATATTAAGAGTAAAATTAAAAATATAAATTATTTATAAAAATAAAATTATTAAAAATAATTATTTTAGTAAGAATAAATTAAAGTTGATTAAAAATATTAAAATAAGATTAAAAAGGAAAATTTCCCTGTTATCAATGCATTGAGCTCAACAACTTGGAAGAGCCAGTGTTTCTTGCTCTTTCATGCTAGCTTTTCCTTCATCTTGTGCATCCTTTGTTACAAGAATGTTTCTATCCATGTCCTCTTCCTTGAAATCATCTGTAGGCAGCTTCTCTCTTGGAATCAATGATTCATAATCCTCATCAGTATTTTGAAAGAACAGGTCTTCCTGACACCATTTTCCCCTTAATCTTCTGGTTCAGAAGTCGGATTTTTGGCATCACAGGCAGGCCCAATGAAGCTGAAAATTCATCAACAGACAGTTTTGTCACATCAAAAACCTCTTTATCCTTTTGAATATGAATTGACCGCAAATACGGGATGAATGCCCTTTGTGCCAGATGCTGCATATCAGGATATTTGACAAGTAAAGCCGCCAACAATCCAGAATCTGGTTGCAGTCTTTTAGTGTTTGCCTGACAATTCACCAATGGTTAAAGCAAGGTTAATGTATAAAAGGTCAACCACACACCAATGCTCAACACTGTAACTACAAATTCAAGCCATTTACTATAAGGGATAGGACTGAGCTTTTGCATTATTGTGCCAACCAGATACTTCACAAGCCAAATTAGAAAAAAGGAGAAAACAAACACAATAAACAACTTTCAAAGCATTCCTTTTCTGCCTTGGTAAAATGCACAGGTATTTTAGCTTCTTGCAGTTTTTCAAGCATTTTCATTTCTGGAGCCATAAAAAGTAAAACCAACCTCCCTCCAGAATTATAGCGGGCAGTGCGACCAACTCAGTGCATTTAGAATGCGACATCTTCTGGACAATCCACCTACAATAACAAAACAAAGTTTATGAGCCAGTTTAAGGCAAAACTTTTTGCCCTAAACAGAAATTGATTCCTGGAACAGCCAATACTTCACCTGGATAACCCAGTCGACTGCCTTGTTAAAATCAAGACCTCTAGAGGCCACGTCAGTGGAGAAAAGAACTGAACGCTTCTCACAAAACCGAGCATATATGCCCATTCTTCTCTGCTGCTTCATCCTACCATGAAGACACTTCAAAGGTATGCCAGGAAGCAATTTCTTAAATGCTTCAAAGGCAAATTTTACCTAGCAATAGATTACAAAATTCTATCATGTCATTGCCATGAATGCATGGAAAAAAAACTTGAATGATAATATCTGATATGAGACCACAATTAAGTACATCATCATTAAATATCAACCAAATACCAATGCAAACACCTGTGCCAGACCAATGCAACCAAACCATATATAAATGAATGCTAATTGGAGCACAAGAACGGTAAACATAACTAAAAGCGATAAAACACAAAATTAACTCTGGGATGGAAAATTATAGACAAGTTATGCATGAAAAATCAACATTCTTATAGCATTAATAAGGGAGGGACTACAACAGGGTTGAAATTATAAACTAGCTAAAGAACCAGTTGGAATGGTTGGGTTACTTGCCTTAAAGACACTATCAACCTGAAATGAGGTTGGTCTGAGTTTGTGTTCCCATCAACCAAATACATCTTCTTAAACCCAGAAAAAAAGGGACTAAACTACCTGTTTGCAGCTTGGAAGAAATACTAGAATCTTTGAATCAAGGTGAGCCTTTATGAAACTCCACAGCATGTTTAATTTTTGGTCAAGAGGAACAATCATTGCAATCTGCTGCAAATGATTGGGAGTGGCAGTCAAAGACTCCTCATGCACACTAAGATACTCAGGGTCCTTCAAACTCAGTCTTGCAAGATCCTGCACAGACTTTGTTTGAGTCGCAGATAAAAGCAAGGTTTGTCGATGTTTAGGCAACTGTGAGACAATTGCATTTAAAGCCTTCTTAAATCCAACATCAAGAATGCGATCTGCTTCATTGAGCACCAAAACCTGTTTCCTGGCCAGGGTTTCACTAAAATCAGAAAATAAACAAACGATGTAACCAGTTACATCTAAGGAGAATATGAATTATAACATGTATGGTGTATTGAAGAGAGGGAGAGAAGGGGCTAATATTGACGTATGAGAAATTTAATCCATCAGAAGGAAGTTTGCTTTGACTAAAGAGTTTCCATAGAGAGGAAAAGTAAAAAAGATAGCCCCTAAAAGAGGATAGCCAAGTGAGAACCCTGCTGTCAAATCTGAACATAAGGAAATCTTTTGCTTGCTAAATGATTCGTGGTTTGTAACCGGTACTTTCATTGATTAAATGTCAAAAAGAACAGTGACAGAAAAGCTTAAGAACATTATGGTGACCTGAAGCTCAAAATTTGGAGTCTCATCCATGTGCTGAAGAAGCCTACCCGGGGTGCAGACCAATATGTTCGGCTCATTTACACGCTCCTTCTCTGTATCAATATCCTTTCTGCCACCAGTGAGGAGGCCAGCACTAAAATTATGGTGCTTCCCAACAGCTTTCAATACATCAAAAAGTTGATCAGCTAATTCCCTAGTGGAAGAGATTATAATGCAGCCAACACCATCCTCAGGACCCCATCTCTCTCTATATAACTTCTCCAAAACCTGAAGCAAGCAATCGAATTGAGCACTAAATGAGTTCCTTTTTAGTAACAATTAAAAAATGCTTAAATATCACAGAAGATTATAAAATTCTCCTCCTCGTGTTGAGACATAGGAGTTACCTACAGATGATTATTGTACTCTAAAATTCCTCCCAACAAAGCAATGCTATGTCCTAATCATCTCCGAGAACTTCAAACTGTAATCCAAAAACTTTGCGACTGCATTAAAAATACTCACTGGAATAACAAAAGCCAACGTTTTCCCCGATCCGGTTTTGGTCAGCTCCCAAGATATCTCTTCCACACAACGAATGCAGCAAAGAAGCTCTTTGTATGTCGGTCATCTTAACAAAACCAGCTTCTCTAACCCGCTCTTCGTCTTTTTCGATGCGGGCAACTGATCAAATCTCCTGGACCCCACATACCTCGAGAACTCATTATCGCCTATACGCCCAATGGGTTCTTTTTTTTATCAAGCGGAGCGGACGACAGAGGATTCGTGCCCGACTCCGGCTTTTTAGAGTCGATCCATGAGTTTAGTAGCACTATTTCTTCGGTTTCCATCGAGCGAAACACGTTGCGGTTCGGCTTTCGCTTTGATTTCTTCATTTTTGGAGAAGCAAGCGATGATTTTCGTGTGCCTTCGAATTGATAAAGCGCAGAGCAGAGACGGCGGGAGAGACAGAAAGCGGGAAGGCATTAGCGTTTAAGAGTTCTATTGACTGTCGTGATTTAAAATAAATAAATATGATTGAAATGTAAGTAACAGCGAATTTTAGCACAAGTTGTAATTATTGTTAAATATATTTTTTAGAATGAAACTCAAATTCTGTCCTTCTATTTATTATTTATTATAAAATCACCCAAAAATATTAGTTTCTTTTCACTTTTTGTATGTTATTGACTCTTAACTAACAGAATTTGAGGGGATAAAAAATAATTAAAGCTAAGAATAAGGGCACAATTGCAAAATTACGTTTGGGAAGTGAACTTGGGAAGGAAGACATGAAGCGTACGCACAGTTACAAACGAATCTCGTTTTACCTTCTCGTGCCATCCAGCCAACACTTCCCAGATCTTCGCCGTCTCTGAAAACACAGCAAAGAACACTTGTATGCAGAACAGACTTTGAATCTTACGTACAATACTAGCCTTTTCATTCGATCGCGGAGAAAAATAAAGAGAAAGAGAGATGGGTTACAAGAACAGAACAGAGCAGGAAACCAACCTTTCTAATAATTCATCTTCATTGAGTGAGGCCTTGCTCTTTGCAACTATGTGCATCATTGGTCTTCCGGTTGATGTTTACGTCAAGGATGGTTCTGTCTACTCTGGAATCTTCTACACTGCTTCTGTGGAAAAAGATTATGGTGTGTATGTGTTTTTATTTTTAATTTTTTTGTTTTGAGTGTTGAGCTTAGCTGTCGTTTTCTTTACTAGCTTAAGAATTTATTGAGATCGGGAATTTTTTGTTTTGTCAAATGGTAAGTGGGATACGATTTTACGAGGAATTGTATCAGGGGTTTGGTGTTATTGGGTAGTTGTGGTGATCTTGCTATGACTGGTTAGGATCGGGTTTGATTTTGATCTGGTGGTGATTATTTGGAGAATTTGTCCGCTCTCTTTCAAAATGATCTGTTTGGTTGCCGAGGAAGGGAAGGAATAGAAAGGAAACAAAGAATTTACTTGTTGTTGATTCGATTTTCAATTTCATTATGAAATCTGTTAATAATGACATGATGAAGTATTTTTTTTTAATTTTTCTTTTTTCTGGAGCTTAAAATGTTTAAATTTATGATGTATGATTTTGTTTAGTGTTTTTGGAAATAAACCAGTGTGTTAATAGTAATATTTTTCAATAAGATTTGATGTCAGTTGTTCTGTAGAAGATAGAGTGAATTTTATTGAAGTGGGTTGTTTTTGGTGTAGGTATTGTTTTGAAGAAAGCAAAAATGACCAAGAAGGGGGAAAGTGATGCAAATGTTGTAACTGGGGCTGTGATAGAAACACTTGTAATTCTCTCAGCCGATCTTGTTCAAGTTGTTGCCAAGGTATATGACTTCATTTTTATTTTCTTTTTGATATGTCTTTAGAACTCTTATTTATTCGACTGGTTTCATGTTTAAACTATCTGCTTGACATGCATATGTGGTTATGTGTACAGGGAGTTCGGCTTCTAGCTGATGGTATTGCTGGTAACTTTGCCGCTGATGAAGTAGAAGCAGTTGTAAGCACAGTTCCTTCCACTGTTGGCCAAATAAGTGAGGCAGGAAGGCATATCAAATCTGACATGAACAAAAGGCGTAATCAGAGAAGGTACTTGACTATGTATTAGATTTGAATAGGTGGAAATCTGGGATTATTATCTAGAACTTTATCTTTCTTAGGATATCACTATGGATGTCGAGATATCATACGGTATGGTCCTTTTCTTCTATTTCAGGCTGTATTTAGGAGAGAGAATTATCTATAAATTTGTATTACAAGTGATGGTAATTTGATACCAAAGGCACAGCTTAGTTGGTTAGATCTCTCTTTAGGTCCAGGGATCAATCCTTCTAAAACCAATTTTGGGACAGATGAAGTTCACTTTGTGTTTGAGGGCAATGATTGGAGTTGGTATGTAGTATGTTGCTGCAAATTTAAGATTTAAGTTAAGAATCAATGATGAAAAAAATATGAGAACCATTTGGCCACAGTTTTTATTTGTCTTTGAACTGATATTGCCCACTTGGTTTCTTTTAGAAGTTATCGTATAAAATTGCAGTCATAAATTGACATCCTGAGCACCATGCAGTTCATACTGTTATCTGAAATAACAATCATAATTGCTTTAATTTGAAATATTCAGGCCCTATTGCCGTTGACATTATCTTATAGGTGACAATTACTGTGATTTCTTGAAAATCCTTGTAGTTTTCTTTAGGATTTTAAGTTCACTTGCAGAAGGCTATCAAAGTAGGCAATTATGGAGATCCAAGGTAGAAAAAATAGGACAAGGTAAATTGGTTGGCCATTATGAATGGTGCTTTTTGAAATAATAAGCTAATCTCTGAGGACCATTTGATCGCAATTGTGCCAATAAGGAGGATAGTATATTTTGTTGAGCAAGTCCCCGTCCAAGTAGATGGGTAATTTTTCGTCATTTGGTGATAGATAGACTGTCACACAATAAGATGAAAATTAAACCTGTCTCATGGTTCTGCTTGCGAGAAAACAGGTTATTATCTGTGCAAGCAACATGCTTTTCTGTGGAGCTCTCAGTACAACTATGCACTAATCTGTTTAACCGTGAAAGCAGGATTTCAGTCCACAATGGGAATGGTTTTTTCCATGGTGATGGGCCCACAAAAGCCGAGAAGGAGTGTGAAGGAAAAAAACTGTCACTGAATAACATAAGAAATGCTATAGAACTTGAGCATGAGAAAAGAGATGGGGTAGACATGTCGAAGGTAAATTTCCTTCACATAAATTTGTGCAAAAACACACAAATCAAGACATATAGGTCTATGGTAAATTATTTTCAGGTCTAATGTTGAAGGAGCTTTAAAAACTTGTCTTATCTTATGTATAAATGTATGGTAAAAATCATACGGATGCTGCCACTTTATTTTTCTTAAGTATTTACAACTTGGTTGTGGTTGACCTTTTGGACCATTATTGTTTCATTGGATGCTTCTAAGAGGAAGCAAAATTCTTTGTTGGAGTATTGTGCTTGATTTAGGTTTCTTGTGAAAGAACCAATTAGATGGCTTATAAGGACAGATGTATCACATAAGAGATCTTCTCGGCAGTTACTTTGTAAATGAGTAGTGGGGTTCCTTATTTAGGGGCAAGTTGCCTAAGATGTGTGTGTGTGTGTGTGTTTTTATGTATATTTCAACATTTTTCCCAACAAATTTGTGGGTTGTTCATTTTTATGCCTTTCCCCTTAATTGCAGATTGAAGAAGCTTCTGTTGACTCAGTTAATGGGAGGTATGAGAACTTTCTTATGATATATATTCTTAATCCTGGGAGTTGTTCTTTAGTTGGCCAAAATTTGGTATTAGATTTAGATAAATTCTACCATACATCAGTTCTGACTTGAACTCTGTCCACAAATGTTATACCTGACAAACACCTCATACTTTTTGGACATTGACAGATTGAATGTTGCCATGTTATATCGCATTATATATCTTGTGTCTATCTTCAACGCTATCATGGTCCTACTTTGTAGAAACTATATTACCATTGTTTCTATGTATATCTCTTTCTCATCCTTGGATTCCTGTCATTTGTTTTTCTGGCAGACAGGTTGGAGAAGAGAGGTTGCAAGGTGAGTGGAATTCTTGCACACGGACATATGAGCTCCATAGAGAAGAGAATGTATGTTGATACAAGCTGATTCTTTTTATGGGACCAGGATTAGTGAGGCTTTTTTAGTTGCATAGGTTAAATACTTTATTCACCAGTTCATGTAATTGTTCTGTGCAGGCTGATGGAGTTGAAGAACCAAGTTCAAACAGTGAGTTCAAAATCTTTGGTTCTTTGCGCTGGGTCCAAAAATATTTCTCAGCAGAATTCAATTGAGTACTTCTGCAGTGAATGCTTTTTAATGTTAGCTAGAAATGCTCTTGGTAATTAATAAGCATGGTAGAGAGTTTTTTACCATATAGCATTACTTGGTATCAGACAAATGGGAACTTAGAGTCGCCATCATCTGATTTGTGAATGAAATAATGTTTTAACTGATGAGATGTGTTGAAGTGATGGTTCCTGTTGGAAGAGGTGGAATTTTAACTTGGTACTCTTGTCTTGGTATTTCCACATATTGCCTGGCTTTTGCTTTCCTATTCCGCCTAAAAATGCTTTCAAGCATTTCACCTGTTTGCCCACTATAATAATTAATACCGTACATGCAGTGGATGCCTGCCAAGGCCAAGCGATACCTGCTGAGGGAGTGCCTCGAAATATGACATTCAAGAATCCTAATGGTGTATCTCATGCTCCTGACTATGAACTTAATAAACCAGAAAATCATTGCCATGAAAGGCCCACTTCTGCTGATACTTCTTTAGATGGTGCTTGTTCAAGTGTTTCAACTTCTTCCAATCCAATTACTGATGTTACATTAGGGTCTTGTTGTAGCTACTCAGCAGCTTCAACTGAAGTGGTCCTTCCAGAAAGTTTACTGTTCAATAAAAGCTCCAAGGTAAACTATAGTTGGAATGACAACCGTGTCTATATTTAACTTCAACTCTCAATTGAATACCCTTTTTTTGCTTTATCATATCCCTGGGTTGTTTTGATGGTTGTATGGACTACTTAAGTTTATGCATTGGGCATTAGATCACTGGTGACCTAATCATTGCATCACTAAATTTTTTGCTGGCAGTTGTCATTTTCACTCTGTAGTCATTAGTAGGCCAGTACACAAGTAAGCATCCTCTATCAATTATTCAGATTCTAGGAGCAATTCATTGTTCACTATTTTTTATGCAACTAAGTCTAACATGGGGTTCCATGTAATTTCTTAGGAACCTTGCTATATCAGAAGTAAAACTCCTTAATTAAGTGATTTTTCGGATGCAACTTCTCTCATAGGAATTCAAGCTTAATCCTGGAGCAAAGATCTTCTCGCCATCATTTGCAAATTCTAAATCAGCTATTCCACCAGCAGTACCAACAGTTGCAAGCGTGGCTTACATGCCAAGCAGCTCTCCAGTTCTACCTGTTGCTGCTTCCCAGTCAGAAGTTGGAGTCAGCCCTTATGTGCCTCATTCTTCTGTGCCTGCTAAGTTTGTACCGTATGGCAACTTGACAGCTGGAAACAGTGGCGGTGCTGCTCAATTTTCCTATCTTGTATGTATTGTTAGATTGTTTTCAGTTTTTTTCTTTTGCATTTCTCAAGGTGTAATATTATGATACTGATGCAACCTGTGCTTCTTGGACCCTAAATCCATACACTCTTGCCTCGACCTTTTTTCTTCTTATCTTTCCTCCAAGCAACAGAATGATGCAACTCCTATATTATGGCTTTGATGTACAATCGTTGATAGTACCCAAAGGAATTTTAACAAGTACTTGAAACTTCATCATAGTTGATAGACTATCATACTTGGTCCAAACTTTTATTGATTGGGTTTCTTTCTTCCTATAGATTTCTGGGCATGTTGGAAACAGGACACAGCCAGTTAGGTGTGCAGGTCAGTATCCTTTTCAGGCTGGACCTGCATATGTGCATCCAAATTCTCAAGCTGTAAGTACGAGGATTTCATTTGCCATTTCTGTTGCAGTTTGTCTCTTGTGCTGTTAAGTTTTTATTTGTTAGCTAGGGGCACATTTATAGACTAAATATTCATGAATTTTCATTTTTAAGTTACTAATCTCTTTCTTTCTCTCCCTAGGTCATGGTTGGAAGATTAGGGGGGCAGCTTCTCTATTTGCAGTCTGTTTCTAATGTAAGAATCAATGCCTGCAAAATAAGGGTATTTTATGGTTGAATCACTTCGCCGTTTGGGAGTTTCCTCAATTATATTCAATAAAGTTAAGATATAGGTCCAGGTTGCATCCATTAAGATCCGCTGCTGCTTGCCTGACACAGGAACTTGAAAGTCAATTAATAAATACATCAATGCAGTAATGAGTGTATTGACCAAGTTTCTTTAGATAACTGATACATTATGCTGACAAAAAGGGCTGGAATTTTCAAAACTTCATACCAATACAAAAAAACAATTTGAATTTTAGTTATAATTTAATACAAATGAACTATGGTAGCTGATCAACCATAAATTTTAAATCCATCACTAATTGATTTCACTAATATGTGAAGGAAAGATGGACTTAATCTGTCTTGCCTTTTTATTGGAAAATAGAATCATAGTGCTTTATTCATGCACCCTGTATTCAGTCTACAGTGTGTTTCATGCTTTCTACTACTTTTATCACTAAAATCTTCTCCTATTTCTCTTTGATTATATCACCATGTTTCCTGGTTGCTTAACTGCATTTTTTTTTCATATTGGAAGGATTTGGCTCAGGGTGTGGCAGCTATCACAGTAGCATGTACACGTCCTGCGTTGACCCCGCATCAGGTCCAATTTCCGAAGCACCAAGGTACAAACAAGGATAAGGTTTATCTAGATCGTATTTGTTTTTAAGTATTTCTATAAATTTAAATTTGAGGTCTCACTATTTATTATTTACAATTTCCTTTATTCATAAGGTTTACCTAAGGAATACATGGTTCTGAACATATTTAAAGTGGTTAATGATGTTTTTTTGGTGGGAAATAGATCACACGTGTTACATTCCCAAATATCACATCTAGGGGTCAAGATCTTTCATGGTCTGAATCATCATTGTTGAGTTAGTAGATCTGTAGGAGAAGGATTGAATTGTTTTCTTATGTTTAGTGGTCGTGTTTCCAAATATTATGGGAGTCAAATATCATTCCATTGATTTGTTTTTTGATTGCAGGAAGTGCAGCAGGCCAAGCACTGCAACTGTGTGTCCCCTCACCTCTTGTAGCTAGTGGACTGCAACCTTTTCCAGTGCCAGGCCACATTCCAGTTTTGCAACCGCCAGTTCCAGTTCCAGGATCTAATGGTCTCTACAGCAAGTTTCCATGAAGATATATTTTCGTCTGAATTTTTTTTTGGGGTGGTGGTGTTGTTGGTGGTGGTGTTCAGAAAAAGTTTGGGTTATAGTATTATTTTTGGTGAACATTCAGTATAGGAGTAATTTTGTTGTTATCCTTTATATCCAAGGGATAACATTTGTCACAGCAATAGGTACTGAAGACTTGATTTAGGACTTGAGGAGCGAAGTTTGCTCCTTTGGTTCTTCTTTTTGGGTGGGAAAAATTTTTGGGGAGGTTACGTGTCTAGGAAAGGGAATTGCTTCTTTGACAGCTTTAGTCAGAAAGGATAACATGACATGCAGTTCCGAAATAAATCTAGCTGGCTGCAATGTTTTGATTTTGAATGAAATTAAAAGGATTACTGTTCATCTTCTTCGGGAATCTTCTGTTATTGTTAAATGCTTGACTTCATCATGTGTCTAACTTATTAACTCTGTGCTTATTCACTATATCCTCGAACGCAGAAGAGCCTACAAATCATCTAAATGATTCAATATTGACCAACCAGTAAACATGTTTCGTGCTTGGTGCAACTGGAGGTTACATAGTTCGAGACCAAGAACTCTGCCTCGAGAGGCTAGTGCCAAGGAAGAATGATTGCTACTTAGAAGTGCGGAATAACTCCCAACCTTAAGGGATGTACAGGCATCTGCGAGTATGCGTATAATAAAATGAAAGTCATGTATTTAACAAACACATTTCTATAGCAAATTATAAGCTTATAATTTCTGGTAACAAAACAAAAAATCCCAAACGTTAACATCATAAACTAAACTGCATTGTGAATAGGTGTAACTGAAGAAGAATTCTTTTCTGTTATGTCATACTAAAATAACAACTTTCTACAGAGAATCTCTGATTCCTTTTACCTATTTTCTCCAGATTGGTTTGATTCCAACAAATGAGCAGAAGACCCCGCGTGAAATCAAACAAAAACTGCAAGTGCACGGGTATCATTGAAGATAGTGTCAGCTAAATCACACACTAGAAGCCAGGGAATGTTTCTTGGAATGGTTATTTTATTGATCTCCAACTTCAGCTTTTGGGCTCTTGGGCTTATCAAAATTCAGTCTTGAATTTGTGACTTGCTCTTCAGGCTGCGATGCCTGATTCTCCATCATGTTTTCCTGCACTGCCTGAAGCATCGAAAATAAGTTTCAGGCACAAAAAATGTTAGCTAGGGGATATAAAAAATATGTTTATGCTTTATTTTACCCGCAATAGCTCAGTCATTTTGCCAGTTCTGAAGTTCTCAAAAGGTTTGGATAGAGATGCTGAGGGACCGTTAACAGTAGGATGTACAGTTTGCAGAGGCTCAACAGACAGACTCTGACCCACATTATCAGCATCATCATTTTTATCTCCAATTTGAGTCTCTGCTGATTGAGCAGGGGCATGAATTCTCTTAATGACTTCAGTCAAGAGTTTCTCAAATGGCATACCAGGCAATTTCATTGATTTTGCTTCTGCCTCGAGCAGTACCTCCGCTGGAGGCTGGCTTAGCATCCCTGGGTGGCTAGTTTGAGATTGCAAGGGAAGCACCTGATTTCCACTCATTTGCACCTGGTTGGTGGGTGTTGATTCATTTGATGGTGCAACAGCTTCCATAACCTGCTTGACTTTAGATGATTCCAGATGGGTAACTTGGCTACAAACTGAAGATAGTTGGTCGGTAACTGCTTGCTCATTTGGTAAATGAACAGGCTGGTATATGTTTCTTGAGATCACTGGATGAGTGGTATGGATTCCCATTGAAGCTGCCTGTTTGCCTTTTGAGGCCCCCAAACTGGCAGTTCCATTTCTATAAGAATTTACAAGCTTCTCATTCCTCTCTCTGGGTCCAGAGTTATAGCTACAGACCTGAGAGTAATTTCCTGCTGGGAAGGGAATGTCATTTCTTCGCACCATTTGTACATTTGGAGCCACATCATTTTTTGCTGAAACAGGAACATATTGTCCAGGCTTGAACACAACACCCCTCAAAGTGGTTTCAGAGTTGCCAACTTTAACAGTAAGCAAAAATCCAGCATCAAATGCTGCCTCGATGACACCATAAACTCCTTGACCCACCATAACATCAATTGTATCATTAATTGTATCTACAGGAGGGGAATCACTCCTGTTCATACCTTGAGCATTTATACCAGGTGGGACAAGAGCATTCACCCTACAATTTAGAATTGGATTCCTCAGTGCAGAAAACTCCCCATGATTGAAACTCAGTCTGGGATGCTTTCTTGGACGACCACGCTTCCGTTTCAAGGGAATGTTTGCAAAAGTATCCCTGTAACTCTCTTGATTGTCTTGGTTCATTTTTGGTATTACAACAAGCTGTCTTATCTTTACCTTTATGCTGTTTCCCTTCTCTGCAGCAAAGAGAGCAGTTAATTGCAAGTCTAATAAAAGCCAAATGATATCTTTCATGCATATACATACACAATGTAGTCAATCTTTCCTTATGTCACAACTTTCAACAAAAACTTACAACATTTACTGATTGGTGTATCATAAAAATAACATATGACATATTGCAATATCTATTTACTACAAAAGACAGGTTTTGCCAAGAACATGAAAAGAGATTAATGGATCTAGTGATCCTTCCGAATTCTTCAGTAATTAGCTGAATGTGATGACTGCCGCACTACTATAAATTTTAGACAAGTATCTTCCGAAAGTATGAGCAATATCAATGGCTAAAGCATGGGCACGATTTGATTAATATGCATCACTTGCCAGAAGCCTTGAGGACCTTCAGTCTCACATTTAGCTTCATAACCATTCTAACATAGAAAAAGTCTGTAAATTTTATTTTATTTTTTAGCTGCCACAAAATCATGATGGAATATCAGTATAATCCAAGGGAAACCCAACCCTTGAGTTGTGATTATTTAGGCACTATACCACGTGCTTTTCCAAATCAGATGTCATAAACTTACAGTAAAATAGGGTCACAAATACCAAATTATATCCTGCAACTATGATTATGGAATTCAATTTGCTACCGCTATGAATTTACCAAAGTTGGCCTCAAATAGGACTTAAACTCCCCACCTATGATTTTAAAATGACTAGTCTTCAAAACATTGCAGGTACGGTCCCCCATCCTATACACAATGCCATATACGGACAAAAAAATACGTGCATCATGAGTCCATAAGATGCTGTACCTATGTGAGATGCAGGAAATATTTTTCCCTGAAGTAAAACTTCCATTAAGAGTCAACTAAAATCCACAAACTCAATCCAAAGTAACTCCTTGCAACAATAACTAACAAAAGGCTAGTTTCTGCCATCTGCTATCAAATATCCTCCATAAGCAGCAAAGCTTATCAGATAACATCTACAGAGATCTCTTAAAAGGAAAATCACAAATAAAAAAAAATTGCTATTGCCCATACAACATCGTTTCAAAAAACCGAATTTCTTAAAATCTAGCAAATAGCAATTATAGTAACAGATATCCACTAGTCCATCATGAAACTCAATAAAGAAGTACACTTCATATACATACACATGCACTGCAACCCGAAACCTGCAAAACGAGCAAAGAACATTAACCCCTGATAAGAAGAAAAAGAAATAGAACAACTATACACATGAAACTAAGCATAAAATAATCAACAAGTAAGATTCAAAATACTAAAAACAAGCGCACGAGAAGCTCGAAAACCAAACTTTACAAGAAAGCCAAGCAATTACATGAACTTTTTGCAAGAAAGTTCGCAACTTTTTGGCCGAAATCAGTAACATGTTCTTATTTAACGCAACCCAAAACACATTATAATGATTAAAAAAATCTCAAAAACTTGTGCTAAAGTTAGGGTTTCGAGATGAAGTGTACCGTCTGGGTAGTGTTCTTCAACGGTGGGCAGACATAAGAGGGAAATGAAGAATTTTGTTTTATGAGTGAAGAATTCTGTTTTACAAACTCAGGATTTGTTTTCGATGTTGCCAGTAAACACAACATCTAATTTTATTTTCGAGTTTCAGTTTTCATTGTCTCAAGGGAGGAGTACCGAGGTGGTCTAACCAGGGACTGAGGATGATAAACTGACCTGCTTTTCTGTGAATGAAAAAAAACAAACAAATGAACAAGTGTCATGTCTAAGTCAAGTCAAACAAGTGATTTCTAGTGGACACATGCTAGCATATAGTTTGACTGTCAGATAGAAGAAAAATATTCAACTGTGTTTGGTGAATGACACGTGGGTATATGGGTCCCGTTGGGCTAATTTTCTTACAATCAGCCGTTTTTTACATTATCCATAAACAGCAGCTGGCCTTGACAACGATTATGTACCAAATCATTTAATTATTTTGGAATAATTTTTATGGACAGAATTTCCTGTATACATTATTATGAATATTCTCCTGCAAAAGCCAGCAGATTCCATACCATTTACAGTTTTATAAAGTTTTTCTTTCTAAAGTGCTTAATGATCTTCATTTAATAGCCTCTCTCTGTGTTGCTGGATCTGAAGTCATTAGTGGGAGGGAGGCACTTTTGTTCTTGTCCTTGTTATGCAATTGCAGAAATCAGAAAGCGAGCATGGACTTGGCAATGAAGCCCTAAGATAGATAACAAGAAATGGCCGGCCTTTTCTGGAGTGCCTAGCAGTCATGTAATGGTAAGCCAAAGCAGAAAAATGAAGAAGCCAATCTTCTTTTCTACGGTAAAGAATACTTGTTGAAAAAGAGACACCAAGGTCCATATTGTTTGTGGTTTTAGCAGCAATGTTAAAGTCCAGTCATAATCATCAATGGAGTCCTCTGAATCCTTACTTTGAATTGATAAAGCTGACCCTTTTTCTTCTACTTTTGTAAAAAGATGATAGCAATAAAATCCTTTGTCTATCATAACACTTTACCGTCAATATAATTCTTGCTATCTCAAATTTCTGACCATTCAGGAAAAATAGTCTTAACGTCTTGTAATCGTTGCCTGTGAGAGGTTGACGCTGGTTGATTTTGGAAAAACAATGAATTCTTTTTATAAAACATGAAGACTACTCATAGATAGAATCAGCTGTATGATACATCAGTTTGCTGCTAAACTCTTTAACTCTGATTATTGTTGCTTTTAACCGGGGGTGGGGGCGCGGGTGGTGGAATTACAAAAAAGAGGTACCTCACCTATGAATTTGAACTGCCTCGGGTACCATCCAACACAAGAGGCTTTTGAGGCTCTGGGAGGTTTTTGACATACAAGTCATGCAACAGTTTTATGTAGTCATCAATCTTGTCGGCAGTCCAATCAAAGGTACTAATTGGAGGAAGATACTTCACGGTTATAGGAGCTGGTCGAACATGTAAACCGCCCTTCCTCCATGCTAGATGCGTGCCTGTCAGGACAATTGGAACTATTGGGAGGCGGGATTGCAGTGCCAAATGAACAAAACCCTGAAGTGGGAAACCGAGAAGAAAATGTAACTAAAATGCTTCTAGTGTAATGCTGTAACAAGAGAATGGCAAAAGAGAGATCAAGCTTGTAAAAGACCAATAGATCGTGCAAGTATAATTGTCCAGTGTAGTATAGTGATAACATATATATCAACCACATGATGTCTTTCTCAACTATTCCCTGTGAACAATTGTGGAAATCAATTTCTGAAAATCTATTTAAAATCAAAATCTGCCTCCCAGTTGAGTGTTCAATGTAACTGTCACAAACTGGATGATTGGAGGAGCATTCACCCTATGCTAAAGAAAGCACTTGAATGAAATGCACGAGATACCAGCCAGGACGCCCTTGTATTTATATTATCATTCTACTAAACAGCTTACAAATAACTTTTTTGAGTACATGCAAAGTAGGAATATTACCTTTTTGAAAGGAAGTAGTCGTCCATTTTTGGACCTGGTGCCCTCAGGAAAAATGATCAAAGATAAGTTGTTTTTGACGATTGCATGAGCTGCCTGAACATAGCAAGAATTGCAAGTTTTACAAAATGTAGAGAAAATTAAAAAAACAAAAAGGGAAGAAGAACAAGAGCCTGAAAGATGATGAAGGGGACAGAAAGTACACCTTTTTCATAGACTGAATGGCTGCTGTTGGATTGGATCGATCTATGCGGATATGTTTGGCCAGAACATAAAGTTGTCCAAATAGAGGATACCATATTATCTATAAAAAGTAAAATTTTCATTATCAGTAAGATTCTGAATCCACTTTACCTTTTTTACTCGAAGAACTCTTGCCAGCACATATCTATGGATACAAGGGGGCACTTAACATGTAATTTTCAAGCACATAAATAAAGGAAGATGGTCTGCAATTTTTAATCTTATAGTATTAAAGCATACCTCTTTCTTCGCAATGCCAACAGTGCCTGTTGGAGTCAACCACATTATAAGGAAGATGTCTATAGGAGATGCATGATTACTGATATAAATTGCCTTTTTGTCAGAGAAGTCTGTGCCTTCAATTTTTACAGGATTCCCTAAGATCCACATCTGCAATCAAAATGCATCACCTAATCAGAAACAGTATCAATCTCAAACAAATAGAACAAAACTACAAAGGAAAATTTTGAATAGTAGAACATCATTTAAGTGAGTATAACTTGTCAGCATATATTTATATAACCATTAGTCCAGATGTCTATGAACCTCCTGGATAATAAGCCAACACTCAGTTTCCACTCCGTTCTACTAGTTGTTAGGCTACACTTACGTGTCCAATTCTCAGTTATTGACTGCAGAATTAAATTTCATTCACCAACTCATCGTTAATGCAATTAATAAGTCCAGGATTGCTTGACATTGATAAAATTTATATTTCTCAAGGGATTTGTCCCGGGATACAGCAGGGGATTCCCACATTGTTTTTCTTTTCCCCAGAGTGCTTTACCTCTACCTTATTTGCTTTTTCTCCTAATCAATATCTTCTGATCTACTCGGATATCTTATGGTTCAATGTTGCATCCTCCAACTTACCAACTTGTAGTCACATTGTATAATCTACTATGGTAAATGCTTACACTTATCTATCCTCAAATTACAAAGGATAAAGGATACCCTCTCCTTCAGCCTCCAAATGCTCATTTCTACAAATCCTGGATATCATTTCTGTCATAAAATTTTATGACAAGAAGTAAATTCTGAAGTCTAGATAACAGCTTGAAGATAAAATTTTAGATAACATGGTCTAGAACTCTACACCCACCAACCTGTCATCTATGCCATCTTACATTTCAAAAGAAATTCCTACTAAATTAGACAGATTAAGTATGGGGTTCCAGCTGTGAAATGAAAAGATTAGGAAAGAACAACTGAGAAAAAGCATAGCCAAAATACAGCAAAGATAACCAACAGCCAAACCACATGCAGAAAGTACAATTAATTAACTAATTAAAGGAAACAACTTTGACAAGGAACTGTATGAAATTGCTGAGAAAATGCAGGAAAGCTCTAGAAATCTAAGAAACTAATAGCGTCGGATAATCAATTATCCATTGCAACAAAATGTAACTGCTATTCTATTTCACATTTAAGCAAGTTTGATACAAATCAAATAATTAAAACTCAGCTTACCAGTAATCTCCCAGTAACATGCCCATAAATGTTTCCCTGCCTAATCCTCTTGTACGGCCACGGTAGGAGCAAAAGCATGATAATTGCCCAGATGAAAGTTGTAACCATCATCGTAAGGAAACATGTAACAATTCTTACACAAGATATCACCGTAGCAATCCATCCATCGTCATCAGCATATTCCTTTGCTGCTTTCGGCCCAATTCCCACTTCTTCTTTGACTGAAACTTTTGGTGATTCTTTCTCATTTGGTTCACAACTTGTACTGAGGAAACTCTCGAATATTCTGTTTCTCAGAAAAGAACTGCCTCCAGTATTATCCATAAGCCAACAGTCAAAGTCTACGCAAGTTTTGACAAACAGAGATTGCCCTGAAGAAAGCAATAACAGAACAGATTATAAATGAACTAAATACAATATTTTAACGGCGAGAAAATGCATGAAAATCAAAACTTCATACACCCTTGGTTTCTAAGAAAGTTAGGGATGAAGAAAATCAATTTCTAAAATTTCTTTGTAGTGAGCTATATGGTGAAACCAAACAGGATACGTCAAAAAAAAAGATTTTCGTAGTAATCAAAATCGAACAAGAAGCAAAGATTATTTGATCAGAAGTTAATAATCAACTCCTACAAAACTGTGTGAGAAGAGAAAGGACTGAAACCAATCAACATCATTCTGTTTGGTTGCCAAGAAACTGAATTAAAAACACAACACTCCAAACGAGAAAGAAAAAAAAATAAGAAGGAAAGAAAAACACAGCCTGGAGTTTTTCTTTTCAGTATCTAATAAAACAAAACAAAAGGACAGACAAAGTACTCTTCAATCCATCTCATCCATACAAAGAACAAATGGCTTGGTTGGATACAGTTTATAATGCATACACTTCTTTCCCTGGTAGTTTTCTCGGTAACCAAACCAAACTCAAGAAAACCAGCACCAAGAATTGTTTTTTAAAACATTTAAACCAACACCCACCAACTCTCCTTGTCGAAAAACACGTTTTTTTAATACTAATAAACTCACGTCCAAGAATTTTCCAGGGAAAATCTGGGAAAAAGATTCAGGATATTTAAGCAATGTATTGGGAGTTATGAAGGAGATAAAAGTCAGCAGGAATATGGAAGAGTTGGAAGCAAAGACAAGCAGTAGTAGACAAATAGAAAATAGACAGCAATGGGGACAGGCGGGAGAAAGAAAATGTGGCGCTAAGCAATTTGTGTTGTAGCTGCTGCTTGCCATAACCGAAGTTGTTGTCATGTGTCGCTAGACATGAAGTTGATTATATTTGCGGTTTTGCCATTCTTTCTTAACTTATTATTAGTAATTTCAGTCAACATACGAATTTTCTTGATATTGACATAAATTGGTAGCATTGCATTTTAGTATCAACTCACATGTAATGTTATTCGTGTAATATCAGGAACATCTATGTCTTGCAAGAAAAGATATTATTATCAATCAGCCTCTCGTGTTTTGGTTATATTGTAGTATTACCCATTTAACGTGTAAAGTTTTCTACCATCTCAAGAATTGATGTGGGATATTTGCTTTAGCGGGCAAATAGGTGAGATTTTGTCTCGTTACCGCCGCTTCGCTTGTTTCAATTCTAAATGTTTGAATTCACCTTGATTTGCTTCATTTGTTTATCGTCAAAGCATTGCTTTTTCATCACCAGGTACAGCGTTTCGCGTCACCTTCGAAGTTTAAATTGTTTGTAAAACTGATTAGTGTTTTCGCTTTTGTGTTTCAATTTTTTTTCATTGTTTTTGTAATTTGCTTTTATAGTTTTGGAGTGTTTGGTGACTGGGAAAACGGAGAAACTGATGGAATGAAATTCTGGGTCTTTCTTTTGGGGTAATTGGAAAAAAAAATCAACCCGTTTGAGCGAAATGGTAATTTCGGGTCCAGTGAGAGAAGCGTTTTCTTTGTATAGCTGATCAATGAATGGATAACCGAAATTGGATGTTTTGTCGGTAGTTATTTAGCTTGTACTCTTTGTTTTATTGGAACAAACCATTATGGAATAATGCATACAGTATTATTTATGTTAGATGTTATTTTTATAACTGTAATATTCTTCTAAATGTTTTTTTCCTTCTATGCAGCTCTTGGTTTTGATTCATAGGAACCAGCTTGTAACAGTGCTTATTTGGAAGGAAGAGAAGAAAACAAAGGGTGAAGTCATTCTAGGTGTTTCTCAACCGGTTTGGGTTGTAAGTGTTGGAGTTGTTGTCTTAGTGCTTATTTGGAAGGAAGAGAAGAAAACAAAGGGTGAAGTCATTTTAGGTGTTTCTCAACCGGTTTGGGTTGTAAGCGTTGGAGTTGTTGTCTTGTATGATATATGTCCTTGATAAATTAAAATGAGTGTGGTGGGCTTTGATATTGGAAATGAAAACTGTGTTATCGCTGCAGTGAAGCACCGGGGTGTTGATGTGTTGTTGAATGATGAATCAAATCGTGAAACGCCGGCTATTGTATGTTTTGGGGAGAAACAGCGGCTTATGGGGGCAGCTGGTGCTGCATCTGCAATGATGCACCCAAAATCCACAATATCTCAAGTGAAGAAATTGATTGGCAGAAGATTTGAGGACCCCAATGTTCAAAAGGAGCTGAAAATGTTGCCATTTGAATCTTGTGAAAGCTCAGATGGTGGCATTAGCATTAAATTGAAATACTTGGGTGAGGCACAAACTTTTTCCCCCGTTCAGATTATGGGAATGCTCTTTGCACATTTGAAAGATGTTGCGGAGAGAAATTTGGAAGTTCCTGTTGCAGATTGTGTGATTGGGGTTCCGTCATACTTTACAGACTTGCAGAGACATGAGTATTTAAATGCTGCAGCTATTGCTGGATTGAAGCCTTTGAGATTGATACATGACTGTACTGCAACTGCACTTAGTTATGGGATTTATAAAACAGATTTTGCTGAGGGAGGAACATCATACGTTGCATTTGTTGACATTGGTCATTGTGATACCCAGGTCTCTATTGTATCGTTTAAAGCTGGGCACATGAGGGTACTGTCCCATGCTTTTGATAGCAGCCTGGGAGGGAGAGACTTTGATGATGTGTTGTTTAGTTATTTTGCTGCACAGTTCAAGGAGCAGTACAATATAGATGTATGCTCTAATGTCAGGGCATGTATTCGGTTAAGGGCAGCATGTGGGAAGTTGAAGAAGGTTCTTAGTGCAAATGCAGAGGCACCTTTAAATATTGAGTGTCTGATGGATGAGAAAGATGTTAAGGGTTTTATTAAGAGGGATAAATTTGAGGAGCTCTCTTCAGGAATTTTGGAGAGAGTTACTATTCCTTGTAGAAAAGCTTTAGCTGATGCAGGATTGCATGTGGACAAAATCCACACTGTTGAGATTGTTGGATCTGGGTCAAGGATACCGGCTATTACTAGAGTGTTAGCTTCCCTGTTCAGGAAAGAACCCAGGCGGACAATGAATGCAAGTGAGTGTGTGGCCCGTGGATGTGCTCTCCAATGTGCAATGCTTAGTCCCATTTTTCGGGTCAGAGAATATGAGGTATGTTGAAATGGTTATCAGTTCTTGGCCTACTTTTTCCAGTCAATTGTATGTTGTGGGTTGTTTTGTAAAACATGAACATGTTCCTACAAGGACACAATGGTAGTTGCAAATCACTATGAAAATGGCTTTTCTTGAAGCTTAGGAACTGTTGATAACTTGCTGTGTTGTTTATTTCCACTTCCCCCAATTTACTGACATGTTAAGAAGGAAAAGAAATAGATGTAATTAAGATGAAATGTAATTATTTTCTTTTTGGTTGTGGTAGCATTTACATCTCTGATGTTAATAAAAATGTGTACAGCCTGCCTAAAAGGTGTGTGAAGCCAAAAGTGTGATAATGCTATACAGTATTGTTTTAAATAGGCATTAAAGTTTAAAATGCTCCTCTTGCATGTCTTGGTTGAAAAAAGAAGGAATCCTGGAAGACTTAAGGCTAATTCCTTTTGTTATATGAATATTAATAATTTTTATACTTATTGTAAGTAATATCAGAAGAAATCATTGGTTCTTCAACCTGAAATCTGATTATGTTGCTTGCTGAAACTCCTTTCATCTCCCTCTACATTTTCCGTTGGAATAAACACAAAAATTTTCTTTTCACATCCGCATATTCTTTCATTTGCAAATAAATTGGTTTTTTTGGTAATTTCAGATTCACGGTCTTGTGCAGGTTCAAGATTGTATTCCATTCTCCATAGGAATTTCATTGGATGAAGGTCCAATTTGCACAGCATCAAATGCCAATGGTGTACTGTTTCCTAAAGGGCAGCCCATTCCAAGTGTTAAGGTTTTGACACTTGAGCGCAGCAATTTGTTTCACTTGGAGTTATTCTATGCAAATCCAAATGAACTGCCATCCGGTGTATCTTTGAAGATAAGTTGTTTTGCTGTAAGTTATTGGAGAGATTTATAGTTGTTTCATTATTTTATACCAGATTATATAAAAACACATGAGTTTTCTGAAGTGTGTATGTTATAAGCTTTGTATATGTCATTCAATTATGTTTTTAGCCACTTGTAAAGTGGATGTATCTTTTATGAGTGAATTACAATGGTTTCTCAGCTGCTGAGTCATTGCTTATGCAGATTGGCCCTTTTCAAGGTTCTCACAGTGAAAAGGCAAGGGTTAAAGTTACAGTTAAATTAAATCTACATGGTGTTGTCACTGTTGAATCAGCTTCGGTAAGTAAGAAGTCTCATGTCATCTTGCTAATTTTATGTTTTCTTGGAGCTTTTACTGTGTTGATTAATTTATTATGGCTTCAGTTGATAGGTCATGTAGATGATCCAGTTTCAAAGCACAATGCTCGTTCAAAAGTGGACAATATGGAGTCTGAGTGTATTTCTGTTGATTCCTCTACAAAGGTTGAAAATGTACAAGATAGCACTTCTAAACAATCATCCCATTCTCCTGTAAGTTTCTTGCCCATCAATAATGCTTGTGCATGGCTCTGCTGCTACATCACATTACTTGGTTCCCACCTTTCTTAGGTTATGCTTAGGATTGCTGTACTTAATTTTGAAAACACAACAGAAGTGTTGGTAAACATTTCACTTTTACTTGGGACTACTTACTCTCCTACTTACATTTGATATCAAGTTATTCCAACTCACAGCAGCTGTGGCTTGAAAGCTGCAGCACCCTAATCCCAAACATACCCTTTGTATAATGGGAAAAGGAAACAATTCTGTTTATGCTAATGTTTCAACCTTAAATTGAGACACACAAGACTGTTTCCCATTATTCACTTTTGTTGCAGAGAAATTTTATTTTGCAGAAACCTAGGGAACAAAGCTTTGGAGTAGATGTAAAAAATTTCCTCTCTTTCTTGCAGGATGATTGTGTGATAAGAGATAAAGCCAGCAGGAGACTTGAGATATCAATCAGTGAGAATATATATGGTGGACTGACCAAACATGAGCTCGCACAGGCTCAAGAGAAAGAACATCAGTTTGCCCAACAGGACAGAACTGTGGAACAAACCCAAGAAAAGAAAAATGCCTTAGAATCGTATGTCTATGAGATGCGTAATAAGGTATAATTTGCAATGTTAAAATATAGAGTGTCGTCATCCCAAGATACGAAGATATTTCTAAGTTTTGACTCAACCTGGTCTATTGTGTAGTAAAACCGATTTGATTTTGAAGTGCATTTGAGGAATGTGCCACAGTTCTGTTGCATCTAAGAAATCAAAAATTGGTATTCTGCTGTCATAAATAGAATATGTAAAGCATTTAAAATAGATGTGATGCACAGCTGGATGGCTGTTTAATTGCATTGCCTCAGTTCTCATATTTTCAACTAATAACAATTTAAATTTTTATTATTTTTTTGAGAGACACGGAAAATACATAAGGATTGTGTCTTGAGTCATAGCAATAATATGGCTCATTTACATGCCTTGACTGCAAAGGTACCATTCAATAATGGCATAATAGATAAGTAGATGAAATTAAGTGCACATTTAATGGGATACTTGTAACATTCTTGACCTCAAGTTATAGAAGAATAATCTCTCATTTTGATATCTGCCAGTCCATATCATTATGCATATGCATGTATCTGGAAGTAAGTCAAACTCATTGAAGTTTTAGCTTGTAGTTTTATCTATTTGTACAAATTCTGTTTTCTAAACCTGTAGCATACTCATGAATAGCTTTTCAACACATATCGAAGTTTTGCAACTGATCGAGAGAGAGAAGGGATATCGAGGAGCCTTCAGGAGACAGAGGAGTGGCTTTATGATGATGGCGATGATGAAACTGAAAACACTTATACCTCAAAGCTGAATGATCTCAAGAAGGTGAGTGTCATTTTCCTGGATCTCAAGCTTTACCTTTCTGTATTTCTTCTCCATCATTTCAATTGCTACTGTTTCTCCTAGTTGGTGGCTCCAATTGAAAATCGATACAAAGATGGAGAAGTGCGAGCACAAGCAATAAGAGATTTGTTGCAATGCATTGTAGAGTACCGGACAGTTGTTGCTTCTCTTCCACCTGAGGACAAAGAATTGGTATGATAATGATTTTGGCATGGTGACAATATAATGTTAACGGTTCTTACAATGATGTCATTTTTCATGTTCCAGATCAATAATGAGTGCAATCAAGCAGAGCAGTGGCTAAGAAAGAAAACCCAACTACAAGATTCCTTACCTAAGAGTACTGACCCGGCATTATGGTCAAGTGATATCAAGACCAGGGCAGACGACCTAAAATTGTATTATTCTTGTGCTCTTAACTTTCATTTTAGAAAATTCATGATTTTGTTGCCTCATTATTACACTATAAAAGTAAATAATGACAATGTTTATCTACACCTCTGCCCTGTTGAGTGTTCGTGATCTCATTGTCAAATCCAATTCTCTAACTGTTCAAGATAAAATTAGGTTATCATAATTATTAATATATCCTATCTATGGGCAGGATATAGGATCAACTGTCATAAATTATTGTTTCCGTGAATTTCTCTCAGTCCAGCAACTCTGACATTTATAGACCACCAATTCATTTGTTACCTTTGTTTGCCTTAGTCTAATGCTCCCTTGTTAACCAGTCCATAATTCTTATGCTTCCTATTCATTAGAGATTTAATTATTTGCTGCTATAATTATGTAAAACAGCAGTTTAGTTCTGTGGTTAGTTTCATCTGATGTGTTTATTAAATTCTTTTTAATGGCTATCAACCACATCATCCTTCTGCAACCTTTCCATCTCCCTTTGGGTACATGATTCATTTATTGCTAGTCATTCATTTGCCACTGAATGATCCTTAGTTTAATTTTTTAAGCGTTTGCTTATTCTTATTTAATATTTTCAGGAAGTGCCAACATGTATTGAAACAGAAGACTTCTCCAAATGAAGATGCCATGGGCCCAGAGCAGTAAGGACAGGTTTAAGGTGTCGATGACCTTCTTGGGGAGTATCTCTAATCCTGAACTCGATATTAGTCAGAACCTACTAATGATCGTCCCATTATTAGCCATACTCATAAACATGGCTTGTTTCTTTCTAAACCAGAAGAAAATCATACTTTGATCTCTAGGCACTTTCTTGCCCTGTATTTTTCATTATAGACTTGGAGAAGATTTCATTACACATTTCATAGGATAGTAGTTGGGAAAATGAGTATTTTTTTTCACTGAGCAGCATGCTTTTACTAGTTGGCTTGATGTATCTTTGAAACTCAAAAAATTTTGCAAAAGTTTCACTGCTAATGCAATGTTAACACATTTGATAATTTTGCATTAAGTATTATAGAGGGTTAATGGGTTTAGTTTTCTAGAGCATAGGATCTGAGATTTGATTTGGATTCCTCGACATCCATTGATTTGCAAGCTTCAACCAAGAAATAACAGAACAATGTATCACAATATATTCACGAGGATTCGGGGAGGGCAGGGAAAATAGGGAAAGAGCAATAAGATTGAACAAGAGTGCAGATCAAAATTATCCGACATCTACAATAATTACAATACAGAGAAGCCATTGCATTGTGCCTTTTCTTCTTGTCACTCCCAGCTCCGCTCTCCTGCCAAAAGCAAATAAAGATAATTCACTGTTTAGCATGGCGACAGCCCCAAATATCAGCATTAAAAACAGATCTTTTGGTACCTTTCTGTATTGTCTGTATGCAATTTGACGTGACAACTCCCGCCCACTTCTAGAGATGTACACCTGCAGAGAATTCGCATAGGATGTAAATGATCGAGTGAAGAACTCCGCCTCAACAAAATATTTAGAAGTGCCGATGACATTCGGAGACACCACATAATATCCAAAGACCTCAGAAACGACCAGCCTTCGTGGTTTTCTAAAAGCTGTCGTCCCCCTATTTTGTTAGAAACATCGCTGATGTAGTGTACATGTCTTACAATTCATGACTAGTTGACCTATAGATTTTGTATTAGCTGTGTGCAAAGATCAGACGAGTAAGTTAATATTTTCTCCTGATTGACTGATTTTTGTGAACGGAATTGACACTCATTAAAGCAAAAGTTGCCATTATAGTAATCAAACCTACCTTCCTTCCCTTTTGGGATGTGTACCAATGACCAGCGGATTGACCATTAGCATGAACCCGTCTTCTGCCAGCATCCTTTGGAAAGGCCGAGCTACTTCTTGGGTCCACCCAACCTTCAGAAGCATGTGAACCATCTTCAGCATTTGATTTCTTTGATTTGTTTCTACCCTTGGTCCAGCTTTTATTGCTATTAGTTTTCCAAGATCCTCCGTTTAGAAGCTTCTCCATTGCTAAAATCACTCCTGATAAGACAATAAATTCAACATAATTACGTAATTCAATGGAAGTTATTCACAAACAATAGATGCAGAAGGATGTCAGGAAGTCACATATAGTTAATAAGATGCGCCAGGCTGCTGATTTCCTCCGTTGGCCAAAATGCCAGGTGGGGAAAAGTTGGGCAAGCTACTGCTTACCAACTTTTGAATCCTTGGATCATCATGGAGAAAGTAACGATGAGGAGGAAGAGGATCACTTGCATCCCAGCATAGCTCCAAGTTCTTGGAGTTGCTTGTAGTGGTGTGACATCCTTTACTGTTACCAAATCGTGCGTTCCTATCCTTGATAGATTGGAAGTATTCTTAGCAGACCTCATCCAGAACACATGTTGAAATGGGAAAGCTCTTCATGAGACAAAAATCCTGCCATAAATCCTCATTCTGACGTCCAACCACTGATACTTCTCTCTTTTGTTTGGTTGCAGTAGATTCTGATTGCTTTGAGAATGCATCAATCCTATGAGCTCCTTGGTTTACATCTTCACTGACCAAAGGATGATCAGAATCAGGATCAGAATCAAGCACTTGAAACCTTCGAAGAGGATTGATAGTTAATTTTGGAGCATCAATCCATTGTGGCTTGTCTCCAAACTTGCAGAAGAAGGTGCAATTTTCCTTGCCTTCCGTTGGCTTGATGATTGAGTGGTTAAAACTCCATGACCGCGCAATGGGATCTTTGAACTGCTACAAAAAAAAACTATGTTGTGCTGGTGGCTGCTCATCTGCTCTTAACCAGGCTAGAGTAAATAAATATCAATCTAAAATTGAAGAATACACATCTCCATTTGAAGAGCAAAGGACATAAATCAGAATAACTTGACTGCAACCAAGACCATTATTCTACCGACTAACATTGGAAAATGCATACTGTCAATTTATCCTAAGACGCTTGGGAAAATTACACTTAGCAAAACCTAATGTTCCCTGGATTTTCTTCGCTTGATATGCACAACGGTTAATTTTTCAGTATCAAGTTATCAACAAAATGTATCATTGTAAGAATCTTCAGTATATAAATAGAGAGACCTCCCAGAATAATTCAGTAGTAAACTGAATGAAGAACTACAGAAACAATCTCTAATTAAAAGAAGAAGAAGAAGAAGAAGACCAAGGTGAAGCTAAAGATAACAACTTTTAAAGTTATTAAAGCTCTCATCTTGCATCCCAGAAATGAGGAAAAATAATAATAATAATTTGTAGTCTAAGCAAACATACATCAACGCATTTCCTAATCTACATAATGCATGAATTGCAAAAAGTTCTTCAGAACTGCAAATGTAAGGGAAAAAAATTAAGCCCAGTTTAATGAGATAATTAAAACAACTAATCTTACGTCTAATAAGCAAATCTTCTTGTGAAGAGAACTCCTCAATATCGTCATCACCATTTCCACCGCTAATCCTTTCTAATTTCTCTGGTCTTAACCGATGACGACGAAGATGATTTTATGGATCCGTGTCCGGCTCCCCGTCTGAGGCGCTTGAGGACTCGAGTAGGTTTGGGTCCGGGTTCTGGATCCGAGTCCATGACTTCCTCCTGCCCGAGCGCGTCGAGACTGATCGCCTGGAACCCCGCATTGTCAAAGAAATCTGGATGAGCTGCATCGAGGGTCGATCGGGCGGATATCTGGGCCTCCGATTGAGTTTCCAAATCGAACCCCAGCAAGAACGACGGGGGTTCGAAGTCGGCCTTTTGAATTGCGCAGAGAGAGAGAGAATCTTAGTTTTCGTGTAACCAAAAACCAAAATTGGAGGGCGCGGGGGAATTTGGGTAGGGATTCATTTTATTTTTATTTTTACTTCTAACATTTTAAAATTGGCCAATTTTTGATGATTTCGACGAAGTTGACTGCTGAAACATAATGTGGGGACATCTAATTGACAATGGATGTTGATTTGTATTCAGGGATTTGATCCCTCCTACTTCCTCCAATTTTCAAAGCATAATTCTCAGGCGCATTTCACCGTTTTTCACATAATCTAAGCAACCCACTTTTTTTTATTGATTTCAAAATTTCCTGCAAATATAAATCAAGTGATTTACCTTTGTTGTTCGCGGATTCACCCAGGTTTTCCAGGCTACTTGCCGCGCCGAGCTTGGCCACGAGATCATGTAGATGATGATTCACGGCTAGATTCGAGTATTTTCGCAATCCCGTTTCGGTTATAAATTGGTAATTTATGTTGTTAGAGCGTCCATTGCAGTGGAATTGGCCCCTCAAACTGTAAAGATTGATCATAATAATACACTAAAAGAGACAGCACTACCCACACTAGAAGAGAGACAATGGACTCTAACCATAAATTTGCTTTCATTGATTTGGATTTTCAAAAGATAAAGAGCACAGATAACACAATTTTGCTTCCTGGACAGGTGGATGACATAATAGAGACGACCCAACTGTTGTACCAAGGTCATTATTCCCAATACTGAAGCATATCCCAAGGAACAAAACTCCTGGTATTGCATGATGTATCCGAAGGAGACTGTCATGGGAGCAAGCAAGCCCATGGAACCCTCTACTGTACTCATTCACAAGCTCTTTCAGCAACTGTGGAGCAACTTCAACTGGCATAGTAGATGGGTTGAAAGACTTTATGGCTTACTTCCATCTGGCCATTTCCAAAAACCTTGATGAGCAAGCTTGGCCATCCGAATTCACATGCTACTAATACATCTTCTGTTTAAGAACCTGCCTCAACTGTACTTTCTGACTTTCCATCCTTGCCTCCAAAAGCTTTGCCTTCAAACTATTCTTCTGGGCACCTCGAGGCCATTCAATGCATCCTTTCATGCCTTGAGTTATGTGAGGATTTCCTGAGTCAGGCAAACTCCACCGCCCTACCAATTCTGGGGGGCTAATCCCGCCTTTACCTGACCCACAGTCTGGAGATGCAAGACTCCCACTAGATAATCGTCCATTTGAAACTGAAAGCCTACCCTTCGCCCCCTCAACCGTGATTATTTTATAGTTATCCCCATTATTTGGGCATGATCTCCAAAGCCTTGTTATGGATGATACCTTCTTCAATGGTTTAGTCAGGACTGAGCAGACTTCACCGATTTCTGTAATTGGAGTTCTTTCGTATCCATTATCTTCCCACTCCATTACAGTCCCCGAGAAATTACTATCTCGATGATTCTTCACAGATGGGGCACTCCCTTCTGGTGAACAACCTAAGCCCTGATCCTCAAGATGGCTCACAGTTTCCCATCCACTCTCGTCTTCTTCTAAATCAACATTGTGGTCAATGTAGGCA
Source organism: Xylocarpus granatum (assembly GCA_019650275.1). NCBI lineage: Eukaryota > Viridiplantae > Streptophyta > Magnoliopsida > Sapindales > Meliaceae > Xylocarpus > Xylocarpus granatum. The sequence goes on along the minus strand of BNST01002712.1, from coordinate 14,175 downwards.
TGGGAATGCCTGCGAATGCTATCCTTGTTAAACACATTCACCGCAGGACTCACTGTGTGAATTTTTGAGGCATGGCTGATAGGACTGTAAGCACTGCATGGTTCAATCTCTCTCTCATTGGATTCACCAAAATTAACATCTTCAAAAACAGAGAAAACATCATCTGGGTTTGAAGGATCATATGAAAATTCCTTGATCTCCTGAATATTCATAGAGGCAGCAACTTGTCGAAGCAACTCTGCTTCTTTCATCTCTTTAACATCTGGGCTTGTACTTCTTGACCTAAGAAAAATCTCCAATTCTGCAACAAGTTTGTTCATCTGCGAATACTTCTCCTCAAGTGCAACCTTTGCATCCACCAGCTTCATTTGAACACGCTCTTCACGCCAGACCTCAGCCATCTGTAACATCTTCCTTTCATCTTCCACTTCCTCCCGGAGTTTCATTGATTCCCTCTTTAACGCTTCCACTTCAGCCTTATCTTCTCCAATTTCCTTTGCAAGCTCATCACACACTTCCTCAATTAATTCTCTGGCCTTTCTTTCTTTCTCACAGTCCTGCATATATCTCTTTGCTGATACCTTTGCATCAGCCAGCTCATTAACCAATTTGGAGTTCACAATTTCTATCCTTTGACGATTTTTCCTTTCTCGGCTCAACTCATCTTTGAGGTTGTCAATAAATGCACGGATCTTTTCATGCTCCCTGCCCCGCCAATCAGCCTTTTCCTCACTGACTTTCCTCAAGAAGTGTTCAAGTTTCCTTTTTGAACACCGGCACTCAGTCTCAAGTTCCTGAATGCGAGCTCGAGCCTGCTCTACTTCAGCTTCAAGGGCAGCAACCATTGATACAGCACTTACCTGTTGGTCAAGGGCCTTCATGTGGCTGTAGATCTGGCGTACCTCACCGGGTGTTTTCAACGAGACAGGGTCCCACTTTGTCAACCCCTCCATTGCAGAATTTGAAAACTGAAATGAAGGCTCCAGCTAAATAAGAGGGAAACAAACCTTGGGTTAGATAAGGATCACATCAAGTTAAAGGTGAAGAAAGGAAAATTGTAAGACAGCACTCATCTTCTAATTTATAAGCACAGTTTAAAATGTCCTCATCCAAACAAGAAAACTGGCCCTGCTATATTCTCATTTTTACATCCAAGTACAAATAAGCAAACATAATTCCAGCAACCAATATTTTTCATGCTTTATCGAGTTTAATGTTGACCAGCAAACTTGTAAATGGTTGGATTCTGTTACTCTGATATGTTTAGGTCTAAATTTTCCTTTTCATCTATATAACAGAAATAACCAACCCAAACAGCTTAGCTGTAGCTGTTTGACTGGCCATGAGATAGTCACAGTAGGCATATTTCCATTTTTGTCTTTTCCTTTATCATTATTAACAATCTACTAAATTTAGTGTCACCATTTGTACAATTAAGCACTCATTTCTCTCATCCCATTTTACCCTTTTGTAGATTTTATATTCAACTCCGCCTCCTTCTTTTTAGCTCTTTCCTTTCCATTTTTGGGTCCACAATGAAAATTAGGTTGTTGGTCAGCAGTCCTTTTACAATAAAAACGAAGAAGAAGTCATGAAAGCATATCTCTGCATAGACTCACACAAGTTCAGGATACATGAAGCAAAGAGAGAGAATAAGATCCTCAAAAAGAAAAAGGAAAAATACTAGGTAAATCCCCGGGAACAAGGGAATTCGACATGTACATTTTGGTTACAGTTACTGAGAACAATCATTTTGTTTTGTTTAGGACCTTTGTTGATTTAACTAAGAGAACTTCCATCTTAATATCTGAGCTAGATTTTATTTGCAAACTTCCATAAGACTTGAGAGAAATATTAAACAAAAGAATCTGCCCCACCAGTAGCAGCAATCCCTATGCCAGCGGATGATCAAAACTTGATTGGAACAAAATAAACAATCTACCTAGAAGACAGATGGTCATAATGGCTGTTTGACAAAATATCAATCCATGCAAGAAACTCAACTCAATAGGGCATAGGAAGTTCATATTGCAGATCCCACCAAACAGTGGTCCACGATAAGAAAGCATTAACGCCATGTGGGGAAGACGATGAAAAGGTTAGATCTTATGTTCATTCCCATTTATGAATAACATTCAATATTCTTACAATAAGACAAGTCATCAACAGTTAATAACCTTAAGCAACATTACCTTACACAAGAATCCATTCTTCATGCCAGAGACAGCTGAACTAGGGCTCTGTAAGGGATCCTTTGGTTCAGAACCATATGGTTTACCAATGCAATGAACGTGAAATGGGACACCGATATGCCTTGCCCCCGGCTGCACAAAGGAATAACACAGTGAATATGAAATCTCTAAATTTGACATTAAACTGAATGAGGCAAATGAACAAAAATCAAAATGAACACCAGACAACAATATGCAGTAAACATCACAAACTTTCTGGAGGCCATTTAAATATGTGTATTGTCCTTACATAGGATCAAGTGGATCAAGGATACAAATAAAGGTATCCAAATGCACTTCAAAGCATTGTGGACCTTGATATGGAAGACAAATCCATATTAACGTGAACAATAAACACCCAAAAAGAATGGAGAACACAACCCAAGTTATCGCAAGTCATTTGTACACATACATAGACTTCCCTATATAGAAGCAAGTGAATCACAGATAAAAATAAATAGCTTCAAGATACACATAAAAAAATAGCATGAAGTATAGACCCAGCTAAAGGAGACTGCCACAACATAACAAAGTTATGGTCTACAATATTGTTTCATTTTTCAGTGTTTTGCACCACCACAAAAAAACCCTTCAAATCTAAGCAATATGCGCAATCAGAAATTCATAAAAATGATAAGGACAGAGCTAAAAAGATAGTACCAATCCCACTAGTCAAAACTTCAATACAAAGCAACAACACTACATAACCAGAAGCAAAGAAATCAAGTTATTACCCAAACCACACCGCATTTGATTTATATCCATCTAAGAAACCCAAACACAACAGATCTTAAACAAACAAGAACACTACAAATTTTCTGGTTTCCACTCTTACCTGAAACCCCAGCCGATCTGCACTCTCAGAATCGCCAACAGCAACATGTTCTGGAAGCTGAAACCGCCAAATACCAGCAGCGAGCTTCCTTGCCGAAACTACAGTCGGCCCCTTCCTATGTTTCCGACTATTCTTCAGACCATCCTCGGCAACCTGCTCTCCCTGAGGCTCATCTTTCCTATTCCTCTCCCTATCTTCAACCTTCCACCTCAAAAACGGGGTCTCGGGCCTGCTCCGTCTCTGACCCGGAGTACCGGGCTTCCTCAACCGGGTCAAGCTCGGGTTTCGGGTCTTCCTGCGAGTGGGCTTAAGATCTGAGGCTGAAGTGGGTTTTAGGGTATCACCCGCCGGAAATGTTGCCGGACACTGCGGGTTTTCCGTTATCATCATCTCTTAGAGCTTGATTAAGCCATTACTCAAGAAACCCACAATACCAAACACAGAAAGCTCGTGTCTCCGTGCTCCGTGTGTGCGCGTGCTGGTGGTTTTCGTGCCTCAAAAGCTAAGAGTGAGAGCGTTTCTGTTTGGTTGGGAAAATGACGCAACCCAGAAAATTAGAATACATCAAATGTATTGTAGTATGCATAAGTTGATTTGTACGATTGTGTGTTATGTTTACGTGTACGAAAGTCTTGTGTTCTGTCAACATAGATATTCTTACACCGGAGCTTGGATGTGTGGGCGTGGGCGTGGGCGTGCTGTAACAGCTGTAGTGAGAAATACGGCGTCGTTGGAGGGGACAAAGACGATATTTGTTGGCGTGGGTTTTGCAGTGACACGTTTATAAGTTGCTTACCAGCTAGCACGACGTCGTTTAAATAAAATCATTTGGATATAAAAGGAAAAAAAAAGAAGAAGAAACTATTTCATGTAAAACATTTATTGACCGTATTAAATTTTCGTAATTACCCATATAACCTTGACTTCTATCCTTATCCTTCAAACAGGGTTAAGTGTGCACAGATCAAAGCCAAACTCAACAAACAATTGCACGTACAAACTCGGTTCAACCTCCTCAATGATTCATGGGTCTTCCTCAAGACCTGCCTCTCCATTATTTAGCCCATTGTGAAAAGGCATCCGATGGAGATCTCCACGTGGCTCTACCCAGTCACCGTCACGCATGTTATGCACCATCCTAAGCAACTGCATTTTGCAAGAAGACGGAAGTGTGCCCACATGGGTGAGTGGCATTTTCTACTTGGTTCTTTGCTAATTTAATCTTCAACTAAGCCCATCTTTGCCACCAATCACACTCCATTTTGCGCCTATTAATCCTAATTAAACAACTAATACTTGTCCTTAATACTGTTGGCACAACCAAGATTTTGGCCTCCCAATGGATCGATTTGAAATGGGTTTTTGGTTAAAATTTTTAATCACCCGTGTTGGCCTCCATTGGCTTGTGGTGGGGGCTTCGAGAAGCCACCATTGAAAGTTGGAAGCCTTTTTTAGCTAGGATACGGGCGGGGAGGATGCAGTTGATTGCAATTTTTGTATTGTTTTTACTAATTTGATGTCACAAGATTGCACAAAATTTTTTATTTCTATATACAAAATAATAATTTCTTGAATGTTCTTCAAATTAATATTCTCATGAATTATATTTTTTTAAAAAATTCTCATAACTATCAAGTAATTATAAAATATATATATTTTTTACTATTTAATTTTATTATAACAATAAAATTATTCATAACCATGCCCAAAAGAATCAATAATGAACAAGGTAACATGATTATTGTTTCCCTTTCCACTTAAATTTTTTCCTTATAGGTCGGGGACGGCAGTATGTGGTTTTCATGTATGCATTTGATGGATTCCACGTCGAGTAGGGACAAGTAGTCATAGTCACTATAAAAACAAAATAGGGTTCAGAATTGTGGGCAATTGACCATACCCCACATGGATTTTACAAATATACACTTCAAAATGAAGATAAAACTAACCTATACATGTGTGTTTGGGTGATTTGTGATGTTCACTTCACCTACTTGTTAGTCTTTAGGAGCACATTGAATAAAGAGAGTGACCACAAGGAGCTCATCAAAAGAGGATTCTAAATCTACTGTCACAGTGTTACTTTCTTTTATTGTTCCTTTTAATGGAGACAATAAATGGGGCATAGGTAGATTCCACTTTTTGATTTTGAACCTTTCTATGAGTTTAAAAAAACCCAACTTGTGCCCACATATTAGAGCCTGTGTGCGCGTTTGCTTTTTTTTTGGGTTCATCATCTGTTCTCTCTATTTTTCTCTTTTCAATTTTCAAAAGTTATATTTACCCATCTAACAACATGAAGTTGGCTTTAGGTTCATGGGTTTTTAAGTAAGTCTACTAGTGGTGACACTTACAGCACTCTGTATGGGCCTTGTAGATGTTTGTACACTCTTTCCCATTATTCAATACTCTTGCTACAAGTAAGGTTTTTTTTTCATTTCTCACAATGTTAATTTAAGAGGAGTGATGTTTAAATTTTAAATATTTTATATTATATTAAAAGATTTATTTATATTAAATCTTCAAACTTTGAAAATGAGTTTAAAAAATCACATCATTTTCAAAGTTAAACAATAATATTTTCGGGTTTAACTTAAGCATCGATATAAAGAAGTAATGCGTCAAGACTATTTGATAAGATCAATTCAATTAATGCATAGTTTAATTAATCATTTTAGAGACAATCTTAGTATATAAAATTTATTAAATTTTTTGAACGTTTATTTCGAAGATATTTTATTTTTATATAATTAAATTATTATAAAATTCACCCATTAATCTTGAAGGCATCTATTATAAAAATTGTTTTGGCCCCTCTAACGCTTCAAACTAGATTAAGATGGAGTTGGGGAGTCATCTCATGCTAATCTCTTTTTGATTATTTCTTGATAATTTTGATTATCCAATTGGATTGGCAATGGGTGGGGTGGGGGGAGGCAATAGAGCTGAAATGGTGACATGCGACATGAAATTATTAGCAAAGAGATTAGTCCATAACAACACTCATAGTAATCATGATTAAGATCAAAGTTAAAGTATGTAACAACGACATAGATTACAATGTATTCATAGTTGCACGGTTGAATCCACCACCTAGTTTAAGTCAAACCAAAATCAAATTACCCAGCTGCTTCTTATAACTATTTTAATCAGCCGCATGATTAATTTACAATTGTTAGTAATTAAGATGCGGTGCGCCAAACACGAATCTTATGTACGGTCAAACACTCAACATGATTGAGTATTTGAATTGGTCGATTTTGAAGTCAATGTGAAAACAAAGAAACAAACAAAATTTAATTGTCAATTGCAAACATTAAACAACTTGCATAAGAGATATGCATGTAAATCACTACTTTCCACTCAAAATTGCATGAAAAGAATATATTATGTCACTGCTTCACTCACCATTTTGGACATACCAAAAATATATTTATACTTTAATTGTCAAATTCAGAAGTAATATTTACTGAATATTAACCAATTTGATAGAAAATAATGGTAAAAAATGACAGCAAATTGGGTGGGTGCATGCTGGATCTCGACCATTGAAATTGGGTGACACGTGTAAAGAACCCACCATCAGTTTCGATGTCACGAACACATTAGCCATTTTCGGTGGATGTGTGATGTTGATGTATGTTGTCCGAAAATGGGTGGATGCGTTTCTTGCAATTGGGTTTTGGATTCGTAGCAGTAACTTTGAAGCAGGGTGGATGCTGATTAGGAGCCAACTTAGACTCACCAACCATCCATTAAAAAGTAAGAACCAGAAAGAAGATTAGCCTCCTTGATCTTGATAACGAATTTGGGGCACAATGCCAAGAGACGACACAAGATTTTCTTAAATGTTTAGAGTTTCAAGCGATTTCTTGACCAGAAAAAGCCTTGGATTGGCATCTTTTAAGCCACGTCAGATGGGATGGGATAAGAGATTAGGATTACGATGAATAATTAAAACAAAAAGGATATATTGTATTGATATTGATTACAGGGGAAAAGGGCAACCGCACCTCCCTGATAGATTCCTTTTGCCAATTTGTGTTCACACTTCCTTTTCAGGCCCCAGATTCCACCCTCAACCCTTTTCACACTTGAAGGCTCGGCTTTTAACATTGGCTCGGCTTTTTGCTTTGTCTGTTTGGAACTACTTTTTAATAACATGTATTGAAGCCGCGGCTCACAACGCAGCTTGAGCCGGAAAAGAAAGAGCTACTCATCACATGGATTCGGTTCAAACTAATCAGAAAGATGATGAGGTCAACCCTTCGTCACTCGCCACGTCAAACATGTGTCTTCCTACGTGGCAGCAATTAGGTCTGACTCTTTCCCTTCACTTTTTCTCCACCCTCTCTCTCTCTCTCCTCCTTTATAAATAAACTCTGATATCTTCCTGCTCGGATCCTCGCAAAAAAATTCAGCCAAAAATAGAGAGAAATTCGCAACAAATTATAATTTCGAAATGGGAAATTGCATGCGGCATCAGTCGTCGATGCAATGGGCCGGTGAAGACTGGGATTCATTGGCCAGCGATCACATAAGCGAGAAGGCCATGAAAATGGAGGAAGCAGGCTTGCTCGGAGGTGGTAAACTTGGTTTTATTACATCATCTTCTTCTGTTACGGCAGCAGCAGCAGCCACGACTGAGATAAAGATCAAGATCACAAAGAAGCAGCTGGAGGAGTTGTTAGGCAAGGTGGACGTAAAAGAGTTGTCGGTGCAGCAGGTTCTGTCCCGGTTGTCGAAAGTCAGCGATCGTTATCATGACACACATCAAAGGCCATGGCGGCCGGCGCTGCAGAGCATTCCCGAAGTGAACTGACGGCAACGATCATCTGCTGATTGTCGGGTGGTGACAATCATTTTTCTAATGGGGATTTGTTCATTTGTTTTTCTAGGGGAAAATGGGGTTAGAAAGATTCAGTAGAATCAGATTTAGTGGTAGGAATGGTTACTAACACCTGGGTTTGTGGTAGAGTAAAACAGTAGATTTTGTCAAGGTATATCTCTGTCTCCGGTTTTGCTGTATAGATAATTTCATTCGTTTTTAATTTTCCGATTTTCGTTTCCTATTTAACCTTTCATTTTCACTGATCAGTTTCCAGTGCTTGATTCAATCTTCACTGTGCAAATCTGGGAATTTATTGATTACTTTCTATTTAATTTAACACAAAAAATGGGATTATATACAAATCATCAGTCTCCGTATGTGGTTGTAAGTTCGTTTTGGAAAAGGTTTTCATCAATTCTCAGTCAATATTGTCGAGAAAAGCCAACATCACTCTCCAAGACACTATTGCCTATTGAATATACATCTAATCTGACATTTGGGAATTATGATCAAATAGTTTGCGATTCAACCACTTTCCAACCACTAAAGACAACGACTGACCATAAATATATAGAGTTCTCTCTTTTCTTTTTCTTTTTCTGCCTATTGAACAAGGCAAGGCAACATTGAATTGAAAGCTTCAATGCTTCTTTGTCCATTTAAATAATTAAACTCAGACAATTCAATCTTGCACAATCCTCCTTTGAAGCAGGACGACTTGGAATAATCCTATAGATCTTGATTTTGTACTAGTCAACTCAACTACGTGTAAAAGTCAAGCACATGAGAATTGTAGGACAAGCTGAGGCTCCCATATGTCCAAAGTTTGATCGCCCAAAGGTTGCTGTCACTTGTGCTATGGTAACTTAATAACTCAATTAGCTTGAAACAAATCTCTGACTAAGAACCTGGGAATTCTTCAAACATACAATAATACGGTAGAAATTTAATGATTAAATATGGAATTCAATAATGGCCTTTTCTGGAGAGATTTCAATGACCCCATGACATATCGTTCTTTGTTAGATAAACGGGACGGCATGTCTTATTGTATTTGCACAAAAAATGGAAACGCCATAACTGACTTTCCCCGTCACTTGCAGCAGCAGACTCTTTCAATTGGGGGAAAGCATTTCTAATTTGCCTACATTCCTGAAGAATTAACGAAAGACTATGGTCAAAGTAATTGTATTTAATGTAACAACGAATTGAATATTTCGATTTTAGATTTAACCTTTTGGTTTGCCTATTTCCTTCTTTCCGGCCATAGTTTTCAAACTTTGTGTGTGGCCGGCCGCAGCGGCATGAGATAGTGCTACAAGTAATGAGCGTGCTATGCGCAAAGTATACTATTGGACATTTCCCAGTTTTCATAATTTGTTTCGGATGTGGAGGGCTTGCAATGAGAGTAAATATGAGTAGAGTTGTTCTTGCATTTCTTCTGCTTGAATAACTTGCCATATCAACCATCAACAGTTTAAGATCTCGTTCATCCTTCAAACCGGCTTAATTCTTCGATTGGTAATGGTGATTGTAGTACCATAGCCTGGTAACAATTTCACAGGCTATGTTCTTGGGCTAAACCTGCGATTTTCCGTCACAATCTGAATCTTGTGTGAATTCAAAGTTGGCCGATAAGTTAAATCCTTCTTTGCGGGATCTGAAGAATTTTATTCACTTGGACTTAAGTGGTAATCAATTTTGTGGAATTCAGATTACAAAGCATCTTGGTTTTATGGAGAAACTAAGATACCTTAACCTCTCTGATGCTGGATTTGCGGATATGGTTCCTCAGCAACTTGGAAACCTCTCAAATCTGCAATATCTTGACCTCAGTTATAATGATTTATATGTTGAGAAATTGTCATGGCTGTCTGGTATGTTTTCTTTGCAAAACCTGGATCTCAGTTGGGTGAGTCTCGGTGAAGCCTCTGATAAGTTTCTGGCAGCAATAAACTTACTCCCTTCTTTAAAAGTGTTAACAGTTGTTCCATTGCCAAATCCATCACTTTCCCAATATATTCTGCCAATTTTTCGTCTCTTTTCACCGTTGATCTTTCCCACAACTATTTGATAACTCTTTGATTCCTGATTGGATTTTTGGTCTTAGTCGTCTAGTATTTCTCGATCTAAGCAATAATAATATTCAGGTCCAATCCCTAATGGAATTGGAAACTTGACATCACTTAGAAATCTTAATTTATGTGACAACAAATTCAATTCTACAATACCTGACAGGTTTTCCAGGTTGAGTAGTCTTGAGTTCCTTTTCTTCAAAGAAATAGCTTGCTAAAGTACAATTTCAAGTGGAAACTTGACTTGCACCAGAACTCTCGATCTCTCTTTAAACGATGGACTTGAATGGGCAATTCCAACATCATTTGAAAGATTTTGCAATTTTAGGTCAATCTCTTTGTCAGGCATCAATTTGGGTCAAGAGATATCCCAAGTCTTAGATATTTTCTCCACGTATTGCATTTGAGTTAGAATCAATGGATTTGATTTTTAGTCAGTCATCTGGTCGTTTAACAGATCAACTTGGCCGGTCTGAGACAATCACGTACGAATGCTTTATGCGTGAAGAAGTGAACCAGTACGGGTCGACGTACCCAGTGGTGGCTAACTGAACAGCTACGAGTGGGTGCACGATTCATATGCCTCTGTTTCACGCGGATATAAATATACTAATGCTGCGTGTATCCCTTTTACAGTATTCTAGTGTGAGATGGTGTATATTCTAGGTATGCCATAGTGATGTAGATATGCGTGGTGCAGCGCACGTGGTCAGCACTGTGCGGCTAAAATGAGGTGAGGAGATGTGTAGTGCACAGACGAAACATGAGGCAGGTGGAAAAGATGTAGGTACTATCAATATGCACAGGCAGGGGTAGGTACACACAGAAACAGAGAGAAAAGTGTACGGAGGGGATAATATATAGCACAGTAGGTATGCAAGGAGAGTAGTGTGGCGATGACGAGATAGCAGGGAAGGTGTGGCCACTACTGTGGGCGTCTAAACTTGGTGCGCGCGAACGTGATAGTTGATGATAGTCGTGGTATAGATACAAGTGACAGGAATTAGTGGTGCAGAGTGTCACTGACTGTGACACTGAGTGAGCTTGGGGCTGGCCAAGCAACGAAGGAGTGCAGCTGTGATTGCAACTGAGTAGTTGGATGGGAATATAAGAGGGGGTAGTGGGGGAGGTGGGGAAGTAATAATAATATAGCTACACGAGATACACCATAGCACGAGATGATTGCACATGTTCTCACTGGGAGCGCAATGTAGTGGAGGGGCAGTGGATGGCACAGAATGAGTACTAGAGAGATTTAATAAAGAAGTAAATGTGTGAAGAGATCATAGCGCAGAGTGGCCAACTACTATATATCTTACAGTCAAAACAAGAGTACGGGTGATATGAAGATAGAGTGAGTAGTGTGATACTATAACATCTACTACAGTGACATAACATGTGGAGGCGAGAGAGGAATAAACACAATAGAAAGAGGTGAGTAGTGTGAGAAGGATAAGTGTGCACAAAATAGGATGGGTAGTATGAGCATGTGTATATACAAATGATGTGTGGGGATTTAGGTAATGTGGAAAAGAAAAATTGAATCGGGTGATGTGGGCAGGTGAATGAATGAGACAGCACTCAATTAAAGAGATGAAGGGGACAAGCAGAGGAAGGGGGGGTGTCAAGCAATTGAATTGTGAGGCGAAGAAAAGAAGGTAGGGGGAGATAAGTACTGAGAAGTGCCAGGGTGAAGGGAAGCAAGGATTGGGGAGAACGAAGTTTGTGTAGAGCCTAACATGGTGCTCACTAAAGAGCACAGGTGAGGGAAAAACGGGGAGAAAGGGGGGAAAAGGGATTCAGAAGTTGAAGAGGGGGCACAGGAAACGGGACATCTAACTTCTAGAGAACATCTATAGTGGACGATAAAAAAGTGGGCAAGAAGGGAAGAGAATGGAAAAAGCTGTATAGGGTGTCCGACGGGAGAACGGAAGAAGCGGCGTAAGGGATGCATGTAGGAATGAGGGTGGAGGGATGAGTGTACCGTGTACGAAAACAAAGGACACACTACATGGCTAAAGATGACTTAGTCGGATTTGGTTGAGGGTGTTGAGAGGTGTAGTGAGGTGTGTGACAATAGGGGGCAGAGCAGTCCACGGGGGTGTGTGTGCGAAGGGAGGGGGGAGGGGAGGACAGTCAGTGGGGGTACAGTGGGGGAAGGGGGGGAGGGAAAGAATAGAGGTGACGGGGAGTAGAATCCCTGGATTTCTCTGCAAACCATCTTTCAGGTGAAATGCCTCAGTTTTTCATGCCTGACATTTTTGAACTATTTAAACTTGACAAACAATAACTTGGAGTGGGAAAATTCCTTTGAGCACTCAACTCCAAATCTTGGATGCATCCTGTTTCATTGGCAACTATCTTTGCGGATCTCCGCTCCTTAAAAACTGTACTGCGAATGAGAACGTTCCAGAACCTGAAGAGGAAATCGGAGATGAAGATGAGGACAGAGTGGCTTGGTTCTACGTAAGCATGGCACTGGGACTTGCGGTGGGTTTTTTTGTTTGTAGTCGGACCTTTACTTGTCACCCGAAGATGGAGATACAAATATTGTCAGTTACTACTTCCCCTGAAATGAAAATGAAACACTTGTTTACTGGTCGAATATTGAAAAGTTTCACAGAAAATAATATCTTCCAATTTTAATAGAAAAAAACCTTTCCTTCATGCATCTCGCGATCTCAGTTCATTTTTACTTGTCCTCGTCTCTCCATTTTAGATAAAGAATATAACCAAATGACATATCAAGAGAAAACAAATAAATAAAAGAGAAACTATACCTAACTATCGGTGAGACCAGGCGGGGAGGGAGAGGGAGAGAACTAAGAGTACTTTAATAGAAAGAAGGAAAACAATGAGGGGATGAAATGAATGGACGAGAGTGTAACACATTTATGCATACCTTCTTTAGTTTTCATTCGATGACTTTCTTTTAAAAATGAAAAATGTGAACATGAGGAGAAGAAGTCAGAAATATCAAAGCTTTCCGCACAAAATGAATGATACTCGGTAGTTCACATGGGGAGAGCGTTTACAGCAATGGGGTTTTTGAAACTTGAAGCAAAGCATCAAGGAAATTCACTGTACGCAGAAAACATGAGGTCCTAGCCAGCAGAAGATGAAGCTACAGTTTCTTGGATCGACCATGCCGACAGGTTTGGCAGCATTGTAATAATATGTTACTCGATTTTCAAACAGACACTAGCGAAGAAAAATAAAAAAACTTCTCTACCACTTGAGACGTGGGAAAGAATCATGCTTGCCACACATGAATTCAAATATCAACATGAACCACGCGTAAGAGACACATTTAAGCATATACATGTATATGATAGTAATCTATTTGATAAATTTCTATTTACAACAATGAAACCGACTGTGAGAGATTTTGTTGTTGCCCTTCTTTCCCTTGAGTTATTAGCCTTACCTACCATCAACTCTAGTTTCTGCAACGGAAGCCCTTTCTCTTACGTGGGATGCATTGAAAGTGAGAGAAGATCGCTTTAAGAGTTCAAGAAAGATCTCGACGATCCTTCAAATAGGCTTGCTGCATCTTGGATTGGTGACAGAGATTGCTGTAAATGGGCTGGTGTTTTCTGAGACAACTTGACAGGCCACGTTGTTGAGCTGCGCCTTGGTAACCCTTTCAACCATTGTTACTTTCTTGAGTCGCAATCTGAGTACGAAGTTTTTTTGAATTCACAGCTGGCCGGTAAGTTAAATCCTTCTTTGATGGATTTGAAGCATTTGATTCACTTGGACTTGAGCGGTACTGATTTCCGAGGAATTCAGATCCCTAGGTATCTTGGTTTCATGGAAAAACTAAGATACCTTAATCTCTCCGGCGCCGAATTTGCTGGTACGGTTCCTCACCAAATTGGAAATCTATCAAATCTGCAATATCTTGAACTCAGTTCTAATGATTTATATGTTGAGAAATTTTCGTGGCTATCCGGTATTTCTTCCTTGCAAAACCTGGATCTTAGTTTTGTGAATCTCAGAAAAGCCACTGATTGGTTACTGACAGCAAATTTACTCCCTTCTCTGAAAGTATTAAGATTGTCGGGATGCCAACTACTCCACTTTCCTCCTCTATCCACTACAAACTTTCCGTTTCTTGAAACCCTTGATCTTTCCTTTAACAAATTTGATGATTCTTCGATACCTGGATGGGTTTTCGGTCTCTGTCATTTAGTGTTTCTC
>BNST01002711.1:0-90535 GCA_019650275.1 Xylocarpus granatum | reverse complement strand
GACTCTCATAATTGTAGCACGCCTTCATATTTGAGCTTTAGAAGAATCCTGGTTAATAACTTACTAAGTCCCAAAAGAATAAAAAACAAATAAAATTAGGGATGCACCTTGACCTGGGTTCCAAGCAGGATCAACCACACATCACACGCTCAAGCTTTAGTAAGTGTGAGGCCTAGACCACCAACTTGAGATGTCAAGAGAAAATATAGGAGCCACGCTCTACCTTCTTGGAATCCTGATAAACATAAGAAAAATGAAGACAGGTGATAAATCTTTCCCACAAAAGCCAACAATTCTTATTATTGAGTTTGTTGTAAGCTTACATTAACAATCTTCACTCTGTCACTAGCTTTCGTAGTACCATCAATGCGTAGAAAGTTGTATTTGGAAACAATAGATTCCTATGAACGAACCAAAGATCAAGCACAAATTACCTTTTACATACAATATATTGAAAATACAATACACAACTATGGAATGTCTCAATATGTGTACTAGATTAATTTTTCAAACTTTGCAAATCAAATTCAATTGAATTGTTAAAAAATGCAAATTGTCACCACAGATTCTATATTGTTTCCAACTTTCAAGGTTGCAACAGTTGTGTTCTTTTCACATAAAAGGGCAAGTAGAATATCAAGATCATGAGAGAGAAAGAAAGAAAATGATGGCCATTAAATCCATCAATATGTATTTCACTACAATCAATGTGTTGCAACCTTTGCATATAGCTTTTGGCAATATTAGCATATGTTTTTTGTGTCAATAATTTTTTGCAACCTTTGCATGTAGCAAATGGTGCCATGAACAACTAGTAGTTTGACAAACCAATCATTAACAGGTTTAACACGCCAGTATTTTCAAAATGTTTCACTGATTAAACATGTATTCAAACTAAGGCACCCAGATTTTAATGAATAATTGCAATCATTTTGGCACAAAAGATAGCAAGCTAGATGCACACAGACAAGGTAAGCAACTACAGAGTCAGAACTCACCTAGCTTTGAAGCTTGTAATAAAGAGTTTGTCTTCACTAAGTAGTGAGTGATAATTTAAAAATGAGATTAAGCATATTATTGTATTGCACTACCAGAAATGCAGGAGTTCATGTCATTTTTGTATTGCACTAATTTTATATCATATTATTCCAGATTACCAAATCATCAACCACCCTCAGGAAATACTTGGAAAATTAACTGGCCAAATATTACAATGTTTTAAAGGCATCAAAAGCTTGCAAAACCATATTTTGGAACAAACCTGAATAAGATTAAGCATTTTGCGAGTTTGTGAGAAGATAAGAACATTATGACCCTCTGGAATTAATTTACACCTGCAAAAGAACATCATACCTATTACACTTGAGCAAACATAGAATGTTTTTAGATCATTAATCTGTAAATTTGCTGCATCTCTAACCAATAACGACAATATGAATGATATTTTGCATGAGATGTTGTCATGCTGCTCTTGAAAGCCCTCTTTCTCAGCAACGTCCACAATATGCATTGCCAATTTTTCTGCCAGGCCAGCATCTTCTGGATTAAGCATTGAATCCATCCCATCTAAGACATCTTCAGCTGCCCTCTTTGTCAAGAGAAGTGGGTGATCACATATTTTTTTCAGAATCTGCTTAATAGCAAACAATAACTGTTATTGTTTTAGTTGAAAATGAGAAACAAAATAAAACTTAAAATGTCATAAAAAGGCTTAGTAAAAAGTTTGCAACGTCACATCACAGAACCTTGACAAAAAAACAGAAGACCTAAGTAAAAAATATGTACAGAAAGACTGAATAATTCAAATATCTGTAGACAGAGAAGCATAAAGATTTTAGGCAAATACACTAAAGCAAAGAAAGAACACAACTCAAAACTAAACAACAAAAATTACCGTGAGTGCAGCCAAGGGTGAGCCATCAAAAGCAGAAAGAACCAGCTCACTGTTCAAAAAAGCTTCATAAAGTTGTCGCTACAAATAAGAACAGGACTGACATTAACAAGGTAATTGAGATGAAATAACATGTACAAAAAGAAAATGTAGATAGAGAAGCATAATGTACCTGACAACTAGTCAATTTTAGCCACACAATGATCTCATTCTTCTTAGAAAGTGTGGCACTTACAGCGGCATCAGTCTCACAAAATACCTCATTCTTCAAGCGACGCAAGAAGTAAGGTTGAATGCGTTCCCGTAGATCCTGAAAAAAAAATGGAATAATATTAAAACATTTTGCTGACCATGAGAAGTCTATTTGGCAGCATAAAATGATGAAAACATGAAAGAAGAGTTGAGCACAAAAGTTTTATAATATATAATGACAGAAAGGGCACTTCAAAGTGGAAACTATCCCACAAAAGTAAAACACATGAGAAAATATATCAATACCAAAAAAACTGATCGTCAACTAACAATTGCATCTTTAATAAACTTTTGCTGATACACTATGTGTTTCACTTGGCAACCTCATCGAACCACCCAAATTTCTTTCCCTTCTAAAAAGTTACTAGTCATAGGGAAAAGGAAGTTTCCCCAATATCCACAAATCTAACATATAATATATCTACCATTTTTATGAGTTTTAAAACTTTTATGTAATATTTGCTTAATGATTATTGTATAACCATAAATGAAACAAAAGTCATCTAGAAACGATGACCTGTGGGTGTACATTTATATGATGATACAAATGACATGCAAGAACACTGTGCAATTAACATAATTTTCTTAGACTTTCTATGTATTCATGTGCATCTCATTGCAAACCAGAATACCATTACAAAACAATTAATAAACTTCGAAAGAGGCCACAAAAAGGCTCAGGATGAGCCAGTTTCCTTCTACTACAACATATATGCTTGGTTAAGAATAAGAAAATGCATATCAAGTGAAATGCAGATAAATGTTACAAGCACGCCATGACAAATAAACCAAAACATAAAAATAAAATTGAACTTTACATCGTAATGCCTTGTCAAAAAGAAGCATCAGAGATTCCAAGTTACAATGGTTCTAATGAGATAATACATATTAACCATCACCTTTGCAACTGCTGAACCAATACGCTTTTCCCTATCAGAAGCATGTTTGTCGTTTCCACGAAGTATGGGAAGCTCATATTTTTCCTTAAACCTGACAAAGTTTCAAGGCTTCATGCGACAAGCAGCAGAAACTAGAGCATAATAGAGCTTTCAGAATGAAATTACCATTTGTTGTCACCCAGTAGCTCAGGGCAACAGAAGTTGAACAAAGCCCACAATTCCTATTTCAAAGTAATAGGAAAAATAGGAAAGAATATATTATATATCTATGTTTGCCACAGATGCAGTAAAATCATGGAAGTATATACAGAGTAAAAAGAACAAAAAAGTAAGTACAAAGGTTGGAGATAATACCTTAAGGTTGTTTTGAATTGGAGTGCCACTTATGATTATACGGTGAGCACTTGGTATCTCAAGCAAACTTTTCGCCCTCTGTGTGCTAGGGTTTTTTATGAGATGCCCCTACAATGTTATATATGTCAATCAAGGGAAAGACAAAGTTGTGTTAAAGTAGAAATAAAATCTAGTAATGTGAAAGTAAATCAAGTGTGATGAAAGAACAGATGAAGAAAGAAGATAATTTTACAAGCCAGTATCCTGGATTTCCCTAAGCAGAAAATGCATACTAAAACAAGAATGTATTCCTTTTTGTGAGCACAGAAGGAACAGAAAAGAGAATAAATCTAAGAGAAATTCAAATTGAGAGAAAACACTTGGAAGTACCTAAAACATTTACCACATCAGTATCTAGAATCAGCATTTCTAGTGGCCAATATTATATTTCCTCAATCTAGCACAAACAAGTGAATGGGAAAGCATCCTATTTGTTTCACATAAAATGATAAACTAATGAAAGCAAAGTTCACCAAAACTAATTTTTCTACTTATCAGAATAGAAACTTTCACAATTTCTAGAAGCCTCCATAACAAAACAAAATTTATCAAAAGTTTAAAGAGTAGGCAATGAGCCTCAAAAGAAACACTTGTGGGGAAAAACAAAATAAAAGCTAAACAAATTCACAAAAATTGAGAAGCAGTAGGACATCTAGTCACAACAATCCTCAATAGTAAGGCCAACAATCACAAATACCCACAACCACACTTTGGTAAAAAGTCAAACTCCATCAGCTTATCTAGATAAAAAAATATATATTGAGGCATCTAATTTATTATGTTTATATAACTCCACTCGAACCTAGACAAGTAAATCATATTTGCTCTGGCAACCTCTTATTGCATTTTGAGGCCAATTGACAACTGAATTTTCGTCCACATCGCATCTACAGTTCAAAGCATGAATGTGCATATATGCTCACAAATGTATGCTTGCATGCAGAGTGAAAGAAAGAAGAGAAAGATAAATCAAACAAAATATATATAAGATGTTCATTGACATACAAAATATTGCATAAAACAAATCCTGTAAGGAAATCCAGAAAGTAGGAAAATAACTTTTGGGTGCACCACTAACTGCATAAAAGTTATCTACCTCATCAAGAATCATATAATCCCACAAGGCATCATCATCACTACTGTCACCGCTTATATAACAGTTCCCTCTCAGAGACTTTGAGTTGTTCCGTACAATATCATAAGTTGTCAGAAGAACACCTTTGTCCTACAAGAAGACAAAAGATACAGATAAAGACAGAGCCTGTAATGTCATCCCACAAATAAACATTTATGACTCTTCAACTACTATTATCCAAGAACCAACGCTAAAAAACTGCACACAGGAAACATCATAAAGGCAAGGAAAAAAATCAATCCAGACTTCTAGAAAGCTCTACAAGCTTATTCAACGTCCCAAGTAACCAATGTTGAATCAACTTTGGACTTTGAGACCATGCATAAATCAATACAAACAGCATCCAACGAAACACTAATCAATTCAGCTTCCTTCAGGTCCCAAGTTCGACTAGAAGTTTAAAATCTATGGGCATTTCTCGCATCTTATTTTCCTGTAGATATTTATCCCAACTAATGTATGGACATTACATTTACATGCATTTCCTCTATATTAGTTTTTTAGCATTTTAACTGGTGATTAACCAATGTCATTAATAGATAGAATGAGCAATGAGAAAAACTGAAACCTGAAGTACATATTGGAGCTCATATTGACGGGTTTTAGCACAAGTACCAAAATATCTGCATGAAAAAACAAAAGATAATTTACATTGTAGACAATTTCTTTACAACAATATAAGAAAAATATCAAAGAATCAAAATTAAAGCCAAACAGCCTCACTCTCTAATCTTTGCAGAAAGCCCCACAACAGTTAATTCTTTGATCCAATGAGAGAGCAGTGTTTTAGGGGCAACAACCAATGCTCTCTTGATCAGTCTTGAGTGAAACAATCCAGCAAGAAAGCCACATATCTGCAAAAAGAGGCATATCAAAGTCAATTGATTTTACAGCACATGTTAAGACTTAGAATATCTCAAAAGACACCACACACATTCCATTACCTGCATAGTTTTACCCAAACCCATGTCATCGCCTAAGATTCCACCCTTACCCTGACAATGCAAAGACCAAAGCCACCTTAACCCCTCGCGCTGATGTGGAAATAACATTTGTCCAATTTTACCTGGCAGCATGTAAGTAGACCTTGGTCCACTCAAAGTAATGGAACCCTCATCATCCAAAACTTGGTCATCAGTGTAATCATCCAGCTCATCATTCACACCAGAGTGGGCAGACTCCTTGAACTTGCCACCACACCTGTCTGGTCTATTAACCATCTCTTTTCCACTCACAATTACACAATCATCACCATCTTCCTCTTCTCTACCACTAGGCACAAAAGATCGACCCACAGACCTTAATCTTTCGTGCACCCTTTTGGGTTTATTTTTCTTCTGTCTTTGACTATGTTTCTTCAATTCATCAACTCTGCTCAGATGCTCATCACCATCAACCTCACCCCATGAATCACCATGTTCTTCATCTAGATTAGACTCAAATGATTCCCTTGCAGACACCATGTTACATTCCACCTGTCTAGGTTCACTCCTGTTTAACCCTATACCAACATTCCTATTTTCATGTGCCCCACCCCCAAGACTATAACCCCTGGACTCTTCGTACTCATCAAAAACACTCTCAACAACACCTCCAACATTATCCTTAGTTGCACCAGATGAGGAATCAGAAAGATCAGATGTAACAGAAAAAGAGGAACCTGCACTTGCATATTCAGGCAAATTAACGTTGCAGCCTTCACCAATGTCTCCATTTTTAAGAGAACCTGAAAAACCATCCACTGGACCTATAGTTTTAGGATGTCTCTTTTTCTCAATCGACAGAATCTCAAGCCTTGTGCTCAAATCATTTAGGATATCCCTAATTTCATTCCCACCCTTATAATTATCACTCTTGCTCGCATTTTTAGCTTGTGGGGGTGAATCAAAATCGGTAATGTCTGAAAATTCAGGCAAATCATCAACAACAGCTTTGTTCTCAGTGTTGTAAGCATCTCGGGATGAAATTTTACAAAGACGGCGCCTGCCTTCAATTTTAACCTTTCTCGGCTTCTCTTTATCTGAAAATATAGTAATTTGAGAGCAAAGCCATGTAAGACAACAAATTTCCCATATTCCCATACACAGCAACTAACATTTGTCTTATATATACAAATGCATCAGAAGTCTAACTTGTGACACCACATTACTTACATTATTGAACGTCAGCTTATGAGGAAATGAATTGTCAGGACACGGAATACAAAAGTTATATGTCTACAAGCTTCATGTAACACATTACAACTTTTGCATTCCAATTTAGTTACTGTACCAATAACATTGCAAAAAATCCAACAAACAAAAATAGTGGAAAAAGAATTATCAAAACCCAAAATTGTTTTCCTCACCGTTCACTGATGTTTTCTCAACATAATCATTATCTCGAGATAAGGCACTGCAAACATCGAGTCTACTTTCTGGTATTACCTTCGTTGGTTTGCTATCCTCTGCAAATCCATGCCAAAACGAGAGAATAAGCATTATAGAAAAAATAATAAATTTAAAAATCCACAGCTGAAGTTTTTTCCCTTGCAATTTACTCAGAACTCAGCCAGAACGTATAGAAATCCAGATAATAACAATTTCGATATGAAGAATACGAAAAGACCTAAACAATTAATCGAGAAAGTAATCGAAATGAGTTATGCCAGAAAACTGAAGTATGTTACCTCGAACGTCGTCGCTTTCTTTGGAGAGAGCCGTGAGATTAGCCACAGGTGGCTTTTCCTCATATCCTGAACAGGAAAAAAAATACGTAAATTTAACGACGTAAATAGGATATTATCATAAACCCCAAAATATGTTTTCAAAGAAAAAGGAGAAAAAACAGGGTTTACCAGGAAAGGAGGAATTGGCGGTGGGTTTTGAAGGAGAGGCGAGTTCTTGAAGAAGAAGATAGTGACTGTCGTTTAGGCTCAGTGGTTTCCTGTTACGCTTCTTGTCAGCCATTTCTGCAAATCAATTGGAAACTCAATCCTCGATTTCACAGATAGTAAAGGCAAACAGCCACTATGTACAAAAATGGTTTTTACATATTTTAATTTATAATTAATTTAGGGATTTCCCTTTTTTCCCGCTTTATGAGCGGTTTTTGAATTTTGATTACTTTGATTGAGAGAATGACTTCGTTGTAGCGTAATGCCATGGCATTACGACGTTGCTGTTGCTACTACTACTGTGATAAATTTATTTGTTAAGATTGTCTTAATTCTTATAAAAATTTTGTTAAAATTTTCTCCTACAAAATAAATTTTTTAAAAAATTTAAAACTTACAAATAAAATTTTAATATTTTCAAAAAATTTACATTTACATCTACCTTCTCTCAACATAGTTAATGCTTTGTACAAAAATTTCAATTCAATGATTTAAAAAAAAATTACTATACACTTATATTATTATATTTGTATAAATACAAAGTATATCGAAAAAATCTCTAATTAAAAAAATTTTAATTTGTTTCATTATCGTATCTTTATTTTTTATCTATAATTTTAAAAGTAAAGATATGTTCATATCTAATAGATATTTATATGCGACGAAAAATTTTAAAAAAAATAAAAACATGATTAATTTTTAAGTTTTAATAACATCTCAGTAAATATTACACAAGAGATTTTAAAGATTAACTTTCAAACAAGATAAACAAACTAATTATTATGTTGTCATAAATAATTTTTTTAATTAATTTTATATATTTTAAAAATATTATTCTCGAGAACTGTCATACCACCATCGACCAACATATTTTTAGATATTATGTCCAAGACCATTATCAAATTTTACATTTACAAATTTTCATTGCATGGTAAAAATCACATTAAAATTATCAATACTTAACCAATCATAACCATAATAATTTTACATTCAATGAATTGCTCGATTAATAGAAATAATTACATTTTAAATTTTCAATGATACAACAACACATCAATTCCATTAACTTCAAACACTTTTTACTAAAATATAGCATATGTAATTAAAATTCTTGTATTGAATTTATGCATATGAAACTCTCGTAAAAATATATTTAAATTTAATTTAATAATTAATTACTAGTGTCAACACCTATGTATTTTTAAAAATTCACGTATATGTGCTTAAATTTTAAATAAAACAATCACTACTTTTTAGTTTTTAAAACTAAAATCATCTCGACTACGTATAATTACGAATTTTATAATTCAAACATTTAGAGCGTTTGTTATTGCCTTTGGATTCGCATTCTAAATAAATTATTAATAATATTTACTAACCCGATTGATATCAATATGGTCCTCCATTATCAAACAATTGTACAACTTATAACTGATAATTAGGTATAAAAAATTTCATAAATATCTTTTTCAATAAAACAATTAAAAATAAAAAACTAGAACAAATTTAAAACAAAAAGAAAATATATAATTTTGTTAGCACATCATTAACATGTAATATAGAAACAAAATGAAAGTGTTTTTCTTTATTTATTTGTATTATAAAATTATCCTTGAGAAAGGAATTTATTATTTTTTATTTTAATAAAAATATACATTTTTTATAAAAAATTTATTGATATTTATTAACAGATTAAAATTTTTAATTATTTTTTATTTTTAAATTTTAACAATAATTATATTTTATTAAAAAAAATTATTATGATAAATGTTTGACAAATATATTTTTCTAATATTCTTATTATAAGTGTTTGTTACACTAATTAATTATGCTTATTAAGATAAAATTATTTATTTATATTAAAATATTTTATGCATTTCATAATTAAAAAAATTAATCAATTTCAACTTTTACTTTAAAATATAAAATATATTATATTAATAATTATTTTTAATATAATAAAAATAAAATTATCAAATAAATATGATTAGTTGTATCTAATTGTTAAATCTTCACTAACAATCTAATTTTACAGTCCTCGCATCTAAAATCAACCAAAAAATTGTGCAATAATCCAAAATGTAAAACGCCAATTGAACTCAAAACACAGCCATTTGCAAGATATGGAAACTATCAAAATTATCATTCCACCACACTCTCAATCTCTTTCGTTTCAATGCCCTTTCGAATCCGAATATCACTTGGATGTTGAAACAATCGTGTTGAAGAGATTGTCGCTATATACAACATGAAGGTATCTGTATTTGCAGTCAGGGCGAGAACACAGATCGATAACTTGCCTGCAGAAAACTGATCATCAATGGCAGCTTCGAAAATCTGTCAATTCATCCAACATAATTTGATCTCCAAAACTCAGTTTCTACAGCTTGGTGATTTCCTATCATGGCGCCATTGAAGACGTCAATGGCATTTCACTCGAACGAGAAGCAACAGAATAATCGCCTGAGTCCTTTCTTTCCTGTCCATTGTCACCATTTTGCGCTCCACTATTATTTCTCGACTCTCCATTGTTGTTATTATCATCCCCAGTACCATGATTGGAATTAAAATTTCGTCCTCCGGTTGAATTAACAACAGTTCCACCGCCGCCTCCACCACTTCCAGCACAACCAATCCGAAACCCGCAAAGCCGAGAAATGATTCGATACAAGCAAGTGCAGGACCAAAACAGCCAAGGAAGACAAACAAGAGTAATACCAGCAATAGGAAGCCAATAGGTCGATTCTGATTCAGGAAGAATCATGTACACAACGAGAAAGCCGCCGCCGAAGGCGATGCAAAAGAACAAGAAGCAAGAGATGAACCATATTGCAGCGTATCCAGCCCTGGGATCTGGAACAGGCATTTGTTTTGGGATCGGAATTTGCAGAAAAAGAAAAATAATAAAACAAATAAGGATCAAAGAATAATAACAACATTAGGCGGAGCCCGAAGGATTAATGTTTGATATTTTGCAATTTGGTCCATTCTAATCGATCAGAACAAGCAGGTTGAAATTGAAGATGAATGAGAAAAATTTTGTAATGGCAAAAGGCGTGGAACCATGCATGGAGAGATGGTGGACGTATTCAGGAGTTTTTGTTTACGCGAGAAACGGTGCGTGTCAACAAACTAACAAAAACACCCACAAGGAGAGTGATGGTCATGGGTTCTAAGGCCAATGATTTTAATTTTTGTATGTTTTTATAATATTATAATTTAATAAAAATATATTTAAAATAATTATTAATTTAATTATTATTAATACAAGTAAAATAAAATAAAATATATACTACATCGATAATTAATTAATCAACGAAATACATCAAATGCTATACATAAAAATTGATAAAAGAAATGGACATAGTGTTAAAATCCAAAGTAATATATAACGCATATTCCTTTTACAAAAAAATAAACAATTATCATTATGCGAAGGGTAAGTGTAGAGTATTTAAAAATTATTATAATTCATTGTAATATGAAATTTACTTTATTTATGACAGGAAAATAAAATATTTTATAATTATACGAAGATTATTTTTATAACGATACTAATATAGAGTTTTGTACCATATCATATTATCTTTATATATTATTGTAAATATATAATATTTATTTTTTATAATTTTATCTATTTTATTATCTTAATAGATAAATTATAAATAGTAATAAACTATAAACTACATTTTTTCATATAAAAAGAAAATAATAATAACTAGAAAATTTAATTTTTTTCACTTTATTGTTAAAATTGCAAAATCTTTTTTTCTTATGAATTGTTTTTAACAAAATATTGACTAAATAATATTTATTATGCATTCGGATACTACTATTACTGCTCTGTCGGTTAAAATAACATTTTAAACGTAAAAGTACCATTTTCTTGTCAATAGAGGCTGAGATTTTGAAAAATCAAAACAATTATTTTACTCCTACTCTCAAAAGTTCAAATTTAATTTTTTTAAAAATATTTATAATGTCAAAAATACTTTAATATTATTTTGTTAATTGCATTATACCCTTAGTAGAAAAATAAAATCCTATGTAAATAGTGTTTAGTTTATAAATTCATGTTTTATTTGTAAATAATATATTTAATATTCTTTCTTCAATTTTTTGCGGGTGGTTGATTATACAACTATAGGATCTGCTGGTTCACTCTACCATACGTGGGATGCCCGGCCGGGCCAGATATGCTGTTACCAGAGACGTCCCATCAATGACATTGGCACTTCCGGTTAGTTCTAATGGCCGCATTTGTGTATATTCCGAAACTGAACACTCATGTCACCAAGTAACTCCAGGTTCATTCAACCATTAAACATAACCTTGTCTGTAGATTGAGAGACTGAAAATTTTCCAGGTGGTTAAAGCCTATCTTGCTGTGAAACCTAGAGTTGAGTCCTCGCACAGCTTTAGAAAAAAAATTATCTCCACAGAAGATATCATGCAAACTTATTGAGAACTTCATTTTACGAAACCAAGGAAATAATACATTTATTGTTCAAGGGGTACTATTGATGAATACAAAATATACTACCTTTAGCACCTACGAGGATAATCAAAAGCAATTCAAGATAACTTATCAGCCGAAGATCTCGAAAAAATTTCCTAAAATGTGAATTTTAACACTTGCAGTTAAACTTATCTGAGTGAATTTGTACTGTACTGACATTCAATTGTGTTGTCGATGAAATGGCCCAGTTCATTCATGATACTTGGACTTAAATATGGCTGTTACCGACATAAACAAGGATCTGACATGCATTGAGTAATTGGAAAAATGTTATTTACAAACTTCTCAAATTATATCTCTTCTCTGCAGTCAGATCAACCACCAAATGAATTCCATATTTGAAGACTTGTTCTTCCAACAGGTCCCAGAATGTGAAAACTCAGATCCTGTTGCTATTCACTTGTTCCTGATTTTGATAGCGATGGCGTGTAATATATTTACTCAAGTTCAACATAAAAGGAGCATAGATAGTGGTTGCTGAGGAATATTTCATGAGATGGTGGTTTCTGTCAAAGTTCCTTCAGAGTGCTGATCAGAATCTACCATAGCAGAAGTTAGCATTTGGTGCCTCCGTTGTTCCTGGGCTTTCCTACGGTTAGACTCAATGATTACAAGGAGAGCAGTAATGTCAGCAGGGCTCACTCCACCAACTCTGCTTGCTTGACCGATGGTTTGAGGCCTCACCTGAAAGCAACAAAGTCTAATTATATTAGACCAGGACCATAGTTTTGAAGAATCCTTAAGAATTCTAAGAATAAAGATGTAGAGAAAAATTTCAATAACACAAATGCATCTCCTTCCCAGCATATAAACAACAAAAAGGGTAGAATTTGCTTCTACACTACAATATACACATCTTCTACTTATTACACAATTTTCCTCTATCAAGCTCTCTAACTTTTCAAGGAAAGAAATATGCAGCTTCATCCGGAGTAAAATTCTACTGAAAGTGGGGTAAAACTTTGTTCCTTGCTATTCAATCCACCGGCTAAAATTAGAAATTTTCATGAACAAGTTCCATGATACATATTCAAGAGCAGTATCAATCAGATTTGATAAACCCCTTGGAGAGAGCCTAGGTTACTCTTCTAGTGCACATAATTTATTTAAAGGTTTCATGAGAAGTATTCATCAAAATATCACTAATTGGTTATCCTACCACAAACTTTCAATACAAAAATGTTCAACAGGCTTCCAGTGTCTTAGTAAATATTCAGCAAAAGAAAACAGAGCCTCCAGACAAGCAACAAAATTTACTTTGTTGACACCTCCAACCAAGCAGAGAGAGACAAACCCGCATGCATATATGCACCTTTAATCTGACCTAATGTACAAATTACCTGATATCTAGCATGCAATTACTGCAAGCCAAACCATGAGCATAGGAGAGCTCGCAATATTTATGTTTATTGAAACAGAGCTACAGTTTCATCCGTGCATGCAGTGACCTCAGGCTTTATGGTTTCAGCATTGATGCGTATCAAAGTAAAGCCGAACTGGGCATATCTCAGATAACAAAGGAAGGTTCTAATTTCAAAATTGAATCAAATACACAAAGCCGCTAGTCCATCAATCATCATTTTTAGATCAATGACCACTTGTAAAAGACCACCAAATACAAGTACCGAAAGAAAAATATTTTTCTCCATATGCAATATGGGGCTGAATGTATGCAGAAATATATTTCATAAATTTCATTTGCAAAATTGTGTACGCCACACACCTTAGAGAGTTTCTCACGTGCTTCCAGAGACAAAGTTGTCATTGCATAGTAATCCAAGTCTGATGGAAGTGGTCTATGCTGTTGATGGACAATCTACAAGTACAGCAAAGAAGAAGGGTAGGAGATATAAATCAAAAATAAACAGAGCTAAAAAAAAGGAAGCAACAAAACACATTCATGCCAACTATGGAATGAAGTACCATAAACCAAGATAATATTGAATTTCTTGCTGGACCCACCCAACAAAATTGATTGCTAACCTGTTGAAGATGGTTTTGCTGGCGCAAGATGAAGCCCTCGTATTTTATATCTATCTCTACACATTCCTTCTCTGCTCTACTTAGCATGCCATTTCCAAAACCATGCTTATCAAATACTTCATATTGTATGTGCGGTTTCTTTAGTAGGCTCTCAAGTGTGGAAGAGTCCTTCACTGGCTGACCAGACAATCGAATAACATCAGCAGCCAAATCTCCACCTGCAAATAAAATAAGGAGCACAATTAAAGTTGTGTTTTGAATACAAGGGGCTTACTATAGATATCAAACCTGATGGCAAGCATGAATGGACAAGCACAGTTAATCCAAATAGCAAGTAGGCTCATTTCTTGATAACAAAGGGAATCATTCACAAATAACTAAACCTTTAGTATAAGAATCCTCATCCACCTACTGACTTTTGACTTTGCTTTTTCATTAAGCATGAATGAAAAAAGCAAACAAAGGCCAGTAACAAAAATAAAATATGTATGCTTTTATGTCAAAAAGGTATAGGCTTTATGTTTTCTCCCTTCCCTTTCTGAGTGGTAAGACAATAATTTGCCACCCACAAGGAGGACAATAAAGAATGCAAACCTGATATCCTGACAGTTTTCAATCGTTTTTTTTCCTCTGAAACTCGAGCTTGTTTATCCTGGTATATTTTCCAGCGTCTATCATCTATCAACCCAATTTCACGTCCCAAAGGTGTGAGTCGGCTATCAGCATTATCAGATCGAAGAAGCAATCGATGTTCTGAGCGACTAAGAGAAAGAACAAGAATATAACATGAGATTGAATTTTTGGCATAATTCAAAAGATAGTGCTATATTCATGATTTTTTTATTTACCTTAAGGCATCAAACTATGTGAAACAAGGGGCAACACCCTAACATTTGCAACACCATTTATATACTAATAAAAATATATGCTCTTAACATATTCATTTCAATGGGAATGGCTCTCTCCAAGTCTCACATACTAATGGAGTGCATGCATTGTATATTTCATTGCATTAGGATTCAGCCTATATATATATATATATATCATGTGCACCACACATTATTTAAGAATTCATCGAAGGAATGATTGCCAATCAAACTTATTCTCCTTTTGGTCATTGCTTCATTTAAAAATGGGGCACTTTTCTTTTCCCCAAACTGTATACACATGCCAAATCAAATTAACAACTCCATTACAAACAAATGCACGCACAATTCATGGAAGGATGATTGCCAATCAAACTTATATCCTTTTGGTCATTGCTTCATTTACAGGATGGGGCACTTTTCTTTCCCCCAAACTGTGAACACATGCCAAATTAAATTAAAAACTCCATTACAGACAGACAAACACACACAAAAGGATTTTCTTAATCCGGTCTCTCAAGTTCCAATAAAAGTATGGATTACCAATCTTAACCATCTGTTGAAACAAACAGTCAGTCATCATAAGTTTACTAATACAAAAATATATTATTTAATAAAAGATTGTGGGCAGCAGTTTTGTCAATGGCTGCCTATCAGCACAATTACTTCTACGACTAGCTACCAGCACGATTCAAAGTTCTTATATATTTTTCCATACATATAATTTGTAATCCATTCTCTTCCTCTTAAACTCTTGTCCTACTCTGTCCTTTCTCAAAACCAGAGACTCATTCAGAGGCACTCCTTCCTCTTTCTTTTACAGTAATTTAAACCTCTCACATAATAGTTCTCTCCATATAGCTCTCCCATAGTTAAGCTTTTCTTTTGCCTGGATGCTATTGAAGCAAACCCAACTGGACCAATAAAGTTAAAATGCTTCCTCTTTTTCTGTTTTTGGCATTGATTTTAACTAGAAATGATAAATTCAAAAAATACTAGACTAAAGGCAGCTATCAATATTAGTTTATAATATTCAGCAATTCAATTAATTCTCTGTTTTGGTAAATCATAGCAAGGTTTTACGACCAGGTTGATAATTTGAGCAAAATCAATGAGCTGCTTTCTTATGTGAAGTCCATAACTTATGTTTTCACTTTGGCACTCAACTCAATGGCGCTCATTTAGTAACAATGGGCAATCATGTCCTTGTATAAACTTAAAAAACTTAGGGCCCCTTATGTTATTTCCCATTTAGATTATTAGTAAACTTGTGACCATTTGTTGCACCCACGGGTGAAATTGGTAGTCTGTAATTTTATTAAAATTTGGATATAAATTTGGACCATTAGACTGATATAACATTCAAAGTTTTGACTTTTGCGAAAAAATTGACATAGTTGTACATTCTCTGCTAAAAATGGACAACTTGTTTTTGTTTAACTATTTTCTACCAACAAGCTAATAGTGCACATTGAAAAGTAGGGTAGGAGTGCTCTTTTTCTTTTTCCAAAAAATAAAAGAAAACCACAAGTTCATAGACTTTTAACAGATAATGTTAGGACAATACTAACTATTTACAAAGCCTTAAAACTTTTCAACTGTTGGATTAATCCAATGGAAAAATTAACATCTGGAAGTTTGTATAATTTGATGTCAGGGCCTGAGATCCACTATATAGGTGCAAATATATAGTCTACCCTAGTGCTAGTAAGAGAAGAAATGTGACTGCGCTATGAGGGGCAAAAGTTTTATCTCATAAATGACTGTAACCTTAGTCAATTAATTAGCTTGCCCACTCAAATATAGCACTTACCATCATAACAGTTTGTGGCCAAAAAGAAAGGCATGAATAATTATTAAATATAGGGGAACTTCTACGCACATCCCTTGAGTTTGGGAATAATTGCACTTAGATGGTATACATTCAAAAATATGCACTGACCTCCCCTCCTTTGTACTCTCTTCAAATAGTTGTTTTGGATAATTTTATGTAAAACCCTTTATGTTTTTACAATAATCAATTTATCACCAATATTTTTAAAAACTATTCAGCATGACAACAGTTCATTGCTACTTTTCATTAAGTTAACAATTTATACCCTTTGACTATTAAAAAAAAGTTAAATACTAATTTGCCCCTACACCTAATAAATTCAATTAAAAAATAAATTTATCCCTAAAATCAGTAATAGTAAAAAATTTTAAAACAACAAATACATAATTGACTCTTTTCTTTCTTTCCTCTCTTTTATCTCCTTCCCCTTCATCTCTTCAACCTATTTCTTGCCTAAAGAAATTAAGGGTGGCTTTGCCGAGAATGAATATTGAAATTGATGATATTGTCTTATTTTATAATTTTTGGTGAGATGTTATTATAAAACAAAATTTATAGAATTGGGTGTCGCTAGAAACTAATAAGGTATTTTTGGTTATAATAATTTTATTCATTATTACAATATAGGAAGACCAAATTATCCCTCTTATTTTTTTATTTATTAAATAGATAGTAAGAAGATTCAATGATCCTTCTAATGCTTAAATTTAGCAAAAGATAGTAACTATTTGGAGTTGCAATGAACAATTTCAAGACATTGGTGGTAAGTTGATTATTGTCAAAACATGAACGGGGTAAAATAAAATTTAACCAAACAAGTATTTGAAGAAAGCAAAAAGAAGGGGAGGTCAGTGCAAATTTTTGAATAGATGCCATCTAGGTGCAATTATTCCAAGTATCAAGAGAGGTATGTAAAAATTCATATTAAATATAGGAATGACATCTTGAGCCAATTACCTTGTCAACATACGGTAAGGCTCTCGAAGGT
Organism: Xylocarpus granatum; assembly: GCA_019650275.1. Lineage (NCBI taxonomy): Eukaryota > Viridiplantae > Streptophyta > Magnoliopsida > Sapindales > Meliaceae > Xylocarpus > Xylocarpus granatum. Next base: position 72,900 of record BNST01002711.1, on the reverse strand, counting down.
CCTTAGTGACCAGATCATCAATCAAAGTCCCAATATAGCTACTTTCCCTCTCGAGAACAATTAGGGACTTGCCATCTGAATGCCTAGCAGCATTGATACCAGAAATAATGCCCTAAAAAGTGAATGCAAACATTTAGGCCATATTTTCTCAAAAACAAATGTCACCATGGGAGCAAAAATTTCTTTCTTATCTGGTGGTAATGCTTATATACCAAATAAAGCAATGATCACAAATAATCCATGATTATGAATTATAATTACCTGTGCAGCAGCCTCTTCATAACCAGTTGTTCCATTTATCTGACCAGAAAAGAAAAGTCCCTCAATTTTCTTTGTCATAAGAGATCTAGAGCATTGATGAGCAGGCAAGTAATCATATTCTACAGCATAAGCAGGCCTTAACATCGAACAGTTTTCAAGTCCAGGCAGAGTTCTCAAGAGTGGTAACTGTAGTCTCTCAGGTAAACCAGTTGAGAATCCCTGTGACAAAGTAAAATGATCAATATGACAAAAAGCATCTTTTTCATAATACATATGAAACTTACACCAGTGATTCTAATTAAGAGAAGAGAAAAATATAGGAAGCCTTGCATCCCCCAATCAAAACACTCAAAAAGCGTATTAAACTTTGAATAAAACATAGATTAATTATAGACCGTTGAAACTCCTCTTTCTACAAAGATTAGTAGTCAATTCAAAGAAGATAAAAGAAACATAATAAAGCCTGAAAGACTTGCATGATACTTACAAAATAAGTCTAGAACTCTTAAATTTTGGAAATTTCCAAGGTGGCACTATTATGAAATTAGCCAGCACAAATTTCTGACAAAGTACAATTTGGACACAGCTTGCATAACTCAAATTTCTTTGCCTGGTTGACATCAAAGAGAACAATTGAAAGTTGACAATAAGAATTGGAATATTTTCCCTTCCAGTGAAAACAATCCTCTCGTCATTGTTATATGTTTCTTTTTTCACTCTTCCTTTTCTTTTTCCTTTCCCTTTCTTTATTTCTAAACCAGTAGCAGAGAAGATAACGCATAAAAGGGTACCAAACCTGCACATAAAGCTCAGGCACATTACGGCCTTCTGGTTCAAGAAAAATCTGATGAGACTCTTTATCATGAAACCTGACAATCTGAAACAGGAAAAAGGTTTACACTGAAATTAATAATAGTAAAAATCTAAAACACCTCTCTTTTGTGCTAAGTTTGATAACACTGGCATAAATAATGCAGCAGAAATAAAGACACCTCTCTCTTTCAGAAGTCATGTTCAGAACATATCAAATTTCTGGAAATAGGAAGGAGAAAATCCCGATGGTACCTCACGGTAAAAGAAACTGAAAAATTGTCAAACTTCATGAACATGCAGTATGGAAAATTACTCCTCTCCATTAAACCAATGCATGGAGATCCATGAATATTAAAAGAAGAAAATCCATGCATCCATTTTCAGAAACATTATGACTGTAAAAACAACAAGAAACTTCATCCAAAACACTTGTTAAGGGTGTGGATTGATAATGCACATGGCAAAGGCAAAAACTTAATAGGGAGAAAAGAAACAGTTATAGAACGAAATGAAGCAATTAACATAAACTGAGTTGGCAAAAATGATCCTCAAGCCATAAAGAGAATGTGGCTCTATATAGTAATGGAACACCCTATACTAACAAGCTAAAAATCACACACCAGTCAAGGAATAGCTTCAATGAGGCTTGGCATATGATGACAAATATAACCTTTGTAATATCAAAAAGTACTATAAGAGCATTCAGTGGAGAGCTTGTTTACTGATAGGACCACATATGTTGGTGAATCAAGATTATCCAATTTGATAATTATTTTGAAATAATTCGAGGACTCATGGTTATCTAGGAAAATGGAATTTTATTTCATTGTTATTGGATGTCTTTTAGTTTTTGTGGTATTTTAGATATTTAGTATCTTGGATTAGGTTTATCTTAGGTGCCCTAGAATTTTTTTTTATCTTGTTCGTTCAGGAGTCTATAAATACACTTGTTTAACTAGTGCTTCAGATGACTTTATAAATTATTGAAAATGAAAATGATTCTTCTTCCCCCATCTCTCTTATTTCTCATCACTATTTATAATTTTCACTCCATTCCTGTTCTTTTTATCTCTCCCTTCCTTTCTTCTACTCCATCCTATGTCAACAAGTTTTAGATATTTTGAAATTAACTGACTGGAATTGTTAGGAAAAAAGTAGCTGCCATAAAGGGTAAATTTGATCGTAAAACATTTCTAACTTATAGGTTAATTACAAACCAACATTAGAAACTTTGTGAATATCTCAAGTAAGAGGGAAAATAAGAGCCTATATAAAACACTCTCATTTATTCAATTGTAGAAGTGAAAAAGAAAAAGAAATAAATAGGAGAAATAATACACAACAGAAATGCATAATAATAAATGGAAGACCTCCTTTATCATGATTAAATGGAGAAGCATAAATCAGCTGGCACCACAGAAAGTGCCTTTCAGTACTGGTTCGTTTTGAAATTATCTTCAATGACAAAAAAAAATAAAATGGTGAAACCCAAAATTCAACAAAGCATCAATGGTAAAGCATACCTTATCCTCAATGGAAGGGCAGTACCTAGGCCCCTTAGCTTCTACCCATCCACCGTAAGTGGGAGTTTCATGCAAGTTGTCTTTGATTAGCTGGTGAGTTTTTTTGGTGGTGCGTGTCAGATAACAGCACATCTGCTCCCTCTCGATATGAAAATCAGGATCAAAACTGAACCAGCTAACCTGTAAATTATCAACTTGCATTTAAAACCATATCCTTGCAATAACAAGTTTATTAGTCTTCAAGGTTTACTATAAAAGAAAAAGCATGCAACATTACATCTAGTTTCAGGCTTCAAATTTCAAGTGATACTACAATATAATGGCATCATCAACCTTACTTCAGTTAGAGGTGCCAGTCAAACAAATAAGTTAGCTTAGAACCTGCCCATGTAATGACTAAGCAGGATGCCAAGCTCTTAGAATTTTCTTAAATATAAATGACCCAGTACGTAATTTTACGGCCAGCATGTAGAGCTATCCACGTACTGAAAGTGATCAAACTACCTGCTTTAAAAATGTTAATAGGGTGAATGTAGCATATGTAACATGATCTTGAATAAAAATGGTATGAAATGCATGCTTACAATCTCTATAAAGAAATTTGCTAAGCATGATCTAAAATCATGAATCATGGAGAATTTATTTTACTCAAACACACAGGATAAAATGGAAGGACCTCTTCATCTCCATGCTGAGGTTCCAGGCTTGAAAAATCTACAGTTCGACAATCCACTCGTGCTGGGGTCCCTGTTTTTAACCGATCAATCTCAAATCCAAGGCGTTGCAAGTTCTCGGTCAGTCCATGAGAAGCTGACTCGCCAGCTCTACCGGCAGGCATAGAAGTTCTACCAACCCAAATTTTACCACTCATAAAAGTGCCTGTGGTGAGGACAACTGAAGGAGCATAGAAGTTCATTCCAAAAAATGTGCAAACACCTTCAACAGTGTCATTCTTTCCCAGTAAGATATCTGTCACCATAGCCTCTCTAATACAAAGATTTGCAGTGCTGATAAATTAAAACTGAGTTAGCAAAAAGAATGCATCAGTACACCCACTCACCAATGCAGCAATGCACACAATAGAGAAATGAGATGCATCATATTGATCTGTGTTGATTAGAAAACGGAGTCACTCGGCAAGTGCATATACCAGTTGACAGGAACCTCATTTCTTTTATAAGATGAACTGTCATAAAGGAAAGTCAAGTGCTACTGTGAAATTTTAAATGATACTTAAATGTGAATACAGAAAGATATAACCTTCTAGACGATGTTTATTAATTTAATATTTCAAACTTCTCAGTGTTAAGTAATGTCTGTGTGTGTGTGTGTGTGTGTGTGTGTGATGTCAATGTAAAGAAATTATAAGGTGGTTTCGCATTAGATGCATAATGCATATCGATGCATAGATGAATCCCATTATCAATTGTAGATTAAGGAACTCTTGAGCTTTCACAATTCTTTTTAGGGTTATTATCAATCAACTATCTGATAGTGAGCCTTATATCAAGCAGAGCAGCTACCGCACTAAAATTGTTTCACATAACTAAGATATCTTTCAAAGTGCATCCTAGCTACAAAATTTTCAACACCGTTATTACATAGTTAACAACAAAGGGGTAATGTGTACACATTGCTCAATCCAGCCATCCCTCATCTTAATCAAAATTTCATATTTCAAACCATAGTTCCTTGGAAATCTCTCAATCCCAACCAAACTTTTCAAAATCACAGAAGCCAAATGCATTCCAAAACCCAAATCTTCACAAATTCCCTGCAGATTTCTAAAAACCCTAGCTTTAGACCCTAACAAGTAGGTGAATAAGAATAAAAGAAGATTATGAACATGGGTCATTGATGGGTTCACTCACCACCAAATGAGATTGATGCAAGTGCATTAACACTACAAATCATTAAAGTTTAAAAAAATGCAAAACAGCTTATCATCATTTGGCAAGGTGATGAAACAAAATTTGCCTAACCATGGGTGCAAGGTGATGAAAAGAGCAGTATTTGTTTAGATGGGTAAAGCAGTGAAAGTGGACAAGACAGACTGTTCACATGGGAATGTAGTAATAGCTGATTGGACTGTCCATTTGGCAACCATCATAATTTCCTCAGTTTTTCTTCTTTGTACTACTTCTATAAATAAGCCACTGCCCTCCCATAGGGTGCAGAAGATAGTATGAGTGATTTGAGAGTTTGAAAACTTGTTAAAGATGTGTGATACATCTTCTTTTCTTAGGTGTGATGCCTAGAACCCCTAGGCATGATATCTAGGATTTTCTCTTGTTTCTTAAGTGTTTTAGTGAGTGTACTACTTGTATCAGTTTCTAATACTATCTGCTGATTTTTTTCTATCCTTAATTCTAAGGAAATTATCACATTTTCTTACAACATTGGTGCTGAATAAAGATTCAGCACTTCAAAACTCAAATCTTCATCAAATCCCTAACAGATTTCTCAAAAACCCTAGCTTTGGACCCTAATAGGTAGGTGAATAAGAAGAAAAGGAAATTATGAACATGTGCCACTGATGGTTCAACCACCACCAAATGAGATGCTCACAGCTCCTTGTCATGAAAGAAAACATAACTAATAAGATATTATAAAAAAATTAGTACCATGTGTTTCTATGAGCAGAACCACTGGAAAATAACCAAACCTAAGAGAACAAAGATATGAAAATTCATGAAAGGAACATCTGTGACTAAACAACTTAATCTGTCACAAAATAATTTAAGAACATTAGCTTATTTTAAGAGTTCTCACCATCTAACATAATTTGGATAAATCAATTTTTATTAATTTCATGTCATCCAATAATTTGATCATAAAACTCGCTGGGCATACATCTGTGAAATACACATTGTCAAATCTACAGAAAGTGGAACTTCATAGAGGATTGGTATTTTGGCAATCCACTCAAAAATTATTTTGTCACTTTATGTTTGTTACCTGACATTTTAACGTCAAGTTCCAATGTCCTCTCAGTCAATGAGTTCTAACTTTAATAGCATGCTCAAAGATCAATCTTTTTCTCTCTCTAAATGGATATTATTGTTTGTATTCATCAATTTGTCAGACGGTCTGAATCAATAATTCTAAAGCCACCAAAGTTCAATGGTACAATTGTTTAACTACATTCTAGTAACCTGTAAAACTATGAGAAAATAGATATGCCAAGGAATAATAGATGATTATCATAAATTGAACATAGAAAGAGTGATGTGGAAGATGAAATAAATAACTTGCCTCTGCACTATATTCTTCATTTGCATGGCATATTCCCTTTTGTCAGTTTGTGCACGCAATGCCCATACTGCAGGACCCCTGGAGAGGTTGAGAATGCGCTTTTGCAAATAGCACCTGAATTATGAAGATAAAATTTTTAATTACGCTTGCTATAATTAAAACCAAGAATGCAACTTTTCAGCAAGATCAAAGTCACACCATAAAAAGGGATGCTGTCTGCTTGAAATAAATTATGACTTCCAGAAAAATACAAGGGACCAGAACAACAATTAAGGAAACAATACCAGAGTACAACAAGTTTGAAGCAAAACATAAACTGCAACAGTAAAATTAAGAATGTAAACAGAAAACTAATGTTGCAAGTAAGCAAACAATAAAAAGAGAAATAGATAAAGTTATTAAAGAATTTCCATAAGCTAGATTATGCATAACACAAAATAATAACTATGAAGAACTGCAGCCTTTGATCCAAGGGCCAACAGGATATAAGAACTGATGAACTTCTCAAATTTTGCAATGGTAGCCACAGACAGCTAGATGACAATGTTAGAATTTTTCCAAGCTTCAATCATCAGATGCTAAATATGTTATTCTTATAGAATGCAGTATCAGGGCTTTCACACAAAATAAGATCTCTTTAAGTGTAAGAAATTTTCAATATTGTTTAAGTACCCTGTCCCTTCATTGCAAATATTTGCCTAACATTTAAATTTCTAAACACACAGGGCTACTATATAGGATGCATCCTTTATTGCAAAGCAATCTTTTCAAAACAGTCAGCTCCTCCAAGCAAATATAGAAGGTTTTCGAGCATTACCTATCAGCAACCTTCCCAATATCACCACCAAGTGCATCAACTTCATGTACTAGTTGTGATTTTGCAGGGCCACCCACAGCTGGATTGCAAGGCTGCACATAACATATGTCAGCACGAACATCTTTCAACAACTATGAAACAATCATAGAGAGGACAGCTGGGACAACCAAACGCTGACAAATTTTATAGCAAATGACAAATTCATTTATTTATTTCATTTGCAAGCACATAACCAAAAAAATATTATCGAATGATTTTAGGTCATGTTGGGAACCAAATCAGTACCATTGCCACACACGTTATTTCTAGTTATGTCTCACGTTGTCCTAGTTACAAGTTTCATTTTATGTAATTCTCATGTTTGTAGTAAATTTATTGTTTAACGCTTTAAACAAGATATTTCATGAATGCAACAACATGTACACTGTTATCTCTGGCATCCCGCCAGTTTTTCAATAATAAAATAAAGTTATTATAGAAGAGGAAGACATAGCCATACCTGCCATGCAATGCGATCAATATTCAGAGTGAGAAGAAGAGTTTTTGCACCTAAACGAGCAGATGCAAGGGCAGCTTCACACCCAGCATGCCCTCCTCCAACAACTATTACATCAAATCTCTCATCACCACTCCATTCTGAAAAACCACAAGAAATTAAACAAACAATTCCAGAACACCTCGAACCTATTCGATAAAATGCCTAGCAGAATGCATAACAACATCTCCTACCAGCAGAGCTGTAAGGAGCGGCTGAGGATACGACAGAGAAGCGGCGGGAGAAGTTGGAGGTACGGAGAACATAGCGGCGGAAGAGGGGCACGCCGGTTCGGGTCGGACTGGCCCATTTGACATGTCTAGAGAGAAGTGGCACAAAAAAGTGGCGGGTAAGGCCGGAGAGATTGAGATTGAGATTGTGTGTCGCCATGAATGTTATTTTAGTGCTGAATTGTGCAAGTCATTGACGGCTGAGTGCAATATGTGGCAAAATACTAATCGAATTAATTAATTATACCGGAGATGTTCTGTAGCTTGTGGCCACACTAATTTTATACATCCGCTATCCGGGACAGAACATTAAGGGTAAAATAGTAATTTTGAACGTTAAGGGTAAATATCTACAACAAAAGATCAAGGGTAAAAAACTAATTTTAAAGATTAATTGGGTGGCATGTTTACCCAAATACTAAAGTATTTTTTATTTGTGTTATTATTCAATTTTGGTAATTTTTGCCGGTACTTAATTTTGTCATTAATTTTTAAATTATTTTAGTATTTAATTTAATTACTATTTATTTTTTATTAGTATTTAAATTTGATAATTTTAATTAGTATTCAATTTTGTTGTTAATTATTAAATTATTTTAGTGTTCAATTTATTTAGTATTTATTTTTTTTATTGGAATTTAATTTTGGTAATTTTAATTATTATTTAATTTTATGTTGTATTTAATTTTAGTAATAATTTTTAAAATGGCACACCATTCAATTTGAGTCAATTCAATCCAATCCAATGGTAAGACTTAATCTAAATCAATTTAAATTGATAATTGTTAGTTTGAATTGTTAATTTAAACCTAAGTCCAATATTGTTATAATTGTAAGGTTCGGTTATTTTATCAAATAATATTTGCTCTTAGCACCAAAAATGAATCTGTTTGTAAGGTCCACATAAATTACATTTACTTTTAGGATTAAAAAATAAATCTAATTGCAAATTTTAAAACAAATTACATTCATCGTTAAACATAAAAATAATATAATTAGAAGATTTATTTAAAATTTTAAATTTATGAAATGTAAAATATTAAATTGTTTTTAACTAATAAAAAACTGCCAACTACAAAATTTTTAATTTTTTTACATTTATAGGATTGGATAGATTTGATCAATTTAGATTAAACCCAATCTAAAATTTGATTTAATTATTATTATTATTATTTTTTTAAAACCAAAAATCAATATAATAAATTTTCAAACTGATCCAAACTGTCGATTTGGATCAGTTTAATTTGGATGTGCTTGCCCCTAGCCCTAGGTGCATATTTTAGCCTATAAAGAGCTCTTTTTAAGTTTACAAATATTTCTTGATTTCTTCTTGTCTTTAGAGCCTTTAGGCTATGGCACATAAACATCTTCTGATAAACTTCTATTTAAAAAAGCATTGGTGATATCCACACGCTTAACATCTCAGACAGAATGCACTAAAAGGCTAATGACTCTAACTGTAGATGATTTTACAACTAGACTAGACTGAAGGTCTCAATTTATTATATTCTTGCGATTTGATATTATATTCTTCCCATAATTTTAATTTTATCATGATTATGCTTGATCTTAAAACCCGCTGATTTTCTACTAGCTTCATTTCTTTATTGCCTAGTTTTAGTTCACAGGTTTGGTTCTTTACAAAGGCATCAGATTCCTTAAACCATTGCATTCTTCTATTCTTTTATTGTTCATTGCTTCTTCAACAATGTCAGGTAATTTATCATTTTCATTTTAAACTTTCTAAAACGAGTTTAACAATGTGTTTGATGTTCTTCATAGAAGTTTTTCATAATACAACCAAAGCTATTAAACTCAACAACAAGATAATCGTCGAACGTAAGCTTTGAGATACTTAACAAGTTTTTTGTGGTCCGAGAGACACCATAAATTTGTATACAAATGACTGTCTTACGTGAGAAATTTTAAGTTTTTTACTAACAGACGTGGTCAAATTTTCCTAACCTTTATATTCTGACTTCAGAGAGAGATTGCTCAAGTCGTTGGTGGCATAGTTAATGGCATCGCTGCCAAGATACCACTCACTTTCATTGGGTGCTCCTTGTGTTGTGACGCATGCACATGATTTGAGTTGCTTGAATATTATAATACAATTCTACAATAAAATTAGACACTCGTCCACTGTTTGTTGTCCAGATATCATATCATAGACTTCATTCATATATATATATATATAAAAGAACAAAGTCGCTTGAATTTTATTAAACAAGTTTCTTAACTTCAGATATTTTACTAAAAATTGAGTTTGGTGGATCGGATTAGTGCAATATCTGTATGTTAATTACACAAGCGTTTTATTATTTTATTAGGTTAAGTGGTTCATCATCAGAGATGGGTAAGGGAGTGTGAAGGCAACGAACGGGGGATGTGCCAGCGCATATTTTAGTTGCTGTTCGCTCACATCAGTCATGATAATTAGGTCAAGACCATATAAAAGTAAACGTTGTTGATGTAATATAACAAATGCCGCTTGAGCTCTGTCAAGTGTTTAATATGGTAGAATTGGTTGGGTATAACCTCAACAATTGTGGAATACAAATGTGTGATAATAAAAAGTACATTTACTGAATACTTTTATTTTATTTTTTAAAAATATTTCTAAAAAAATTACACATCTAACCCAAACGAAACCCTAGTTTCTTCTCTTTGTCGTTATTTAAAAGAAGAAATTAGAAAGAAAGAAGATTGACGCCAAGAGCTGCTTGGCCGTTGCCAGTGCCAACAGCCCAAGCCAAAGAGTGGTGAGTGGTAAGAGATGCAAGCATTGTATGCCATTCTTTCGGATAAGTTGGCCTTGCATCCAAGTATACTTTTGCTTGCTTGTCGAACAATTCTGCCATTCATTATTTTCTTCCTTGAATTTGCTTTTTGATCAATTGTTTTTAGCCCTAGTGCTTTTGATTTGTTTGTTTCTATGGAGAAATGGCGATTAATTTTTTTTTAATGCTTGAACGGACTGCACGTCCCAATCAAAGAAAGATCATGCATGTGATAGAATATTAATAAATAATGTGATATGCAAAATATGTTAGGTATGCATTTGATAAAGCTTTTGGATTTAAAATATGCTACAACACTATCACATTGGTTATGAGTTTTACATCATCCATGCCAATTTCCACAAGACAATTAGCTATCAGATCTATATTGCCAAAATAAATAAACATCAAAAACTCTTGATACTGTTGTTGCACTTGTATGGATAGGTTATAACATCTGGAGATATTAAGATTCTTGATACTTTTTGTTGTTGTTGTTGGACTTGTATAGATAGGTTATAACATTTGGAGATCTTAGGATTTTGATTTTTTTGGTGTATTTGTGTTAGTCTTTTATTTGTATATATATATCAAACGCTGTAAAAATATATAGAAATAATTAGCATAAAAACTTTCTTAATAAGATTGATCACTTTAAGAAATGTGTTTTTTTACACTCGTGTAAATATTTTTAACATCGACATACTTCATTATCACGAAAAAGAAAATTATGAAAGTTAGACGTGAGATCTTAATTGAGTGCTTGTAATAGAAGATGCATGTGTTTTAAGCATCTTGATTGAGTTGAAAATTTGAATAGTGATTAATACATCAGCCATTCAGTTCTCAATGAGAATTTGTCGTGACACACGATTCATGGCGCATATGGCATGTGATCAGTGAGTAAAATAAGTGGATGAACTGGGTGACCATCATCATCCACCATGTCTCGAAGCAATAACAGCACTTGTTGCCAATGGTGTTATTATTATTATTGCTAGTATAGCAATGGCACACGAAGCCTATTCAAATTTGGTCTTGGATTCCTTTAATTTGCTTTCCAAAGAAAGATTACAAATCTTTTATATTATTATTCTTACGGAAGAAAGATAACAAGTGCTTGATATTGTTGTTATTGTTATTATTAATTGCCTTAATTCACAGCGCACAACACACAAGCAGTTCCCTAAATTCTCCACGTACAAAACAAGTAACAATAATTTAGAACATAAAATCAGATTTCTTCGTCGTCATCGGGTAAGTGACAGAATTGCAATCTAAATTGGCTTCTGGCACTGTTGTTGCTGACTCGGGTGTGATTTTAAAATAAACCTTTTTCTTGAATCAACCATAAACACGTAAACCGATGTCGTTTAGGATTTGTTTGCACGTTGTACGTCATCATTCATCAATATATGCAGGTCAGATCCTCTCCCATGCCCCCTTTTTTTTTAATTAGATTTTGAGAGGTGTCCAAACCAAAATTTAATGATTAAAATTATAAAGCAATAAGCAGACCCCTTGAGACAATGTTTGTGTTAAAAATAAAACAAGCGGAATGGGCCTATTTGATATAGATAAACAAACTATACTTTGATATGTAAAATAAACATTCTATAGGGACCTAAATATTGTTACCTGAAATTGGCACATTGACTTGTCACCCCACAAAGCTGTGCGGTGGACACCGAAGAAATTCCCAAAAGTCTCTTAAACAATTACAACATGATTTCGTTGGCAACAAAAGAGTTGACCTCTTAAGCGACGTATCCGTGAAGTCACAGCCTTGCTATCTGTCTAACGGCAGCAGCACCTTTCTTGTTTATCTACCACAGATTTTCCATAATAAATATATACAGAAAAAGTCGTAGTGCCTTGAAATGAGCTGTGGCTTTATATATATTGGGATAGTAACATCCAAATCCCTAATCTTTTCGAGTTTTACAAATAAACAACATAATGTTTCTATTTGGATCAAATAGATCACCATCCCTTGTTCAAATGACTATATTACCCTTTTATTTTGGAACTTGACAAATACACGATAGGCTGACAATTGAGGTTGACGTCCTACACTCGGGTTGTACTAAACACCATAATAATAAAAGTCATTTAATAATTATTTTAAAAATAAATTTTTTTTACTTAATAATAATATTAAATAAATTATAATCGTATTATTTATTTTAAAATATTTTTTATATCTTAAAAAAAAATTAAAATTTTACTTCTTTTATAAATCACTTTCATAATTGTTCAACAAATTAAAAAATTAAATTTGGATAAAAATACCCTTTCTCTAAAAAATTTAAGATATTTTATATTTTTGAATGGTCTATAAATGTTTCAAATTAACGAATAATAATAAAATATTTCAAAATCTTGCATATTAGTACCTATTAGTTTGTTTTGTTTGAGCATTAATATGCAAATATATATGAACTATCTTGTATTATTTCCTAATTACAAATGTTTAGGGGGCTATTTAAAATTTTAATAGTTTAGTTTCCATCCCTCAAATTTTAAAATATTTAGTGAACCCTCATACTTTTTTAATTAACAAATCCTGACCATACATTATAAAATCTTGTATATTGATCCCCAATCAAAGTGTGTGAAAAATAAATTTGTTGCATCAATATGCAAAATTTTAAAGTAATTTATTATCATTCATTAATTTTAATTATATGCAAAATGTTAATTTTAATTAGAATTTTAAACTAATATATGCAAAATGCTTACATATCTATTTAATTATAAAGTGATTGGGTCACGAATTAGTGTACACATGGTGAATTTTAAATTTAAATTTGATAAATTATTGGTCGATAACATATTTAATAATTATATAATGCAACTAATTGGAGTGGTTGTTTGCCTTGTGAATCAATCAGAGTAAGTAAGAGGGGCCAGTTTAGGTTAATTCAAACTCCTAATTTTATGTCTTAATCACTAATTATTACCTTATATATATAATTTAACGTTAAATGATAATTTAGTAATTTCAATAAGGATTGGATTCGGAACTTAATGTCAAATGATGCAAAATGGGCAGCAAACTGTGCCCATTGTGGTGATAATGTGAAACTACAAGGGCCCATTCGTTGTTATTTCCATTCTTTTTCGGGATATAAATGGACAGCGCAAGACACGAGGATCTAGCTGGGGCATCGGAGTGCCAAAATCCTCGCATCTCGGATCGGCGAAGCAATGTAAAATCTCTGGTCTCCTCCACTTGTCATTATATTTCAAAATTTCCAGCAGAGTATTCAGTGTTCTCAACGTCATTTCGACAGCTAAACAACGAAATCACGCCATTTTTCTCGCGGTTCTTACCCAGTCCTAAGAGGGAGAAAAAAAGTACAAGAATTTTAAATACCAGTGCATTGACGAACGCTGGATCGCCGTCGTCATGGGCGATATTCAGAGGAAGGAAGATTCGAAGTCGGAAGATTACGAGGTAGAGGAAGTGAGAGATCGCATTAAATCAACGCGTGGAAGTAGATTTGATCTAATAGCGAATCAGTTCTGTCTTCCTCATTCGAGTAATGGGAACTTGATCGGACATTCATCTGTACTCACTGGAATCAGAGATCTCTCCGAAGGATTCTTCATTCGTCCCGATAACAGGTGTGTAAATGTTGCCTTTTCTTCTCATTCTTTTGTACATTCTACGGCGTCGTCTGAGTCTGTCTCCGTAGTCATTTGGTTTGGGGGTTAGGGATTAGTTTGGTTGTTATTTAGTTTGGCATGGCCAAAACGGACAAATTAAAAAGCTAGAGGTCATAACAGCGCGCCGTCATTCCCGCCACTCCGTTACACGTGTTTGTTTTTCTTTGGACCGATGTGTCTTATGGTTGGAGTTTCTTCATCTTCATTTCTTAAATCTGACGTGTTCTCACAAGGCGTTTTGGCTTCTCACGTTTCAAACTATTACTCTGCGTTTCGATTCACACGTTTCGAATTTTTATAATACTGATCAGTTAAGTCGGGCCCCTCGGGTTTCCACGTTTTAAGTCGGGTCTGTCGGGTTTTGCTTTTCAATGTTTTCAATGTTATTGGTTTTCTCTTACGTTGTTGACTTCATACAAGAGGTCAACTGAAATAGTCTCTCATAGGGTTTGCTTCTTTTGTTTTGAAAATAAATAATAGCCTATAGGGTTAAAATAATAAAATAGAGAAACTTAAGGGGTTAATTAGTAATTTCAATGTTAAAACACTTTGCTAACCACCAACTAGGTGCTCTCAGGCCCAGTGTAACTCGGCTTTTAGTCACAAAATCTTGGTTCTCGGCCGCTAGCTCTTCTTTAGGGTTTTTTTTTAAAAAAATAATGTTATATCACACACGCATATGTGACACGTGTACATTAATTTGCACCAAAATCATTCTCGTGAAGTAATATTAGCTATAGTAGTTTTTACGTTGCTGAAATTATAACACGTGAAAATATCAATAAAACACAAATCACAAAAACGCCGTAGTGAAAAAACGTTTAACTGTAGAGGATTGTATGCTATGAAAATCGTATATTGTAAAAATTTATATTACAAAATCAAATATGTTAGTATAGACGTTAGACAAACAATAACGTTCCATGACCGACAATACCCCGCAAACATTAACCTTAACGTTACACCCTATTATATGACTATTGACATTACACAACTATCTTTACTATTTGTTGTGAGTGTTTCAGGTTGCGAAATAATCATGTGCAATGTAGGAATCAAAGGGTTTACATACAGTATACCCTTTTTCAAGACATAGGGCGGGGTACAACCCGCGATATATTGGCATGTGTATTACATCTTATTACTACAAACTTGCTCATATTTAACAAGACATGCATATGCTTAATACAATTAGAGATTGCAATAGAGATGGGGCAGAGCGGTGGTCTTGCATGACTTGTAATAAGTTTTTTTTGTTGTCATGTTTTGTAAAATTTTTAATATATTTCTTCACTTAAGAATTGTATTTCTAGACCTTAGACTGGCCAAGGATGATCAACACCTAAATTCAAAGGTACGCTAATATTATTCTTATTGTCGAACCCCAATCTTGGCCTTTGAATTGAATTATATTCTCCTATTTGAGGAGGACTTTTTAGATTAATTAGCTACAAGTTGCTTGTTGCTCATGAATAGTTCATTAAATATATATTTTGCATGTGTGCCTAAGTTTCTTTTTCTTAAAAATGTTCATTTTTCTACCCCTTCGTTGTGATCAAAATATAATTAATTAAAGAGTGCAGGTGGTATCGGCTATGGACCAAATTCCTACTGATATGGGCAGTGTATTCGTCGGTCTTCACACCAATGGAGTTTGGTTTCTTCAGGGGCCTGCCAGAGAACCTTTTTATATTGGACATTGTAGGACAGGTAGCTTTCCTTATTGACATTGTCTTGCAATTCTTCCTTGCTTACAGAGATAGCCGGACCTACCGTCTGGTCCATAAGCGCACGTCAATTGCTCTTCGGTTAGTTTTTTTCCCTCAGTTTTTTATATATTGTTACTTGAGTTGGCGTGTCTCTTATGTTAAGATATTTGGAAATTTTATACATAATAAAATTTACAAATAATTATTATGTGTATAGGAATTGGACCTTTCATAATTAGGCAATAATTAAAAAGAATTGAGTGGGGATGCAGAAAATGAAGGAAGAGAAGGCAGCTCTCTTCTCACTGTCTGCGGCCCACATCAATTTCCAACTTCTGCTTCAATTTGCACGATTCAATGATTATGCCCAATTGCACCAATCATGTAACATTTTAAGAGCGGTGGTCTTGTTGCACTGATTTCCCACTTCTCTTCTGCTGTTTACAGGTACTTGAAATCAAGTTTTGTCATTGATCTGGTCAATTGTATGCCTTGGGATGTTATTTACAAGGTACTCTTTTTTCATTAGTACTTTTTTGCTTGATTATATTTGGAATGTTATCTCTTTCTTCCATTTCTTTTCTAAACATTTTTACTCTAAGATTATAGTGTTCTTGCCGTCTATACTGATGTGCATGATTTTGTTGTCTCCTTGCACTGATATTTTCATGCATGCATGCATGCTATTGCTCATGCATTTAATGCTATACGGCACAAGTACAATTCTGGGTATAACAAAAGTTGCTCCATTTAGTGATTATTTACTGTATATGAGTACAGTCGTTGGTCTTTTATAACTATTTTAGAAATTAATTTTTGACAGGCTAGTGGAAGAAAAGAAGGAGTCAGGTATATTTTGTTGATTCGGTTATATAGAGCACGCAAAGTCACTGATTTTTTTCGTAGGATGGAAAAGGATATACGAATCAATTATATGTTTACTAGGATAGTAAAACTTATAGCCGTTGAACTCTATTGCACTCATACTGCCGCATGCATCTTTTACTATTTGGCTACCACTCTGCCTCGTGAAAAAGAAGGGTACACATGGATTGGAAGTTTGAAGATGGGTGACTATGGGTATTCAGATTTCCGAGATATTGACATTTGGACACGATATACAACATCTTTGTATTTTGCCATCATAACCATGGCCACTGTCGGTAAGCTACCTTACTAACTTATATGGTACTCAATATAATTGAATGCATTGTGGTTTCATATGACTTCCCTTGATCATTTATGTCTTATACGGTTTAAGATTTTGCTAAACTCAGAGATTTTAATATTCACAAAACTATATTAAAATCTCATGTGGAAAGCAAATGAATGGCTTTATGTTATCTGCGAGTCAGAATAAATGCAAGATTGTAGCACAATTTCATGTAGGCATGCAAAATGGCTTGAACAAGATCCTTTGTCATTTGAAACCTACTTAATGTCTATTGCATGTATGCATTTATGCCTTTACAAAACAAAGACTTTAAAAGAAATATGATAATCTCTTTTATTGTTTGAGAGGCTTATTTATTCAAACATTGTTGCAAGTTATGACAACATTGTATTTGATTTGTTCATGTACTAAAAACAACAGACATGCCATTTTATACATATTCAGTGAACTGGATGTTTTCAGCGTTGCCTTCCAACTGCACTCTTTCTGGCACAGGTTATGGAGATATACATGCAGTCAATCTGAGGGAAATGATATTTGTAATGATTTATGTCTCCTTTGACATGGTTCTTGGAGCCTACTTGATCGGCAACATGACAGCATTAATTGTAAAAGGATCAAAGACAGAAAAGTATAGGGATAAAATGACAGATCTCATTAACTATATGAACAGAAATAACCTTGGAAGGGACATTCGTGATCAGATCAAAGGCCATGTGCGGCTACAGTATGAAAGTAGCCACACAGAGGCTTCTGTCCTTCAGGATATCCCCATCGCTATTCGTGCTAAGGTGATACTATATAAGAGTAAACACTTTTATCTTTGCACCTTCTTTTCCTCATCTCTTTTACTTCTTATTAAGTAGAAAAATGATAAAAGAGGACGAAGGCAGATTCATCCGGTCATGGAGCCAAATTATTCTTGGAAAATGGTCCAGTCACAAGACAATGAGGAATATCTTTATCATTCTTCCCACAATAACACAAGCCAAGAAAATTTTTGCAGCTCAGTTTTCTTCACAAAATAAACTGATACCTGTTACAGAGTTCTGAACCTCAGAAGGGAGCAATTAACTTAATTTTTACTTGATGGACAACCTTTATAAGGAGTATTAGATATGGTTTTGTGGAGTTTTGTTGCATTTCTGGGGAATAAGTACAAAAGGGCCAGCTTCTTAAATTGTAGGTTCATTCTTAAAATATATTTCAATTTTGGGGATCAATTATAGTATGATTTATCACATTTTAATTTTATTTTTATTGTTGAAACATATGTGATGTTTTATAATATCTATTGATGTTTCGTTGACTGTTATATATGTTAGGATTAATTGACAAACAAAGTTTTATTCGTACAACAGTGGAGAGCTTATCACATTCTTTTAATTTCTCACTTTTTTTTTAAATTTTTGCAGATTTCCCAAACTTTATACATGCCATACATTGAAAAGGTTTCTCTTTTCAAGGGATGCTCTTCAGAATTTATTAATCAAATTGTAAGTCACTTCTTTACAACAGTGTGATAGATGCTAATTAAGTTCCCAAATGAGTCGTGCCCCCGCAATTGCATGTCTTTGTTCAAAGTTCATTTTGGTTACAGATTATTTGTGCCATCAGGTTTGACAAGCAATGTTCTTTCCTCTCTCTGATGACCATGTAGCATGTAGATTGATTTTACATAAGTTTTCACAGTTGGCTGTAGTAAACAAAACATTGACATGGATGGACCTTGAAACATGATAGTCCAACATGTAAAGATTTCACAGCTTTTACTATAAATGGTAAATATTTTATTCAAAGATACCAATGCAAATGTTTGGCTCTAACATGAGTTGTTGAGAAAGCTACTTCAGACGGTATTGTCTGTGATTTTGTTTCATTGAAATGGTGTCATACATCCAAGAGGTTTTGTGTCTAATACTAGTCACACCCTCATATTCCATGAATATTTCTCTCACTTAACTACTGTCCAAAAAATGAAAATAATGATTAAAAGGTATCTCTTCTTATTCTTTTGTCTTGCAGGTTATTAAACTCCACGAGGAATTCTTTCTTCCAGGAGAAGTTGTAATGGAACAGGGAAACGTGGTTGATCAACTTTACTTTGTTTGCCATGGTATACTGGTATGATTTAACTCCTATTGTCATCATTGTCAATCATTTGGTTTGTTGGTATCATGTTTGTCTTTCTTGTTCTTTATCTTCTCAAAATCTTTTTGAAAGTTCATGTATTTATGTTTATTAGAGATGGATGATAACTATTGGAAATTGGTGAAAAACTTAAGCAGGAGTTACTCAATGGCCTTAGAGTAGATATCATCTTATGTTGAAGTGGTTGTAGAACTTATTGGGTACTTTTACTAAGTGGTTGTACTTCATGGATCTGTCAGCAATTCAAGATTAATGTCCCCCACTTTTACAAGTGCAAAATTTTTGTTTAACTCTTACAAGTATATTAGCATAAAATTGTTGTTTAACTCCTAATATGCAGTTATCTTAATCTATTCAAGTCGCTAAATACAGTTTTAAGTCCAACATTTTAAATGTAGACTTATTGAACACTAACAAAATCTACCTTTGTGCAGGAGGAGGTTGGCGCAGGGGAAGATGGAGCAGAACATACTGTTTCACATCTACACACTAACAGTTCGTTTGGGGAAATTTCTATTTTTTGCAACATTCCTCTGCCTTACACAGTTCGTGTTTGTGAACTATGTAGACTTCTGCGGATTGATAAACAGTCTTTTGCAAATATCCTGGAGATATATTTCAGTGATGGGAGGAAAGTTTTGACCAACCTCTTAGAGGTAATATGCTACGCCAATAAATTTGTTGGTCCCTGTGAAATTCCTTCACCTGTTTGGAATGTGGTTGTAATGGATGAAAGTCATGTGTAATGTCATTACAGCTTCTGTAGACTTGTTTCTTTGTCAGTTAGACAGTCATTTTCTATAATGAAAATTGTTAGTATATATTAATCAAGGGACTTTGATTACACAAATTGACAGGGAAAAGAATCCAATCTTCGACTTAAGCAATTGGAATCAGGCATCACATTTCACATTGGTAGGCATGAAGCAGAACTTGCATTGAAAGTGAATAGTGCAGTTTATCATGGAGATCTTTATCAGCTTAAAAATTTGATCCGAGCTGGAGCTGATCCTAACAAGACAGATTATGATGGAAGATCACCCTTGGTATGTAATGATTTTGAAGTTTTTGAATTAGTCTTCTTACTTAGTTCTGTACCTATCTTTAATTACCTTTTTGATGGGATGTCTAAAATATGGTCGATGCATACTTGGCTGTGCTAACGTGTTTGGTGTAGGTTGCATTTGCTTAAATTTTGTCTTATTTTAGTTTTCTTATTACAAGTTACAAAAACAAAAAAAAATACAGTTTCCCCTTAAATTGTAAATTATTTGATTTGTTGGGGTTTAACATAAGATTTTTGTTTTTGGGGATCGTTTTTTTATATAGGTCAAAAACCATTGAACCAGTAAACTTAAACTGGCATTTTCAAATTATCAAGAACCAAATTGTCATTACAGTACACTGGAGGGTATCTAGCTGCCATTTTGCCTAAGATATATGCAATAATCTTTTATAGAACAATGGCATTTGCACTGCATTTGCTTCTATTATTGCTATTCATCACCACCATTCTGGCGGCTTTATTTAATCCACATGTTCTGTTGCTGACTATTTATCATAAGGAATCCAAGAGTTATTTCTTTAAATGGTTATATCAATGGTAAAATTCTGCAAAAATGCTACAGAAATATGCACAGACAAATATCAAATGAAATATAAATCATGATGAGAGCGGGCTCCAACTATTTGTTCTGTCAACTATGCCCATGTTTAACTGAAGAATTAAATTTTTGTATTCTACTGTACTTGAACAGTTCTCCCATTTGGTTGAAGCCAGATTGCTAATCTCATTCGCCTGTCGTAGAGAAAGGGGAAGAGAGGGAGGGGGAATTTTTGGACATGCTTTGCAATTGCCTTGATGTGACCATAAAATTTAATTTTCTTGTTGAATTTATATGTTGAATCAAGTAGAGTTTAGGGTCACAATTGTTGGAAGATTTTCATCTCAAAAATTTTATTTGAGTTGAGCCTTTATTTTCAACAGCATCTGGCAGCATCAAGGGGATATGAAGATATTGCAGTTTTCCTTATTCAAAAAGGTTTAGACATGAACATTAAAGGTAATTGTATTGTAGAATACCATTTTTTTTTACTGATTGTCTCTGTGTGAAGTTTACTCTGCCAATCATGTCACACTAATTTGTGTTTTTAATTTGGTTACATAGATAAATTTGGGAACACACCCTTGCTAGAAGCTGTAAAATATGGTAATGATGGAGTTGCTGCTTTACTTTTTGAAGAAGGAGCCTCCTTGGATATAGATGATGCTGGTAGTTTTCTGTGTGCAACTGTTGCCAGGGGGGATTCAGAGTTCCTTAAAAGATTGTTTTCCTATGGCATGGATCCTAATTCCAGAGATTATGACTACCGAACGCCACTTCACATAGCTGCCTCTGAGGGATTATATTTGATGGCAAAGTTGCTGCTAGAGTGTGGTGCCAGTGTTTTTCCAAAGGACAGGTACCATAGAAATACTCCCTTTTCCTCTTTGTTTTGGATACATTCATGTTTTGGACGCAATATTTGGGCTATGTGCTGTTGATTCAGTATTTTTGATGCCTAACTAGAAATGCATTGATGTTTTGGGCCTCTCTCTATGTGGACAATCAGGTTATGGTTTCTGCTTAGCATCTTTTATGTTGTCTTATTTGTATCTCATACAACTTTGATGATCGAGCAAAAATTTCAGTTCTTATTGATTAGTATCCTCTATCAGTTTGACAACTTTATTACCAGTTTGTACTTGAACTTTGCAGATGGGGGAAGACCCCTCTAGATGAAGGCCGGAGTTGTGGAAACAAAAATTTGATCAAGCTACTTGAAGATACAAAATCTTCACAGTTGTCAGAATTCCCTAATGGCAGTCAAGATATAACAGGTATTAGCAAAAACTATTGAGTAACTTCCATTCTCGCAGTGTAAAGTCTGCACTACATGAAAGTGGGTATGCTTTGTACTATAACTGAATTTCGATTCTCATGTTACTGGTTAGACCTTTTCTCAATTAGAGGACCACTATAGCAGTAATGATTCTATAATTGTACGTTTTTACTCCTAGCTCATTTTTGTCAGTGCTGTTAGTAATTAATAGAATGAGTGATTCAAACACAAGATCACTTGTTTAACTAGCTTTGATACATTTTGGAATCGTCAAATATATAGCTGTAAGTTGATAACAAATTCTTTGTTGACAATTACAGACGAAAAACACAAAAGGAAATGTACTGTGTTCCCTTTCCACCCACGGGATGCTAAAGAGTGCAGAAAACATGGAGTTGTGTTATGGATTCCGTACAACATCGAAGAACTTGTCAAAATTGCTGCAGATCAGCTAGATGTTCCAAGTGATGGTTGTCTATTGTCGGAAAATGGAGGTAAAATTCTCGATGTGGACATGATAAACGATGGTGAGAAACTGTTCTTTGTCAACGAAACACTTGGGAATGAATAACTTCAGGCTGTGCAAAATAAAATAAAAGAAAAAATTGTATGGTTAATTGAGCTCGTTTGCATTTTTAAGATTTATATATATTTGTAACCTATAAAATGCATTTGTCATGTTCAATTGTATGAACTTGTACTTTAGGAGTAAGTGACTATTCAATAAAATATTTGGAATCCCAAATTTTGCATCTTGATTGGGAATACTTGTGTTTTATTGTAAAAGCAAAATTAAAAGAGTGTTTTGTAATATCAATTTTTGGTAAAATTTACTTAATTTGTTATTAATATTTAATATTTGGTGCTTTGATCGCATGGTAACCATGACACCTCAATATCAAACAAAATCTAAGCAGATCAAAACTGCAACAATGAAATTACGTGCGGAAAATTTGTAAACAATTCTCAAGACATTGTGCAGATATAATTAAAAGCAGCACGACCCATGCTATCCCCTAAAATTTTTTAAAAAAAATCCGATTGAGAAATTTCAGCAAAAGTGTTAAAAGTGAAGTTACATTATATGTAAGATGAACTCTCATCTCTTATCTCATTTTCAAGCTCCATTGACACAACTCTATTGCATCAATTGAGCAACACCATAATTTCAAAATCGCTGCCTGATAACATAGAGGTCAGCTTTAGGAAGGCATCTAGCATAACTGAATCCTCAACAATTTTTCCAAAAATCATGTATATCGAATTTTGAAGAAGCTTGGTCAACCAGTTCCATAGTCCTAAATCAATTTCTCAAGTCAAAGGAAACTGAAAGGAATCAACTGATACCTTACTACTTGGAGAGTTTATCAGCAGATTGAGAAGTCTTTTCAACTGATGCAGCAGAGCTAGCAGATTCTCTTTCAACAGCTTTACGAAGTCTCTCTTGAAGAGCTCTTACTCTGTCCTCAGTTTTGCGAAGCCTTCTCCATCTGTAGGTTGTCCAGAGAGCAAAACCACCATACACAACAATATAAGAAGCCCACACATAGGGATATGTTTCTGCATGTTCTTTCATCTTCCCGTACTGTTCTATAATTCCTCTAAATCCAGCGGCTGGGGTGCCAGAGGCCAACTGATCACCTTCTCTATTTTGCTCAGCTGACATTTCTTTTTTATGCATTTACACAAATTGGCAAACTATCTGAAAAAATAAAGGACACAGTGAAAATTTATTTTGATATTCTACAATTCATAAATGCATCTGAAACTTGAAGTCAAAATTACACAAATCCTAGACGCTGAACTTGATTATCAGGAATATCAAGAAAATTGACATCTTCATAGAGGGTAAGAATTCAATTCAAACGGCATAATTACACAATAATAAACATAATCAATGGCAATAATCAAAGCCAATTTACACACACACACACACACACACACACACACACAAGTTTAGCACACTGAAATGTCTTTCAAAGTCATGGCCAGCATAAACTATCAACCTCTAAAACCACTAGGGTGTGCCACAATGAAAACAATCACAAACAAACAAACCCACCTTTGTTTTTAATCTTAAACCAAAAGCTTTAAGTAGGAGCAAAAATCGCCTAAACAGCAGTTCAGTTATAAAATGCAAAAAGCATCTTTGACATTCAGAGCTCATTGTAAAAATCAAATGTGCAGAATAACTGTCCAAGAAAAGTCCCCAGGGTATGACCTAATTTTTTAAAGCCGAACACATGCACGCACACACACACACACATTGTGTATATTAGATGATATTTCTTTCCTTTTTTCCAATTTATCATAATTTTGGAAATAGAATGTGAAGTCTGAGATATGTCTATGTGAGAAATTTCATAATCTGATTCCTGTCAGGGCCCTCCTTCATAAATGAAACGTACAAAAGTTAACTATCCAACGTACCTACCCATGACACAAGGCGGGAAGAAATGCAGAGAGGAAAAGCAAAAGTTCTAAGGCCCAAAAATTTAATTCTTGCTTTAACGGAAATAAGGTTTCAAACATAATCACTTTTATTCAAGATTTTTCTCTTCCTGCAATTTGACTCTATTGACTACCTTCTTTCATTTACTCCTTTTCCATAAACATCTCAACATTTTAAGCAACCCAGTAACCTGGAAAATAGACATTTGAAGCAATCAAGAAAGGCACACATCTTTAGCAAATCAAAGGGATGTCCAAGAATCTAAAAGAGAAAGCAGCTAAATTTTCCCCACTTGACCAAGAATGCCATCAATAAATGCATGCAAAAAAATAATTAATTCTAGAATCTATAAAAAGAAAACAAGAGCTGATATGCAAACTGTATGCATAGTAGAGATGTAAAAATGAGGAGAAGAGAATTAATTATTATCAAGATCTCTTTGGGAAATGGAGGAAGAGAGCATAAAACCCTAGGAGGAGGGGTTTTGTATGCTAGCCCAAAGTCAGGTTCATAAGATCCGGGTCCAACACAAAAATTGAATGAGCCCCAATATCAACCACATCTATATAATATACAAGCAAAAATCAAGGAGTAGCCCTCGTGTTTGCTTAAAATCCAATATCAATTACTTTTAAAACACATTAAACTAGATCCTACGATTTTAAATGTAATCACTCACTACCCTCGTGAAAAATGGACGTATATTATCTATAATAAGAAACATATTTTCAGATAAAAGTCTATCATCATTAACGAAACTGCAGTAAATAAGCACATGGAAACTTGGTAAATTCTGAAAACATGACCTTACCATTTATTCCATAAACATGACAAACGTTCAAGAAAAATTATGAAAAGCCCTCAAAAGATAATTAATTTACCTCCTTCCATCTCATGCCCGCCCCCTCTACCCTCTTATTACTTGTCCCTCCTGTGCAACATCTCCCTTTGATTTAATACTGATCCCTCTCTCAATCTCATCTCATACTCTTCCCTCCCCCTTTCTCACATTCATCTCATACATATTTCTCTCTCCCACATCATGTGCCCCTCTCCTCACATTGACACGCCACCAAATTATCAAATATGCATGAAATACAAAATTTTGCCTTTTAACCAGGTTATATGCACCTTCTCTGCTGTTGGCAAGAAAACCATCAGTGAATGGTGGGAAAATGAATTATGATTCCCTCAATGTGCTTAGCTTATTTTTTACTAGGCCAGAATTGTGATACTAAACAACAAAAATTTTCTTTGCCAAAATTATTAATAATGTTGATTTTTATACCTAGTATTATACTCGTATCGAAATTAATGAACGGACCATTTCATTCTGTTTTGGTAAGTGAGAAATAAGTAGAAAGGAAGGTGGTTGGTTCAAACTTCAAAGGAAGAAAGAAAATTATGGGAAGGAAAACTAAAACTGCCTCCTTAAATCTTTGATCCAGTTCATTACATTCTTGAGTGATGCAGTCATTTTAACTTGATTCATTCAAGCATAACAACATACTACTGTTCATGAGTTGTCTCTGCATATACAGCACCAGAAAAACAACAAAGTTGCTGGCTCTGAGCTGTTCCTGCAGAAGCAACAATAAGACAGGGCACTGTGCTAGTTCTGCTCAAATTTATGGCATTTAAAGATGAAACGTCCGCTCAAAAAATCAATGTATAAATTGATTTTTACTTCGTTGTTCTAAATTAGGACTAACTCTGCGCTAATCAGTGGTTAATACAATTAAATATTCCATTTTGGTGCTCTGAAAGTGGCAAAATTTGTGGTTTCAGAAAACTAAAATAGCATATATAATAAGAGATTTAAACTCTTCACCCTATCTCTCAATTTCTCAGCATTCAAACAAAAGCATCAGCCAAAGGGTGGTAAACTGTTTTCAGAGTACTCTTAAACACTGAACAAAAAACAAAGGATGATACAGCCAAAAAATAGTATTTACCCAATGGATATTACGTAAAATATATTAACAATGCGAAAGATAATATCAACAGCAAAACAAACATGTACAAACATAACATATGAGATTTACCTAAATGATGTGAAATAAAGAATTACCTTTAAAGCTAAGACTAAAGAAAACCTACTTGGTTGTTCAACTGGCTGTGAAATTACACCTATACAAATAAGAAAAAGTTAAAAGAAAAATTGAGTATTTCAAATCAAAAAAGAAAACATGATTTATTCAAAGACTCTAGGGTTTATAAACTAAAATCAAAGGTATGTATTGACAAAGTGAAATGGTTTCCCGGGGCAAAATTCTTACTGAACCAGGCGACAGAGAACCGAGAAAAATTCGTTTTCAATGGTTTTGCCAAGAGACAGCAGCAGATCAGGTTTTAGCCACTGGCAAGGTTTTACAGAAATGTGAATCCGTAAAACGAGTAAGGCAGGAACGGGTTTGGATCGGGTTTTGTCCATATCCGCAAACTATTATTATTATTATTATTTTGACTTATGAGAAATTCAATTTTCGTCCTTTCAGGAGCACTAAAGAAAAAAGTATTTATATATTTTAACTTTTTTTTTATTTATATTTTTAAAAATTTATTAAAATATCTAATATTATCATATATAATACTTTTAATTATTTTATAATTTATATATTAATTTAAATTTTATATTTCGTACATATATTAATTAAAACGACAATTTAATTTTTTAAATGTTTTAAAAATATAATTTTTGAATTTGTTAAAATTTTTAATTTAACCACTAAATACCAATAACTTAATTCAATTTTATTTAATTATAATTTAAAAATACTGTTGTAAATTTTATTCAATTTTTACTGTATGAAAAATTTCAATTATTTAAAAATTTATAATTAAATTTAACGAAT
Source organism: Xylocarpus granatum (assembly GCA_019650275.1). Taxonomy (NCBI): domain Eukaryota; kingdom Viridiplantae; phylum Streptophyta; class Magnoliopsida; order Sapindales; family Meliaceae; genus Xylocarpus; species Xylocarpus granatum. The sequence continues at coordinate 45,790 of BNST01002711.1, read as the reverse complement.
AAAAAAATTATATCAATTAAATTTTAAGCAACGAATAAATACTGTATAATAATATGTATTAATAAATACAATTTTATAATGAATATATAAATAAAATTATATTTAATTATTTATATTCAAATTATTTATTAAATTTACTATCGTATTGTTTTATTTATTTGCATTCATAAACAATTCCCTAATCGATATGAAAACCAAAATTGTGAGAACTTTCAAGTAACTATTTTAGTTCGTTATTTCGATAAATATGAATTATTTTATTAAGATTGAAAATAAGTACTATTTTTTTAGATGAATACTAGTTTTTAGTTGATTTTTAAAAAAATAAAAAAAAATTTGTAATTTTTATATATAAAAAATTTATTTATTTTTTATATAAATTTAATAATTATTAAAAAAATCACGATAATTTTTTATATATTTAAATTAAAATTTTTTGATATTTGGCTCGTGCACTTCCGGATTAAACTTTTGTGTATTGAACGTGAGTCCGAATTTATCTTAACTCGGGTTGTGCTGATCCTTTATTTTTCACGTGTTCAAGCTATTTGCCAACTCCACTTGATTCTACCATTCGTATAAGAATATATATTTTTTTCCTCCAGCATTTAATCGCGGACACCGCGTAATCCCTCCGTTCCAGAAAACGATACCAGAATTTTCAAAATCTCTCGATCCCAACGTGTCCTTTCCAATCGTTAGCCGCCACCTGTCAGACATCAGTCAGCCAACCAAGTGAATCCAAAGTTTCCTTCTACACCTGTCAATGAAATTGAAACGTCCGACGCGTCTCGATTTGGATTGATTTGAAAACGGACATGTCGCCATCCTGTGAATCTTCTAGAAAGTTGGTTTTCTCTATCGATTCCTAGATAACTTACATGTTAAGTAAATTGAAATATTTTTGTGTGCGCGCATGAGTGTCACTTTCCTGAGGTATAAGTACGCTACAGAAGAATCTTAAAACATAAAAAGAGGACTTCATTTGTTTTATCTGCAATGGCGGATGATTTTGATAACTCTGATGACTGGAACAACTTCGCTGGCTCTCCGCTTGCCGTCCCGCAAGATAGTCTAGAAGAAATAGAATTATATCCGAACTTCTTCAACGATCCCATGTCTCTATCCGGTTCAGAAATTTGTCTGGAATTTGAAACGCCTTTTCCGAGAGCAGAAGAGCAGCAGAAAACGCGAGTAATGTCAAGAAAACGGGTGGCGTTGCAGGGCTTCAACAGTTATGAAAATAAGAAGAAGAGACGAAAAAGGTTAGGAAGGCGGGCAGGTTGGTCCATAAACACGGTGAGTTTTGCGGCGGGGAGCGAAGAATCCGGCATGCGAAAGTGCAGTCATTGCCAAACAACGTATACTCCACAATGGAGGATCGGACCATCGGGCCCGAAGACGCTTTGCAATGCTTGCGGAGTACGGTACAAGTCCGGGCGGCTTCTGCCGGAATACCGGCCGGCGGCTAGTCCGACGTTTGATAATAACAGGCATTCTAATTTTCACAGAAAAATACTGAAGATGAAGAAGGGTTTTATTGAACAGAAAATTGATAACTTAATTAAAATCTGAATTTGTGTTGTTAATATCACAGTTTTTAACGTTTATTTGATATGTTATTTTCCTTCGTACATAAACTTTGCCAATGTATTAAATTTGGTTTTCATTTCTGAATATAAATTTCAAGTCCAGACTTAAATAAAATTGATACAAAAATATTACTACAATTAAAAGTTTTGTAAATTTAAAAAATAAATAAATTAATTTTTAAACTTAAAAAATATATTTAATTATAAAATTTATATCAAATTATATTTATTATTAACATTAAAAATAATATAATTAAAGATTTTTTAATTTTTTTATCAAAATTCTTTTTTTTACAGTGTAAAATAATAATAAAAATAAATTATCATATATAAAATTTTAATTTTTTCTTACATTTATCATATGGAAATCACCAATTTTAATTAAAAATTAATTCATTTAATTTTTTATAAATTAAAATTATTTAAAAATTTTTAAATTAATCTAAATTTCGAATTAATTCAATTTGAACTAATTTAATTTGAATTGACTGGTTGTGATCGCTTTAAGAAAAGAACATTAAAATTTTATTTGTGATTTATTTTCATTAGCAGACAATGTATGTATTAACTTAAAAAAAATAGATTTAATATTAATTAATTTTAACAAATATTTAAAAATAAATAATCTAAGTGCTTATATTAATTTATAGTAGGTGGTTAAGGCAGTTTGCGGACGGTTAACCCGAATTGGTGGGGGATTGAGACAGTTACTGGGCGGTTTACAACGATTCATAAGTGGTTATCCGTCTAATATGGCAAGCAATTATTATCCAAATTGCGCATGCCTTAGTTTGGCCCATCTGTATCAAATTATTCTCGAGTCTGATAATGAATTGACCTCAGGCCGAGCCTTGAATCGGCCTCGGTCCAGAATCGCCCTCGGATCAAACCTCGAACTTGCCTCGGGTAGCTGTCCCCCGACACCGTATAGAATTTTGCGTGTAAACAGAGAACTCGAAATTCACGTGTCTTGCACGTGAGAAAACCTACGGATATAAAATCCGTGAAAACTGGCGGGAATTCATCCGTCTCTCCTGCCTAAATCCCTCCATTTTTACTCTCGCACTCGTCTCAGCCAGCGAAGCATGAACCGCAACAACGGCAGCGCAAGAAAACGGCCACCGCCGACGCCAACGGCACCCCAACAGCCGCCAACCAAACACCAAGCAACCACACTAACACTACAGCAAAACGTAGCAGACGATGAATTCCTCGACGAGGACGTCTTCCTCGATGAAACCCTCGTGCCGGAGGATGAAGAATCTCTCATTCTTCGCGACATCGAGCAGCGTCAGGCCCTTGCTTCTCGCCTCTTGAAGTGGGCCCGCCCTACCCTCTCTCACTCCTACGTGTCCGAATCCCAAAGCGTTGGTGAGTCACTTCACTGTTACTCTATTTTGCTCCCTGGACTTTTAGGGTTGTAGGGGATTCTCATTTATTTTTTTTAATTTGTGGTATATTTTCTCTTTGTGTTCAGTTTTTCAGCAATTGGATATAGATTACGTAATTGGAGACAGTCATAGAGAATTAGTGCCTTATTCTTCTGGGCCTGCTGCCATTATCCGAATTTTCGGAGTAACGAGGGAAGGTTGGTCTGTATAATTTGTGTTGTAATTCATGTTGTAAGTTCAATAAAAATTATGAGGTTATGTATTGGATGCTTTGTTTGAAAATATTGCTAGAAAAATTGCGTAGAAATTTTTGTAATTTATCATCTGAATCTTTCTACATTTGCGGGCCTTTAATGTTACCATGCTCATAATGATGAAGAAATAATTCTTTGTTAAACATATGGGATTTATGTTATGATTCCTGTTTTATCATAAATTTTAGAAATATGATGTTGAACGTTATAAGTCTGCTGTTTCATTTTACTATACCGTTGTCTCAGTTTACCCACCAGTCTGTGCTGCCAGAGATCCCATTTTTTTTTATTCTCAATTAGTGAAAGTGTTTTTCATTTTCCTTGAAAAACTGTGTTTTAAATGAATCTAATGAATTCATATTTGCATTTGTTAGGGCATAGTGTTTGTTGCAATGTTCATGGATTTGAGCCATATTTCTACATCAGTTGCCCTCCAGGAATGGGGCCAGATGATATTTCTGGTTTTCATCAAATTCTCGAGGTATTTGGTCTTAGTTCATGATCTGGTTAGATATTTCCTTTGATTCTATTGCTGTAATGCCTATAATTATACGCATTCTTATTGGTGCTACCCCAGGGGAGGATGAGGGAGGCTAATAGAAACAGTAAGGTACCCAAATTTGTTCAGCGGATAGAAATGGTCCAGAAAAAAAGCATCATGTATTACCAGCAGCAAAAGTCTCAACCTTTTCTCAAGATTGTAGTTGCTTTGCCCACAATGGTGGTCAGTTGTCGTGGTAGAGCTTTGCATTTCTCAATTTCTTATATTTGCCTCACAACTACCTCACAACTAACTTGTTTTCTTTCTAATTCATATCCTTCTTATGTAATATTAGATCTTTAAATTGCTACTGACTTTGATAAGTGTGCATACATGTATATTTATATCAATCACCGATTCTTGCATTTGAGATGATATGCGCTCATTCTTTTGCTTTTTTCATGAACCTTGTAGTTCTAACATTCTGTTGGTTTCCCATCAACAATTTTTTAATAATTGGCAGGAATTCTTGATAGGGGCATACAAATTGACGGCTTAGGTATGAAGAGCTTCATGACATATGAAAGCAATGTTCTTTTTGCTCTTCGTTTCATGATTGATTGCAACATTGTTGGTGGCAATTGGATTGAAGTGCCTGTTGGAAAATATAGGAAGACAGCAAGGACCTTGTCCTTTTGCCAGTTGGAATTCGATTGTCTGTATCCTTGTGCATGAGACATTGTAAAGTCTCCATTAGAGAAGGGTTGAAATTTTCTTTTGTGAATTATTGATCTATTCTTTTTGGTTTATGCTAGCCAAACTGTTTCCATAACCATTCTTAGGTACTCAGATTTAATTAGCCATCATCCTGAAGGTGAATTTTCAAAAATGGCTCCATTTCGCATACTGAGTTTTGATATTGAATGTGCTGGTCGTAAAGGTCATTTTCCTGAGCCCACTCATGACCCTGTCATACAGGTCTAGTTGCTAATTTGTCATCACAAATCTGATTCATCTCGTTAAAGCTATCTTTCTATTCTTTTTTAGTTTCAATTTTTTTTCTTGGATTAGGATATTATTACAGCCATCTAGCAGCCACATATAATTATTTTGCATCACTGTTAATGATGTAAAAGTATTCATACTTTCCAGGTGGCAAATCTAGTTACTTTACAAGGAGAAAAGCAGCCATTTATCCGTAATGTCATGACCCTTAAATCATGCGCTCCAATTGTTGGTGTAGATGTGATGTCTTTTGAAACAGAAAGGGAAGTCCTGCTAGCCTGGAGGGTACTAATCATATCTCTTAAAACTTTTCTCCTGTATTTAATGCTGTTAGATTAAAAAATAGTATATTAGGGACAAATGTTTTATTGCTTAGTGGTATATAAGTGGTTTTTATATGAGGGGGTCTTCGTGCACCCTAAAACTACTTGAATTTCTGTTGCTCGCTACAATATCATTTTTAGATTGTTAAATTGTATCTGTCTTTTCCTCTTTTGAGAGCATTATTCTACGTGCATCTAGACAAAAAAACTACTCATCAATTCAAATTAGCCTTCAGCTTTGTTTCTTTTGATAATTCAATGTGTTATTTGCTGGCCTCATCTCTATCCTTGAATGGAGGTGGATCCCCAAATTCATTTGATATTTTGGTCTGTTATATTTGGCTATCACAAATTATGCATTTATCCCTACCTCTATCTATCTATCTATTGTCTTCTAGTCCCCTTTAGAAAAAGGTGGCTCAAGGTGATGTCGGACTAGAAGACAATAGAGGAAGAAGGACAAGGAAAGAGAGAAAGAGTAGTGGTAAAATTGTCAGCTTAGTGTAGTGGCAGACATTCACAAGATCTTAAGAGGAAGGGAGACTACTGGTTGGGTATGTGGTAAAAAGAACTGAGCTTTACTAAAAAGATGGCTCTGGACTTTTCCATAGAAAGAAATGCTTCATGACTTACTGCTAGTAAGAGTAAATATGGGGTCCTAGACAACAATTGGATTCTTTTTTTCATGAGCAAGAGGAATGAGGAGATTCCTCAGTTGCAACTCTGCTAATTGTCATTGGTATAAATTCATTTCAGCCTCATGAATTCTGTTTATATATGCATTTGAGTTCTTTTGTTTGAGGCAATGAGGGAACTGTTCTATGGAGATGCATGGCTTTTGCTTCTTTTGGCTAGTTTGGCAAGAAAGGAAAAGAATTGAGGAATCTAGTATTGAAAATTTCAATTTTTTGTTTTGATTGAGCTCATTTATCAATTCTCTTTCAGTTTCCATTTCAAAGAAAGTGGAAGATACTTCTTTTTTTCTTCACGTTTAAATTGGGAAGGTGTTGTGGGTTGATGTTATTTCCTTTAATCACTTCCAAGTCACATAGAGATCTTAGAGGTTAGATTGGAACTGTTTTGTTTAATGTAGTTTTTGTTTTGGACTTGTTCTTTTTATAACCTATATTCTATGGTAGTAACTAAGTTGCTGGATTGCTTGTTAAATTTTGTGCTTCCCCATTTAACTACAGGGCTGTTTTGGTGGTTCTTTGAACCTCTGGTTCACTTTTGTATCTTCTTCCCATACAATCTAATAATATTTTATTGTTTCTTAGAAAAGAAATGTAATTCTATTTCAATAGAGAGAGAAAATACTTTTGCTCGTTGGATGTGGTATTGTGACTAAGAAGATCTTTTCTTTGCAGGATTTTATCCGTGAAGTGGACCCTGATATTATAATTGGATATAATATCTGCAAGTTTGATTTGCCATATCTTATTGAGGTAACTGATGTATCCAATTTTCCCTTTAAATGTAATCCTGTCACCCTGAAGTTTCCTGTTTTATATTGTAATGCATGATTTTACTTTTCAGTTGCTTCCCTCTGTTAATGCCTTTCTTGGTTATAATTGCTAAAGTTTCTTGCTTCTGGATGTATTTCCAATCGATTCTAGCATAAAGTGCTGGTTTTTAATGGTTCACAGAGATCTCAAACCCTGGGAATAGCAGAATTTCCCATACTTGGTCGCATAAGGAACAGCAGGGTTCGGGTTAAAGATACAACTTTTTCTTCGAGGTTCGTAAATGTTTATACTATGTCTGTTATTATTATTCTAAATTGATATATTACTGTTTTGCTTGTGCGGTGTTGTTCTCCTCATGTAAAACCTTTTTTCTATTAGTACAAAATTATTTTTGCTTCCTGAAATAAAAAGGAAAACAAGAAAAAAATGTTTTGTCTTCTGTAGAAAGTACATTGTTCATGTTACAAGATGGGTATATTCATCTAATGATTGTTCTGTCTTTGATATTTGCTCTTTAATGTATTTGGCTCGTCCATGCTTGTTGGCAGTACAGACAATATGGAACTAGGGAAAGTAAAGAAGTAGCTGTGGAAGGGAGGGTTCAATTTGATTTGCTTCAGGTTTTTTGAGCTCAATATGTTTACTATAAACAAATTTATTCTCTGTCAATCGGATGTAAATGATCCATATTCAATGATAAATAAGTTATTGTACTATCTTCTTTGTTGTAGGCAATGCAGCGAGATTATAAATTAAGTTCTTATTCTTTGAACTCTGTTTCAGCGCACTTTCTCTCTGAGCAGGTATGGTTTGGGGTTTCTTTTCAAGATCACTTGATGAATAAATGGATGAGAAATGAAGGTGAAAAATATGGAAGCATCTAATTAACTTGAGCAACATTGTTTCTCTCATCCTTCGTTTCCTAACTATACCTTCTTCATAAAGTACTGTTTTCTACTTTATTAGTACATTTAAGCGGTTTTGGTCTTATTCTTTTTCTCTTGTTAATGCCTCCTGTCCTCTTTACTACTTCTTGTGGTTGTTTGCACATGTAGAAACTTATACACTCAGGTAGTATCAGGTTTGTGTGGATTTTTTTCACCTTTTGTTCATCTCTTTGTATAATAATAGATCTTTTCTTTGTTTATGATCTGAAAGGTATGGATTGACATGGGAATTGTTGTGATAGTAACAATAACAATAACATGGGAAACCATTTGACTCAAAATATTTGAGTAACTACCTTTTTTACTTTCTCTGTCCATGAGAATTTTATTTTTACTTTTATCGAAATCATTGGATTATTTCCCTGCATTAATTTGTTTGTGGTTATTTTCTCATCCAAAATGCAATTTGAAATTTGTTGCTATTACGACTAACACCATTATCTCCTGCAGAAAGAGGATGTCCACCATTCGATAATATCTGACCTTCAGAATGGAAATGCTGAAACAAGGAGGCGACTTGCTGTATATTGTTTGAAGGTGTGTGATTCAGTTTTGATGTGCTGATATTCCTCTTAACTTTTTATGCTGTCCTTCCTTCACTGCATACTTGTAATGTCATGCTTATTGGCTGGGTCAACTATTAGTTTTTAAACCATATTTTACATCTTCAACAAAGTACCTGAAAGATTGCATTATAGTGACAACTACAATAGAAGAATTTTTCATTGTCTTGGCACGTTGTTGTGTCAGTGTAGCTTCCTATATTCAGTGATGGAGACATTATTTTCTTCTTTGGCTGGGAAATTTTTAACCATAATAATTAAGAAGAATTTAGATATAGAAACTTGTAGATGGCTTATAGTATTTTCATTCAGTGGATGTATTCCACTGTGCATTAAGTGTTTTCATATTTTGAAATATTTTTCATGATATCTGTGTGTGTTAATAAATGTCTTTTTCTATGTACATAACCAAACTATCACTTTATCACTGTGTTTCATTCAAGGGAAAAGGACATTTACACACCGAGATTTTGAAGAAATTGACAACTTCACCCCATCAGTTCAGGAATGATAAACCTGACCCGGTCTGTTAGTAATTTCTAATAATGTGAATGGGATATCTAACAGATAAGATCTGGTTGGGTATTTTCTGAACTGATGGGGTGAAGTATTTCCCCAAATTCAGGGGGCACAGATGTTGTTTGATGTTCCTTTGAAATGATCTTAATCTTAGCTGCCGTGAGGACAAGCTAAGGAGAAGTTATTGAATGAAAATGCAAGGGTACAGTTGAAAATCGGAGCACAAAACTGAGGGGCAAGGCTCTAACTTGAAAAAGTCAATAACTTAGAAACTTGTTGGTGTTTTCAGACAGAAATCTATCAATTTCTACTGGAAGTCTATCCCACCAAGTGAAAGAAGAGCAAAAATAGAGTAGAGAGGAATTAAGGAATGGAGAAAACAGAAAGATATAGCAATATAGATGGAAAAGAACAGTGTTAGAGAATGGATAAAGAGTTAGAGAAAAGCGTGATAAGAGGAGAGAATCAGAAGTGAGGAAATAGAGAAGAGATAGAAAGAGATAAACATATATTATCTCCTATGTTAGTTTAAGACATATGTATATGGGAGAACCTTAAATTCTTTGCAAAATATCTGCAGGAATTGATTGATAATCATGATCAATTTTTATTTTTTGTTTTTACAAATTTCAGGATGCTTACCTCCCACAGAGGCTTTTGGACAAACTGATGTATGTTTTCAACTATGTTGAGATGGCTCGTGTCACGGGTGTTCCTATCTCTTTCCTTCTTTCTAGAGGGCAAAGCATCAAGGTCGGTATAATGAATTTTCTAGTTAGCTAAATGTTTGCCCAGTAATTCAACTGGCTAAAGTCTATGATTTAAGCTATTGTTTTCAGGTGCTTTCTCAACTTCTTAGGAAGGCTAAACAGAAGAATCTTGTTATTCCAAATGTCAAACAGGCTGGATCTGAACAAGGAACATTTGAAGGTGCAACTGTAAGTTTGTTTTTTCCTCCTGCTGTTGTTTTAGGAGTTGATGCTTGCTTGCAGTATATAATAACAGTTGGGTATCATTTGTTACAGCTCTATCTTTTATGAACTTTACCGATCATTTTATCAATGCAAAAATCCATGGGTTGCTATAGTTATTTGGCTTATTACATCTTGTTTAAATAGTTTGCAAAAATTTTCATCACCCTTTTTACACACACAAGAACCTTGTAATAGAATAAAAAGTCTTTTTTTCCCTAAGTTATTTGAAAAATCAGGAAAATAAACACTTTACCGTTTTACTTAAATGAAAATTTTATAAAAAGAAGCTAAATGGTTTGACTACCCAAGAACTTTATTGTAGAGCCTTGACATATACTGTATTAAGTAATGACAGATGGAAGAATGGTTCTATCAAAAGCTTGTTTCTTTCTCCATTAATGTATTATTTATTATACAATTCTCAATTGAGTACATGTGTAAAAGAATCATTTTATTGGCTTTTCAAAGACATAGGGGGATGTGTCCCACATGTTTATAATGGTGCTAAGTGGTGTTTTTTACAAACTATTTAACATAGCTCTCTTGATAATATAAAGTGACATTTTTAGACAGCTTTCTTAGTATAATGTAGTTTTCTAGTTTGTCAGTATTTATATTCCTCTCAACCCAGATAGGGTGTTTTATGACTGATTCAATATTTTCTTGCCAATTTTAGGGGTTTTTGTTATATTTCCAACTTCTAAGTCTTTGATTTTTGGTTTTGTATCCTTTCCCAAAATTTAGAGGATGACATGAACAAATGCTAAAGATTACATCACTATATGCAGTAATGATGTCGCTTGTAAAACTTTTTAAGGCATCTAGCTTTCTAGACTTTTAAGATCAATCTGCAATCTACTTTTCATTTATAACAGCAGTGTCATGAATCTTGGATTTATCATGTTTAGTTGTAGATATGTAGAGACTAGGTTAAAATAGCACAAAGTCTGTGGCTAGCTAGTCTGATTTTATTATAGCGACTTTTTGATGGAGTTTGATAAACACCACTTTTATGTTGCAAGTTTTTTCCCAACTTTGTGCTTTTTTTTTATAATCTATTTAGATACTAGAAGTGCAAAATACAGCAGGATTTTTAACCATGATGTTTAAATGCATTGCCAGTGTTCAAACAGTTTCATATTTTAGTTATGATTGAAATTCCTCTTAGTTGCTTTACTAGTGTACTGAATTTAATCATTAAGTTGTTTTTTGTTTAAATTGTTGGTAGATATAAAATCTGCTTTCTACTAGGGTAAGTAATGTAATAGTAAAGACTAAATTGATGGAATACAATTCTAATGCTCAAATTTATGGGTGATTGCATATTTCTTTGAGTTGCTGAAACTATAGCTCATCTCACTGCACTAAAAAATTTCTCAATAAGTGAAAGGCTGATGCCTGATTTTCAAGTTTTCATTTGTTTGATACCATCTCCAATCTGAATTTCTAATTTATGATAATTGATTTTGCTTATTGAGACAAAATGCTAAATCAGTTCTTAGCATAAACAATGAATGTATAAGCCAACTATGCTTGCATTCTGTTTTATTTTGTGTGCGAGAATTGGCATCTCTTCTAAAGTCTTTGCTTATTATATGGTGTTGAGCAATTGAAACAAGTGACATATTGGTAAGAAGAAATATATTATATTGTTGATCGTAATGGATATGGGAAATTTGTTTTGGAGATACTGTTATTCAGTGTCAACTCGTGCATGTTTCTGTTTAGGCGTATGTGTGTACTTCTAGCGACCCACTTTATATGTAGAAAAAAATAGCATGGAAACAACAAATGTAAATAAACTGTAGTTGAAGTTGGATTAGAATAATCATAGGGTACTGCATCAACAATCTTTTAGGAATGACCCAATAAGACGTTAAGAGCTTTACTACATTTAGTGTTTCTGGTTCTAACTTTCTTGGCACATATGCAGACTACAGAATTTTTCTTGATTATTGTGCTTTTGTCTCACTTGTGGATTGGCATAATTATTCCTACAATGTCTATGCTTAGTGACCAAAGAAATATTTTCAAATTAGAAAAAAGCTGTAAAGCTTCATGCTTTAATATTAAGAACTAATATGAGTGCAGTTGGTTTGGTACTAAATTTGCTAATGATTTTTCTTTCTTTGTGTGCTTTTCTTGTCACTCTTGTTGAGAAGCATTCACTCTGCATTCTTCATATGCAAAAGTTTTCAATTTTTGATTATCATCAGGTGTAAAAGATAAATTAAAAATGATTGGAAGCTTGTTAGAGTTTTGAGTGCTTGCTAATTTGTACATTTGGTTCCTGATAGTCAGTTTCAAATATCCAGTTAGAAGACTTACAGCATTGTCATATTGGCATTTGTAAGAACACTGCTCTAAGTTTTAAAATTTAAAGAACTTTTCACAATGTGTTGCTTTTTTCTTAGACTATAGTTCTTCTGTTTACTCTCCCATTTAGTGAAGTGAGTAATATAGGATCTAATTGTAACGTTCTAAGATGCTCTTGACATTTCAAAATTCAGGTTTTGGAGGCCAAGGCGGGGTTCTATGAGAAGCCAATTGCAACACTAGATTTTGCTTCTTTGTATCCATCAATTATGATGGCATATAATTTATGCTACAGCACTCTGGTGATTCTTCTCACTGGTGTTTATGTTTGCTGTCCCTTTCTTTCTCCAACCCCCTTTTAGTTGATAGGGTTTGGAAAAAAGCTTATCTTTATAATGATATTTGTGAAGGTGGCACCTGAAGATGCGCGCAAGCTCAATGTTGCTCCTGAATGTGTCAACAAAACTCCTTCGGGTGAAACATTTGTGAAATCAAATTTGCAGAAGGTCTGTTGATTTATATAATTGTTAACCTGCTCTTTGATTTCTTTCCTTTTTAATGAACAATAGAAATTACTAGTTGCTAAGAATGTGTCGCATACACTTTCAGGGAATACTTCCAGAAATTCTTGAAGAACTATTAGCAGCTCGTAAAAGAGCAAAAGCAGATTTGAAGGCATTACCTTGTTTCTTCACCAGCTTTTTTTCTTGATGTTTCTACTGTGTGCTGTAGTATATTTGTTAAGTTATTTTCACTTTAGCTTCCATTGTTTCCAGTAGTCCTATTATTATGCATTATACTGTTTTATAATTTTAGGAAGCAAAGGATCCACTTGAAAAGGCTGTTCTAGATGGTCGACAACTGGCTTTGAAGGTGAGAATACCACTTTCATATTATCATTCGTTTTCGATAAATTCTGATGAATACTGATGAACAGCCTGTCATTGATGTGGTTGTTAATGTGTTCTGCGTGATTTGATCTCTTTGATGTCTGTTCCTATACCAGATAAGTGCAAATTCTGTATACGGATTTACAGGAGCTACTGTGGGTCAGTTACCATGTTTAGAGATATCATCAAGTGTTACAAGCTATGGTATTTTGTCAACCACACATTGCTTACTATAATATTTCCCTTATGAAACCAACTTTTTAGATTGTTTTCATTCTAACTGGCTGATTACCTTGCAAAGGCCGACAGATGATTGAGCACACCAAAAAACTTCTGGAAGATAAATTTACGACAGTTGGAGGCTATGAACACAATGCAGAGGTATGACTTATGAGCTTTATTATCTGTTATGTGGACTATAATACTAATATTTTGGACAAGGATAGGTAATGTTGATTCATCATTTATGTATGTTGCATCTCTTATGCATGCACATGTTAAACTTCTTTTACGATATTTTTCTAAATTTTAAATTAATCTCAGTAAAATAGAATTGAATCTCTATAAAACTTGAATTTCTTCTATAGAGCTGTTCTTTGATATAGTACATATTTACTTTATTAATCAGTTTTGTTAATGAGGTTAGATTCAACATTTTCTGTCTGCACAAATGTCGACATGCACTTAGGCAGGAACGCACATATATTGCTTAAAAAACTCCTTCATGGCTGCTCTTTAAATGTGGGTTCTTCAGTTCACAGAGGAGTTTCCTAGTTGGTTCATGACACTGGATGCTGGCAAGGATGCAGACACTCAATTTTAATAGAAAATCTTCACTCTCCCAAGGAGTATCGTTGTCATATATGGTTGGTGCAAGAGTCCATGACATACATGGCAAGAGTAGTATGGATGCTTTTGTTGTTAGCCTGAATATGCAATATAATATAATGTTATTATATTAACGTATAATGCTTTTCTATTCTATGTTCAGGGGAAACTCCTTGAGAGTTTTGGAGAGTGAATTGTGGCTAGATGCCTTAAAATATATGGATAGTTGATTTCCATATTAGTTTGCGTGACTATCTTCCTTTACTGCTACTACTATTTGAGTAGTTGTAAAGGATCCATATCAATCTAGATTGTGAGACAGTTACAAATTAGGGAATAAGTTGAATGGGAATAACAGTTCCTAAATATGGATTACAAACTAGATTCTCGTCACAATGTGAATACTTATAGCTAATCACTAGTTGTGGTGCATGATGCTTCTGTCAGAAGGAAAAAAACCTGAAGTCTATGGTAAACTTATAATCACAAGTGTCTTCAGATGCTTGAAAGATTTGAGCAGGGTGAAAGGGGAAACATGCTAATGACAATTTTACATATTGGTCCTTCTTTCCGAATGATTAATCAGAAACGTTGGATGTACTTACTGATTTGAATATTTTATCATTTAGAAGCTCTGTTTGCTAAGACAAAGACAACCTTTGGTCAATACTTGTCTGGGTTCTTTTGATATCAAAATCTGATCATAATGACAGTAGCTGGTATCTAAGCCTGAATTGCAGGGGCCTGATGGTTGTCACAATAGTATTGCACAATCAGAAGAATCCAAGGGTCTTCTTTCATTTGATAATGCTGTATTCTATTTGATACAGCCCAAAGAGAAGATATATCTTCACTCGCCCAATGAGAAGATATATCTTCACTGCGTTTGATCGAATCTCATTTGTCAGGTTTTGACATGAAAGAAACATGTCAGAGAGCATTAGAACTTTATGATTTAGATAGAGGAGAGAGGAGAGAGTTTTAGAGAGGACTAAGGAAATTGAAAAGTCAACAAGGAAAATGGCTCCATCTTTGCTATTTGACCTATTTGCTTGGATCATTCTATTTCAATTTTTTCTTCTGTGCTTGATCTAATAATTGTTCATTTTACTTCTGATGCCCTTTTTTCCCTATATTAATTTTATTTCATTTATTCATGGCACTGAGAAGGTGAACAAAATGACAAACTCTGTTATAAAGGGCATTGTGTCAATTAATATCACCTCCATTGGCAAAATAGTCTTCATTAAAACTTTTGAAGGACAGCTATTATGTTATTTGAAATCTTGGGATCCTATTAAATTCTTTTCTCCCAAAATACTTAAAATTTTTGAGATTATAGTTCACCTGGTTACGTGCATGTCCTGCATATATTTGCTTCTAATTTTGATGTAGTGTGATACAGATTTGATGAATTAGCAAAAAAATTGAGATTATGTTTCAGAGCTTGAAGATTATGGATATTTCTCTCTCTCTCTCTCTCTCTCTCAGAGCTTATTATTGTAACAATCAGCGAATGTTCTGTGCATAATTATGAGTGCATTAGTTATCTTCGCTTTTTATTTTTCTTTCTTTCCATGTTCATGGTGGTTTGACTGCGTTGCTTTATGGCTTATAATTTTAACATATTGGTCCTTCTATCAGAAATACAATTATTAATATGTGGGTATGATCAAAGTGATACTTCTATAATTGTAGGTTATATACGGGGATACAGATTCTGTCATGGTACAATTTGGTGTACCTACTGTACAAGCTGCAATGAACTTGGGAAGAGAAGCTGCTGAGCATATAAGTGGAACTTTTATAAAAGTAAATGTCATCCTTTTTCACTTAGTTTCAAATTGTTCTTAATTCTCTTTCCTATTTTGATGTTCTGGTTTATAAGATTTCCTAAGTTTGGTTTATCATTTGGTTTAATTTTCTTGAATTTCACTCTACTTTCGGCTCTGTAATTGACATTACTGAAATTTTAAATTGAAATGTATTTGCAATTTTTCTTTGTTTACTTTTGCTCTCAAATTAGGACTTTACTTTTTGCTATTGCTAATTTTCATTATCCTGAAAATGTGTTATGAAGCCCATCAGACTAGAGTTTGAGAAGGTTTACTATCCATATCTGTTGATCAGCAAAAAGAGATATGCTGGTTTGTTTTGGACAAATCCCGAAAAGTTTGATAAAATGGATACTAAAGGTAAAACTTAGTTTTCTTAACTGTTTGAGCTTCTGAATATTTTGTTAGACTAGTCTCTCATATCATGATTTTCATGGACAGGCATTGAAACAGTTCGAAGAGACAATTGTTTATTGGTTAAAAACCTTGTAAATGAGTGTCTTCACAAAATACTTATCGACAGAGACATCCCTGGCGCTGTTCAGTATGTCAAGAATACGATTTCAGATCTTCTTATGAACCGCATGGATTTGTCACTTTTGGTGATTACTAAGGTGATGATAATTGCTGATGACATGGCCTTTGCATTCTCATGTTACTAATATTAGGGCAGAATCAGAAGCTTGAGATTTTTGTTGGAGGGGGGATGAGCCTTTGCATTCCCATGTTACTCTTAGGGTTCTGTAATCTATATGTTTTATTTTTGTTGAGTACCTGTTGAATGTTTTGATGTTACAGGGTCTGACAAAGACAGGAGATGATTACGAAGTAAAAGCTGCTCATGTTGAACTTGCAGAACGCATGCGCAAGGTTAGTGGTGCTTCATTGACATCTTCATTTATTCTAGTTGATTGATTATCAATTTCACTTGCTTTGAGCATCTTTTGTGGGATGCTATGCCTTTATCTTTGATGTTTGGGTGTTGTCTAATTTTCAGACTTTAACCTTAAAATACCTAGTTATGGAATAAACAAAAGTTTTATGCCATACATGAAATTGTATTTTACCAAATACCTATTCTGATGTGCATCATTTTGGTTTGTTTTACCTCAAACCTAAAATTTAACCTAGTAGGTAAGGGCTCAAACAATAATTTTAAGCTCTAACAAGCTCCCTCACATAAAAAGCCAATGTCAATGGGCTTGTCACTAGAACCAAGCCCAAGCAATGATAGAAGAAGAAGCAGAGATAAGATAGAAGCAAATATAAACACAAAATCTCTTGGTCAAATCTGACTCTGGCCTTGTTAAGTTACTGTTTGACCTAGTAGGTAAGAGCCCAAACAATAGTGTGAAGCTCTTAACTGTTGTATTTGTCTGTTCCATTTTATGTCTAGGAAGGATGGTTTCTTTGGCTTTAAGTGCAATGTTGGTTTGACTTGTTGGACTGCTTATGGAGAGATTATCAATATGACCAGGATAATTTTTGCTAGTTCTGAACTCACATGAACTCTCTACACGAATAATCATTATTATTATTTTTTTTTGTGAAATCCACATCTGAATTGATTTTTATTTCTTGATCATTGAGGAATATTAAATATATTACAGTTTCCTATTATTTATTGGACATCATGCTTCAACTTGACATAAGTTTTGTTGCATGTACTTTATCAGTTCATTTTGAGAAATGCTGAAGGGCATACAGGACAATAAATGGATATAGGGGAATTTTAGCACATTCCAATGTCTGATTAAGTTAGTCTGCTAGTATTCATAGAGGCAGCATACTTGTCTAGCATTTTCCTAATGAAGATATATAAATTTTGAAATCAATCTATTTTCATTTTTATTATTCTGAATCTCCCTAAACTTTGACAAAATGGGTAACATCTTTCTGTTGAATAATAATGGTCAGCCCCAGTAACAATTGTTAACCTTGGTGCTGAGAAACAAATTAAGAAATTCTTCATTTTTAATTGGGATAGCAATTAAGGTAGTAATTAATATCCTCTTAATCCAGATAAGGATGACCTAATAATTAATATCCACATAACCTGAATACTTTGGCTCTGTAGGGAAATTTTAGTTCACTTATTTGTTGCTGTTGTGTGCTCTCTTTTCACAATTGCATGCTGGATTATTTCTCATTGTTTGACTGCAAGGTAGGATACAATCTGGCACATCATTCAAAGAGAATTGAATTGCCATGATTTTTGTGCTCACATTTTTCCTTACTTTTTATTTTCTAAGCTATGCATTACATATGTCACGACACATATTTACGTGTAAATATTCTGAGAAATAAATCAAGGTATAGAACTTGTTTCTCATTATTATTTAAATAGTCAAAGTTGTGTACATATTATACAAATCTATATACATATTTAAATAGTCAAAGTTATGTGCATATTATACAAATCTATATGCATACTATTGACTTTAAATATTTTTTATCAATGCATCTCATTGGATGCTGATAATAATGATCTTGGCATCTTGCCTTAGTGGTTTCTATTGCATGTTCTTTTTGGTGTTATATTTTGATTATGTGACAGTTGATGAACAATTGATTTCTCTTTCTTGCTCCATTGACAAATGACTCGACCTTATGGAAAATTACTTGGGGGACTAAATTTTGGGCAGTTAATGTACTAGTTATGATGGAATGTAAAAGTACTGTTCAATTGGTATTGACAGCGAGATGCTGCCACTGCTCCAAATGTTGGGGATCGAGTTCCTTACGTCATTATAAAAGCTGCTAAAGGTGCCAAGGTAATCTTTCTGATTTTCTATTTCTAAATTATCTTACCCTTTAAAAAAAAATATTGCCATACTAATGTATTCTGGTTTATCAGGCTTATGAGAGGTCAGAGGATCCTATCTATGTGCTAGAAAATAACATACCAATAGACACTCAGTACTATCTTGAGAATCAGATTAGCAAGGTCAGTTGTGTAATATATTATACTTTTATTTGGTTTACAATCTTTTCCTTCGTTTTTTACACGTGTGTTAACAGTTGTGTAAACACAACAGCCTCTTTTAAGAATCTTTGAGCCCATTTTGAAGAATGCTAGCAAGGAACTTCTCAGTGGAGATCACACAAGATCAATTTCGATCTCTACACCTTCAAACAGTGGCATAATGAGATTTGCAAAGAGACAACTAAGTTGCATTGGTTGCAAAGCTCTGATTAGGTATGATTTGGTGCTTCTAATATTCTTCATCAACTGCTGCTGCTGCTTCAGCTTTTAGCATGTGTAAAATAAACAAATAAAATCAATAAATAAATGTTGCCCTTCTTGGGACTTCGTTCTTGTGAATGCTCTTTGTATACTTGTGTGTCTGAGTTATTACCTTTGTGCCAATTTTCTTGTTAATCTTGGTTTTCAGACATTCCAGAGCATCTTTTGTTGCATTCGCATGATGCTTGAAGAATGTTTTGATTTTCAAAACTAACCTTCGGTTGGACCCTGCAAAAGTATGAAGGAAGATGAAAAGAAATTTTCAAAAGATAAAATACCACAAAGAATGAATATCTTGGAGCATCCAAAATGGAACAAGAACTTCAGTTTTGAGCAAGCGCTGTATTGTATTTTCATAATAAATGCCTATTAATCTCATCTTGTGGATGAATTTATTTGTATACTTGATAATTGATTTTCATGTCTTTTAGATAACGGGTTCTTGCGTTCTCTCTCTCTCAAGCATATATATGCACACATGCACACATCTACATAAGAGAGGAGAGAGAGGAAGGGTGAGGGACAGACCAAAGTAAAATGTCTTAATTGTCATTTATCAAACAAGCTTCTGGGTGATGCGAATTCTTAATTGCTATTGTGGGCTTTTTCTTTCTACTTTTAAAGTTTCCTCAAAACCAATCCATTTCATTTCTTTCTCAGCATTGTCATTCCTTCAAATGGGGTTCAATTCCTTTTACCTGTAACATATTTACCTCTTTTGTTGTGTGCTAGCACAAAATTAGAGGTTCAGGGATTGGACTTAGGAATAATACATGTCAGTTAATAAGTTTTCCAGAGAAGACGGCCTCAAAATCTTTTCCTTGAGAATTATAAAGGCCCAATTTCATGCTGCCATACACAGCCCTATTGCTATAACTAGATATTCAGAATCATGCGATATTGTCATTGTCTTTTGGTCAGCAACGGAACTCTCTGCTCGCACTGCAAGGGAAGAGAAGCTGAACTGTACTGCAAAACTGTTTTTCAAGGTACACATCTTTACTCATCCCTATGGTTTCTCATGAAGTAACTTTACTTGTCTTATTGTGAAAACACGGGATGATTGCAGTATCAGAGCTAGAGATGCTGTTTGGTAGGCTATGGACGCAATGCCAAGAGTGCCAAGGTTCTCTTCATCAGGATGTGCTCTGCACTAGGTATTACCATTTCCTCATAAATAGCTTTACAGTTTGAAGAATGTTATTTAGCTTTTACAGTGATAAGTGCATGAAGAATGTGTTGCATTTGAAGTTTCCTTTTGAATAGAAGTACATAAATTACTCCCATTATTCAGTGATATTGGTTGATGAAATTTTTTCTGCCATCTGATGAAATTATTTTTCTGCCTGTTCAAGACATACATGACCGTGATTCAGTTGTTTTCAAATGACAGTCATTCTTCTGTTCTGTTTTCTACTTGCTTACTAGTGTATTTTAGTAGTTTCTTTATATATTTAATAGTTTAATTATAATATGCCGTTTTCTTCGTAGTCGAGACTGTCCAATATTTTATCGGAGGAAAAAGGCTCAAAAAGACATGGCTGAAGCCAAGCAGCAATTGGACCGCTGGAACTTCTAAAATTCTTTTGGAGGTTGGTTCTAGTTGTCTTCTGTGCATTAAATCAAGTTCGTTCTTTGATAGCATTTCAGAAATAATATGAACTAAGTTTTTCGAGCAATATCCAATTCAGTCAGATATGTATTTGGAAACCAAATGAATTTACACGACAACATGTATTATTCGTTGTAGGGAGGTGAAACTTATCAGAAGATTTGAAATCCGAGAACAGAACAGTCCTAATACAGCTTTGAATCTCCTCCTTTTAGTGGCTTGTAAAGCATGTGCACATTATTGTGCTTGGCTAGATTGATGTTTTTACTTGTGAAACTCCCTTTGGGAATGCAATTTTGTGCGGGTAAACTGAGGGCAAGATCTAAAAGCAGCATAACAAGTAGGTTTGACCGTTGAAGGTTTGTTCAATGGTTCATGCTTGAGCTTTTGTAAATCACTTTTGTATAAAAAACAATGGTATTAAGTAGTACATGGGTTAATGTTTCTCTTATCTAGAATGGAAATTTACACCACTAACAGTTTGAATTTAGAAGCTACAATTATCAGATGCATTAAATCTCTATCTCATTCAGAGACATTTTAGCTGGTAGGATTGGATTGTTGCTATTTACTGATAAAATGTGATTTCTTTACGAGTAACTAGGAGGGTAAAATTGTGCTACAAAATCGGTGGAAAGTAAATCGATGATGTCCTATGATTATGTACTAGTTGTATATTTATCTCAAATGTGTTTTCTGAAGTTCATTTAAACAAACAGGTTACTCGTTCACTTTGCCCTCTTATTTTAAATCCCAGTTTTTGCTTGGAAGTTTTAACTGCTAATGCCCGCCTATATCAGCAACACCGCACCAAACCTCCCCAACCCCCAAACAAAGTAGTTTTGCTTTGAAAATAAAAATAGAAGTAAAATAATTCCATTGTTAGTATTGGATTGCATTTATTGTGGCCGTTGATAGCAATTAATGCAGTCTAACATCTACATGAAAGTGAAAAAATTATCAGTGTCTAAACTTATCGTGAGTTTATTGCAGGTGAATCCTAGATCCGCTACATTATAACATGGCTTTAATTGTTGAGCATACCCGCAATACTTGTATAGGGCATTTTTGTTGGGCTGTGTTAGGAGGCTAGATTGTATTAAGAAATTGGGGTACTATGTTTGGCAAGCTAAGCAAATTGAACTAGATTGGTCAATTTTGTTAATACTAAGTGATTAGGTTATTAGAATGGGGCAAAGAGAGTGTACATGGAAATAAAAGAATTTTTCAATATAAAATATTTGTCTATAAAAAAATGTCATCGAATGATTCTATGAATTATTCTAAAGTATGGTATTTTACCTAATAAAAATCTAATATCACATTATTACTGCATATTGTTTGCCATATAATCTTATAAGAAGAGAAATGTCAATGAATCAACCAGAGAATGATTTACTTTAAGAGTCTAACAGTGAAGTAGAAAACAATGATGATATGTATCTCGTAAAGCTTCATATCAATGGACGGGTTGGAGGAATGATTTAATTAATTCAAATATATAATAGACAGCTTTAAAATTGCGGTCACTAGATTGTAATAAATTTGAAAGCTACTTATGTATGTTTACTTTCAATGTTTATTGTTAAAAAGTAATTGTATGAATTTTGATGTTATTGTTATAATTAAATTGTGTCAAGACTTTTATTTATTACTTTGCAAGTTAAGTTGTTGATATGACTTATTATAGTATTAAGATATAATTTTAATATGAAATAGACAACTAAAAATCAGTAAACTCACTTGGTTTGATAACAGAAAAGAAAGAAGAAGAAGCATTGTTGAACATACTAGACAAGATAGCAGTAGAAAAAGGACATGCTAATGATAGTACTTTCAAACCTGACACATTTCGCAGATGAAAAGAGTATTGAAAGAAATGCTTCTAGGTTATGATTTAAAGATTTTTCTGCACATGGACTCTGAAAATAACAAAAACATGGTGTAATATTTGATATGTTGAACACTAGTGGTTTTGGATGGAATGATGTGAAAAAATGTGTAGTGGTTGATAGTTAAGAAGTTTGACAATCCTATGTCTATTAAGAAGTTGGTGTTTATTACCTTTTTATTTTTTAGATATATATATATTTCGACTAATTAATTTATATTTTCAGCTGATTTTAATCTCATAAGATTGGAGAAACAAGGCATGCCCACTGTATGAACAGCTAGTCAATATATATGAAAAAGATCATGGGTACCCAATTGATCATAAATTAAATTTCAGATTCATAACCATTGATTATAAATTTCATATCGCTAAACAAAATTTGCACTGTTATATTATAACTCTATCTCTACCCAATTTAAGTACATTTTTCAACCGATAACATAACAAATACTTTATTTTAACACTTATACTAATAACTTAAAATAAATTAATTTAACAATAATATAAAACATAGTTTTATAATTTTTTTATAAATTTTATTTATATTACGCTAAATTATTATATTTAGAAGTTTGAACGGAGATATTATAAACGGAGAATATTTTTTTAATAATTAAAATTAAAGTAATTTTCTTTTTTTAAAAACAAAAATATTGTACTAATTACTTAACACTTACCAAAAAACATCCACTCAAATTTTATATAAAGAATATTAGTGAATAACATTGTTAAAAGAATGCTCGTATAATGATGATAAACATCGAGGAAATAACAACAGCAATCAATAGTATACTGTTTTATACAGTTTGTGCACCCCAGAACCGCCCTCGGAACATATGCAGATGTACAAAAAATTAGACAAAAAGAAACAAAAGTACCACGCTTACCCTTCTTGTATATGCATGCATATTAAGTTGCAAAGATACATGGATTGGATTTTTCAACATTGGAACAATGCTGCATTGCTGCAACATTGATCAAGTAACCTCCCTCCCAATCAAGTGTACAATCTCAAGCGTGTTTTTATTGGTTCTCTGCACAATGGGCATGATGATATTGTCGTGCCGCAGTCCTTGCAAGTCTTCAGCAGAAAAAATGAGAGGAAATGTGAGAGACATTATTTGGCAGGCAAGTGCAACAAAACAGTTCCAGAGTAAGCATCATTTTGCATTTCACACCAGTCAAGAGCATTGGATATAGAATCAACGTTCTATTTTGATTTTCTTAGCATTTTCTCTAAAGTTTTATACAGCAGATGTAAGAACCTATCCAGTAGAGAAGACACAGCAAGGAAAACAAGACTACAGCCAAAAGTCAAAGCAAAAATTATGCAATATACAAGCATTAACATGCTTTTGTTTTGCTTTCTAACTGTCCATTTTTCGATCACTAGGGGGTTTGTCTCGCAGACTAGAATCTGTACGTGAACATATACCCAGTCTTTTTCCAATAAAGTTCAGCATCAATCAAAATTTTCCAATATAATTTGTTAAAAGTAGTAAATGAAGGTGAAAGCATGCTTTAACAGTAATTAGACGCATTCCCTGTTTCAGATTGATCAGAGCAGTACCTTCACCATGACTACAATTACATATAAACCCTACAAGAGTAATATCATTGAAATGCACTTACCGTATGCCCGCAACCAAAAGCCATGTCCTTGGGATTTGTCAAGCAAATTGGGCACACCTTGAACATCACACCTTTGTGTCACAAAACTATAACTAAAATAACTAAAATACAGAGATTTGGAAAACAAAAAATACCGGTTCCGCTGGAGCTGATGGTTCTACTGTTTCAAAGTTGGTCATGTGTGGAACTGATTTAACTGCATTATCATGATCAATCACTTCACGTGGAGGCAGAAGTGGCCTCCTTTGACAACTGGTTACTAATTCAGAACTGCATAATTAAAGAAGTAAGTATTTGCAATATCTCAGTGATGAAATTGGGTAATAATTGAAATTGCAGCTCCTGGCCTTACTTGAAAGAATGAAGACTTAGGGTGGCTTTGTATTGAATTGGTATTTCCATGAGGGCAGCAAGTGCAAATGCTGCTTCCTTCTTTGTTGCATCTGTGTTCTCGGACATTATTTTTGTGAAATTGACAAACTACAGACGGAAAAGTAAAGTAAGCAGACAATGTTTTGAAAATTTTAAATTGACTACAGCAAATGAAAAGTTGCATGAAACAATGGATCATATTTCAAAGTAATGCCAGCAAATGAAAAGTTGCAGGAAACAATGGATCATATTTCAAAGTAATGCCCAGAAATGCAGTCCAAGAATAATACAAGAAGGTAATGCCCAGAAATGCAGTCCAAGAATAATACAACAAAGTAATGCCTTCAAAATAAGAATAATCATATATCATGAAGCTCATCAAGATATAAAGTATCAGAGAAAGCTGATTCACTACCTGGCATTATAACATACCTGGAAGTTATCAAATGCACGCTGGGGAATGTTATCATCAAATTGTTGCATTGAATCCCATGGTCCATCCCCCACCCCAACCAAAATAATCGAGAGAGGATAAAGGCTGTTTATCAAAACACCATTGATCAATACAGAAGAATAACAAAATTATAACTCAGCTTACAAAGGGAATTGCTTTACCTAGCAGTCACAATGGAGTTTATAGTTGCATTTTCTTGTGGACTTAACCTTCCAGGTGGTGTATCTGGATTCCTTGTAACCTACTTAGATTAATAGACATGCAAAAACCATGAGAAGATAACAGATAGCAAAATTAGAACAAATCCATTACAAAAAGAACAATGGAAAGCATCTTTTGTAAACCTGTCCATCAGCAATAATAACAAGTACGTGATACTGCCTGTTGCTTGCCTCCACAATGTCTATTGCCGCATCAATAATTGGGGCAAATGAGGTTGGACCTATAAGGAAGGGAAAGAAACTATTATCATTGCATCTCTGCACCTATGTCAACCCATTAAATACCAAAAATAAGTTAGCTGCAGCAAGAAGCATACACAAGAATGCTCACATCAAAAGTTCCATGTATTCACAAATGTGCTTAAATAGGAATCATTATTTTTTTTTGGTTGATAAACCTGTTGATAATTAAATAAAGCCGATACTGATAGCCAATTATTTTGGAAAATGAATTATATTTACCCATCCAACAATAATCATCAATATGCTAACTACAAATATATGTTCATGATGCTAAGGCAATCTTAGCAGCAGGGAAGAGAGAAAATCTTGAATCACATTTACTTGTTAAACTGGAATATTCTTTATTAGTTGCGTAATACCATAGCACATGAATTATTCCTTTCTTGAAGAACAATCCATATGCAAATTATTTAATGAGAATTCTTATCTGAGCAAATAAGAAGGTTGATAATAACTCCAAAAATGGGCCTGAGAGTCTCATTGGTCAAGAAAGTCGAAGTGAACAATACACAAGCAAAACAAAATTGGTGCAGTTTACAAAGTGCTAGAAATTAAAATAAAACAAGAAAGAAAGGAAGATGTCAAAAACCTGACAACTTCAGGTATGGAACAATCTCTCTATAACGTGCAAGGGCTTCCTCAAAACCATGACAATATCGTTGCTCAGGGAAAAAGCTGAATACATATTGATCATGTGTTGATGCTACAAAAGAAGATAAAATCATAAAGCCAGTCCATCAGAAAATCACTTAGTTTATACAAAAGACAATGATAAAACAGATAGATACTAACCATCACCAAATCCAAAACAAGGTATCAAATTATCTTCATCGAAAGGTGACAAAGTGCGACCAATTATAGAGATTGCTTGCTCATACGGATTAGGGATGTTACCAATGGCATGAAGGCTTTTCCTGTTGAATGAATGCTTGCCTACAATGGATAAATTGAATAATTTTCCTTCCATCCAAAAGTGCATAACTCTATTATGCAAAATGACAAAAAGACTCACCTGCCCACTCATTGCTCTTTGTGAAATCAATACCAAGTATTAAATTTGATGATTCAAGCCCAGCTTCTCTTAGTGCAGAAATAACCTAAAAATACAAGAATTTCTTGTTATTTAGTACACTCCACACAGAACAAATTACAGATAAGCTAAATACCAAATTATTAGTTTTGCCCATGCTGGTGAATTTCTTCAATTTTTATGAAGTTGGTGGGGCTATGCTGCCTTGGACCCAAATGTGGCTCCATGTTGTTTTGCTCTTCTGCTGCTACAACTAGAATATGAAAACTTGGTGATACCTCAGTACTTAAGGCGATACAATCTGATAATAATTTGCTACAATATAATACACCAGTTGAATACTTTTTTTCAACTTACATCCAGGAATATCTATTCTGCAACCACCCTATGTCACAACCTTACATTGTTCACAGACCCGCCCAGAAGAACGCATCATAAGCAGACCCATGTGCCACAACTTTTCAAAATAAAAATTCTTCTGTCCTTAGTTCTCCAAGTACTTTCCAAGAACCCATTTCGGATGAAATAAATTCCCAAAACGCTCCCTAACCTTATTTGAACAAATACCGTCTGTGCTTAGCAGCAGAACCACCTTGATGAAGTCAGTATTGCCACACTTTTTGCATATCTTTTATTGTTTTAATTACGGAGTAAATCTTTCATGCTTGAAATGGTGACCATGCAAGTTCTCCTTGACAAGAACGCTCATGATGGTTATTTTCTCTTGTAGGAAACTCTTTGGAGCTATTAAAGAGTATTTGAAGACACTAGACTGAAGAGAAAAGATAGCTAGAGCACCAAAGTCAATTTGTGAAGTAGTTACTGTCTAGTGCACTAGACCACAAGCATCTAATCAGCACTAACTAAGAAATTTACCATTCTTACCATATTGACTCCAACACATGATTGACACCAAATTTGTAGACATGAAAAGGAGAACTAAAACTCTGTGACTTAAGGCAGGGAAAGTATTTTAGTGAATTATAGCATTCATTCTCTGATCCTTCGATGTTTTCATAAGCATACATTTTTAATTAGTCATTTCATATGTTCTATAAGAATTTTTGATAAGTAAAAAGCTTTGATCCAACACTAACTAGAGATAGCATCTATGCTGGAACTTCCCCTGAATCAAAAACTGATTTTACAAATTTTGACCAATCAATTCTGAGATTAATCTACTCAACCACTACTCTATCTTCTAATCTAGGTAGCTCTTTACATCGTTCTCAATTGAGTTATACAATAGGTTAGGATCGTGAATAAACATTAACAATTGGTCATAAATGAATATTCAATGCCTTACTACTCATCATCATTGTTTTGAAACTTATATCCTCTTTGGTGTCCAACCAATGTTATTCAATCAACTAAAATTATTCAAAATTTTCTTTGCAATAGAGATGTTTGCTTTGCTCCTACACACACACACACACACACCCTACAAATCCCTCAACCTTTCTATGTTCACCTAGTTCTAAACTCTGGACTACTGCCACAACAAACTTGGTAGGCAGGAAACCTATGGGATGTAAATTATCCCAAATAAGGCCCCAAGGTGGTTTAAACTCTTGACCTCATGGTTTTATCCAAGGGTGACTTGTGTGCATTTTCTATCAAGCACTATTCCTCAACACTCAAAACTTCAGAAGATCTATTAGTTCCTGAGAATGTACACCTAGATTAGCAATTTTAATTTAAGATGAACAACTAAACCCTTTATGACTCAACATTTGGCTCCTAATAAAGCACGTATATAAAATCTGGTATTCAGCTTTGTGCTCCTTCTGCTGTGTTGGGTGTTCACATACTTTTATTTCCTTATTTCCTTTTCCTTCTTTCTTAGAACAAGCTTGGAGTCATAAATAGTACCAGAATAAGATGAAAAATAACCCGAAGCACAGGGGATAAACTGTATTTTACCCAATTTAAATCTTCCAAATAGTATCAATGTCACCACATTTGCTCAGGCTAGATACTTGCAAAAACAAAACCCAAAGCAATACAACCCAGTTTGGCAATAACTATGAGGTTCTTCTCCAATCTGTTCAGTCCTTCACAAACATTTTGCTGAGCCAAATAAATTTTCACTCACTGATTGAAGAAAAAATTGATAAACCTCAACTGCATTGGCAACACTTAATGTATTTAAGTGACTAAGCTTGAACTATGGACTTAGGCCAACTAAACTGGCTTCTACATTCTAAGAAGGCACTGTCAACAACAACTATTGAATAACTCCAACAAGTACAGGTAATTGGGTAAGGTTTGAGTTTTATCCATCAATTCGAGGCTAAGGTTTCAATCAGACATCTGCTGAGACTCCATCCATGGGTTATTTCAGCTAATCGCAACAATTCAACCCAAACACTTAGTATGTCATGAAGGATTTAAAAATACTAACTCAAATCAACATTCCACTTGTCTATTCACCCATCTAACCATTTATATTTCCAGAAGAAACATATAATACACATGTCAGCTTATAACTATTCAAGC
The DNA here is from genome assembly GCA_019650275.1 of Xylocarpus granatum. Taxonomy (NCBI): domain Eukaryota; kingdom Viridiplantae; phylum Streptophyta; class Magnoliopsida; order Sapindales; family Meliaceae; genus Xylocarpus; species Xylocarpus granatum. The sequence continues at coordinate 17,202 of BNST01002711.1, read as the reverse complement.
ATGAAATTTCTCAATTGCACCTTACAAGTTATGAAGCCTTTTTGTCCACAAGAGGTTAAGAGCCAAATGTTAACATACAGCATCTTCTATGGCTTCACTAATAAGTGAAAGTTCAAATAATAACCTGATCCAAAGAGTCGAAATTATCAGCAATTTGTGTAGGGTGCTGTGAACGTTGATGGTTATGATGATTCACTGAACTTCCAGCATAAGATGTTGTTCTATAGTTATGATCCATTTCACTTCCTGCGTAATACCGCGGTTGATGGTTATAATCCATCGAACTTCCAGCAGAAGACCGTGATTGATGCCCGAAATCATCATATGCATCGTCATATGCTGAATCTGTATTTCCCATGGCTAAAGAATTTTATACCTGCATCAATAACCACAATCACAAATATGTCAAGGTAAATAGTTTCAATAAAGTAAATCTCAAATTAGTATCGTTTCAAGAATTAATACAAACTTATGAATTTTAAATCCAAACAGACAAAATCAAAAATATATTTATTCAAACTCATTGCTATAAAGAAAATAACATTATTAAAATAATCTAGAGAAAGAAATTTCAAAACTTTAGAAAAGTTGGAAGAGCAGAATTGAGCAGCTCAAAGTTATAATATCCATTGAACTCAAATATTTATCCTTTTGAATATTATCCACCAAAATCATTACAAATTTTCATTTTTGGAGCAACAGTAGATAAACCATCAACAACTTACCAAACAGTTGAATTATGAGTAAGATATTAAACAAATTTTTTTTTCAAAAAAGGAACTTTATTGTCAAAAACAAGGGGAAAAAAAAGAGAGAGAAATATATTGAGTCACGAATGAAAGATTTCTCACGTATATTTGATTCCACAAACAGTAATATTCCAATAGCCAAGAAGAGAGCTACCTGCAAGAAAATGAGGGAGAGAGAAAGGAAAGCAGGGCTTAAAGATTCAAAGGGATTCTACAGTTTCTGGGTTTTGACTCAGTCATGCGTACGCTTGTTGGAAACTTGCATAACCTATATTTCGTCCGTCACTCAAACTTGACATAAATGAATGGATAGTTAATTAGCACATACGTCCCTAACATTTTCTTTAATTACATATAAAGAAATTAATTGTCTTACTTTATGCATTCAACTTTCAGTGAAAAGGAATCCGCAACTGCAACCAACCTAAAGTCGAAGAAAACCAAAATGTACAAGAAGTAGAAGCCAAAATCCTGAAAGAAAAACTCATTCTAAATATAAGAAATCTTGAGTTGCATCGTGTTGGAAAATTCTAGAAACACAAGATTGAACCAAACAATGTTCTTAGAGAAATATTCAACCCTTCTAGAATAATATCATGGGGCAAATCAGGCTCAATGACAGTCTAATTTTTAGTATTCAATGGCTTAGTTCTATAAGACTGCACTCTCAAATACAAAATTTTAGAATTCTTTTGTGTCAAGATAAAGGTAACAATAAGGATAATATCTCATTCTCTTAAAGTATTGGTGGGTTCCTTAAAATAATTACTAAAGAATCTTTTAGAATCCAATGTGTATGCATTAGATTAGTGTTTATCAAGTTATGAACTAACCGTTGGGCAACTAGTGGTGTCTTACAAGAACTTGGTGAAATATAAAATTTTTTTGAGTTCATTTTACTTTATGCCAGTTAGATGATTAGCTATCTACAATGAATTATCTACAATTGAGTTTTTCTCAAGTTTAGCACTTTAATGACCTTATGCTTACTTGGAATTCATGAAATTCATGAGTGATTTAGAGATATTTACCTAAACTCTTATAGAAACCGATCTAATTTCCACACACATATAGGTGAACCTTCATCAAGTGTTTCCCACGGTTTAAGCATACCATTATGAAACATTTTGGGCTATAGAGTTCATTAAGAGTATGAAAATTCATCATATTATTCGTTGCAGTTAAATACTATTACATTATAAGGAGTAACTCTACATATTTGGATAATGTGAATAGCATTATAAGATGATAAGTAACTTGTTTTTATCCTTATGAGACTATTTCAGGTGATCTCCAATTATCTATGTGGGGTTTCTATCACTTTTTCTTATGTTCTAGTATGGTCTCATTCCCCTCAAAATTCCAATTCACCAACATTTTTATTTAACGATTTATGTAAGAGAATTTGATTAAATTCATCGCTAACCTCATAAATCTAACTTGCAACTCAGGTCAAGTAGTTGCATAATGATAGAAGTTGAAAAAACTAATAAGATTACCATGTGATAAAATAAGACAATCGATTATATATGTTTACAAAAAAAATAATTTGCTTCGCTCATAATAAAAAATAAAAGCATAAATAAATTGATTTTTCTTCTTATCACATTTATGTTAGCATTTAAAAGTAAGCCTCCCATTTGGTTAAGTAATACAGTGACAAAATCAAGTAATTGCAAATATACATTAATACAAAATAGATAATGGATATTATAAAAAATTTATAAAATTCATCATGTAAATTTTAATTACTCAAAAGATTTTGAGATAAAAATAATATTAATATATCTTAAGAGTCAAAATAAAGTAGTACAAAATTATGATATTGAACATAAATACACAAAAATTGTATCAAAAAATATAAACCGATAAGAGATAACGATTTTATAAATAATTTATAGACTCAAACAAAATTATCCCATTTTCTTCCTTTCAACTCAGGATTATGCAAACGCTTATATCATAATTTTATTTCCAAAATCATATTTTTTATCCTCACGTCATATACTAAGTCATATTTAAAATATTAATAAACAAATATAACCATACACATTTTCTTTATTTCATGGAAATATGTTAAGTTTATAGTCCATAGCCATGCATATTAAACATCAAATAAAGAATTATAGTGTTATGAAAAACATGATACATGAAAACAAAATAGTTTTGTACCCCCATGTGCGTTAAACTTTTCTCCTATATTACCGAGGCTCAAATTCATTTATGGTACTTTTTATATACACCATCATCCACACCAATGACTTTATCCTTCTATATTCAATCTATTGTATACGAATCTTTCGTTAAGATGATTGAAAAGTTTTAGAGATGATGGATGTTAATGCAACAATTTACAAACACAAGATTGAATCAATAAGTCAAGGCATAGAAAAAAGAAAATTGTCTTCAAGGAAAGATTATGACCTTTTGGGATAATATTTTAGTGCAAATTAGGCTCAATGATGATTTAAACTTTGGCATTTAATGAGTTGATTCTACAAGAGTGCATTTCCAAATATAGAACCTTGGAATAACTATACAGTATTTTATTATTATTTTGTGTTAAGATAGAGATAACAGTAAGGATATTATTTTCTTCTCTCAAAATATTAGTGATCTCTATTACTTAGAACAGAGGGGGTTGTCTGTTCTAAGTAAAGATATTTGTGGTCTCAGTTTGTGATTTGAAAAATTTGAGGGACGTTCATATTAATTACCTATAAATGAAAAACAAAGGAACTTTTGACCGCCTCTTTTCCCTGTATGGTATTTTGCGAAGGTGCAGTGGCGTGCTTTCCAAAAGTTGACGCCTTAAGATAATAATAATAAAAAGATAAATACATTGGTATATCAAGAGAAGTATTATATTATATTAAAAGAATTTTATCAAATATTTTGATTTTTTTTTATAATTTATCAGTTTAAATTATAAATATATATTTAATTTATTTTTTATTATTTAATTTTTAAAAACTATTATGTGTATATATTATTTAAAATAAATAAAAATAATTTTTAATTTTATAAAAACTTATAATAAAATAAATTTATTATAAATATATAAAAAAATTTAATAATTCTCATTAATATTTATATATATATATATATATATATATTTTGTAGTTTTGGATGCATAGAATTGTACAATGTATCCAAGACTTTTTATTAGTTTCAATTAAATATTTAAAAAGTAGAATATATGAATGTCACGGGTTTGACTTTTGGCCAAATTTGGTGATGAATACGAATAAACAAACGTATGCTGCATCCAGAATGCAGTGCACCACCGCGGCCTAAGATTTGGTCACCTTCACATGTAATAAAAGTCTTTGTAAAAGGGATAATGAGGCGGCGACTTCAATCAATAGTCGACGAATCAAGATCGTCCGACAAAGAAATTGATATAATGAAATCATTCTATCATTTACTTTTAAAGAATTAATGTTATCTATTTTCACAGACTTGTTCATAAGTGAGATAGAATATTCAAATTAATTTGATTTTGGGCTTAATTGAATCTATTTATTTAAACATGTCCATATTGGTTGGTGTATGCTCAAAGATTGGCCTAATTGTCAAACGTCATGTTTCCACACGGAAAATCCATAAAATACGTTAAAAATGGAAACTAAGGCCAAAGACCTGCTTGCACGCATAGAACATCTCTAATTATGGTCATAGAGATCAGACATATATTTTATTATATTTTCACACACATTTATAAATTATTTCTTATTATAATAAAAGATTATGTAAAGGAAAGCATTGAAGGGTGTTTAATGTTTCAAAAAAAAATTTATAGATTTGAAGATGGATTGAATTGTATGTTAACTTAAACATTATTATTCTATTTTTTTTAATATTATCCTAGACGAGATACTCACAAATTATCATAAAGAAAGATATGTAATATTATGTTAATTTAGTACTTAGTAATAATTTTTTTTAATTTATTAAATTATAAAATTTATGAGGTTCTTGAAAAGAGTTTATTCAAAAGATTATAAGTTATTGTATAATATGATGTTATTAGTTTCAAAAAGAAAGGTAATTGTCGGACAATGGAACAACTAACAAGATTAATGTTACACTCCCTTTTTAAGAATATTAGATGAAACACAAACAATGACCACATATTTAGGGTTAAGTGTTAAGCTTGTTTAGAGATTTGATCATCCTTGCACAAAATTAGTCAAGAATTTGAGTTGTATTCCTAACAAGATTGGAGTATATTAAAATTAGTAATACGGGAGTTGTTTAATACATTCCATTCGTAGTTGTGACAATTGGTATTAGAGTTTGAGCGAAACACCAGAGTCTTGTTGATACATGGGAGAAGTACATACTGGAGCAATAGATCAAATAGAGCATCCTCAATTGAGTGAGATAATACATGGTAATCCTTACCTCGAACTATCACCACAATACTTGCGCGAGGAAAGGTACCTTTTCCATGTTTTGCAGTAGAAAGATGAGTAATAGGATAGTCCCATGGATAATAAGCGAATCAACTCTAATAATTTACGTCAGGTATTGTTATCGAGAGAGAATGGCTTGTAGAATGAAATCTCATTGACAGCAACTGATTGGGCTAAGGTTCAAGAAGATTGCCCCATGTACTAGAGCCCGTATAATTTTGAGTGGGGATAGTTTGTTATACATCCTTTTTTCTAAACATATTAAATGAGGTGCAAATAACAGGTACGACTTTAGGACTAAGTGTTTAGGAAGACGGGAATTTAGCCGTTTTCAACATAGAATTAATTGAGGGTTAGAGTCATCTTGTTTAGTCATTCCCAGTATAAAATTGATTGAGAGTTGGAGTCGTCTTCTTAATAAAATTGAAGTAAGTTGAAATTGATAGAACGTAAGTTGGTTGAATTTTAAATACATTCCATTTATGAGTGCCGCGTGGGAGGGGAGAATAACACCGTGACAATTACCATGCAAGGATCACTTCTAAATTCGAGGGTTGGAGGGGATGTTGGATCAATTAGGTGAAGCAATGGCGTTTTCAAAGATTGACCTTTGCCAGGAGGTGCCATTAGATACGTAATAGGCCGAAAGATGAGTAGAAAACTTAAAACAGCCGGCCGAAGTTCAAGAAAGAAATCGCGGTGGAATGTGTGCCTGGAGTAGACATTTTATATGCTTGATAGTTGAGTTGAACCGTTACAAAGAAAGCTCAAGAACAAAATTGTAATGGGTTGTGGGCTTAAAATGAACAGTAACAACTGGATTGTTTAAAAAAGATTGCTTGGTATTATTGTATTAGGGAAAACTGTATCAATTGGATGAAACAAAAATATTTTGGAAGTTTAATCTTTGTAATTGAAACTTCTCACCAATTCAAAAGATAAGAGAAAAACTGTAACATCCAGCGCCTCTGAACAAAACGATGGTGAGATACAAGTCAAAGTAAATAATGTCTATTTGACTGTTAAATCTAGTTATAACATACAAAATTCAATAAAAAAAAATTATTAATTGTATGTTCAAAGTAAATAATATTTTTTTAATTATTAAAAATAAACTGTTACATATCATATTCGTCTAATGTGACCAAATTTATGAATATTTTATTACCATTTAGTATAATGTCACATGGGAAAAAGGTCCTATAAAGAGTGACATTATCACATTCTATGTCAACAGCAAAGATGAACTTGGGATTTGTTACAAGCAGTTTGGTTCATCTAATTAAGTAAACAGTTTTTATGTTGCAAATCCAAAATATAAAATTATAGTGGGTTACATGTAGAAAACGAACAATATTTGCTTGGTTCTTATGTTCGAACTGTTACATTCGAAGTTTAAGAAAAATTACAAAATAGAAAGTACCAACTATTTTGGATTGCTAGAGAGATTAAGGACATCATGCAGAAAGTACCAAAACATCTCAACGCATTTATCGTTGTTGTCAATTTGTCAAAATATTACGAGGATGAATTGTATTCAAATAACTTGGGGGGGAGCTTTTTCCAAATGGAGAGGATTGATGCAAGGCAGCATGTGCTTGTGTGGTTATTATTGTTCCCCGGGTTTTAATGGATGCTAATTTATATTATAAATTTTTAATAATATAAAATTTTTATTAATTTTAAAAAATTTATTATTATATTATCATATTATTAAAAAAATAATTTTAAATTCTTAAAATTTTATAATATAATTATTGTAATATATAAATGTTCTATATAATAAAAAATAAAATATTTTATAATTAATAATCAAAATCATTTGCAAATTTATACAATAAAATTATTTTTTAATATAGATTATAAATTTTATATGGAGTAGAATGTAATTTTAGTTTGTAATTAATTAATTTGTAATAGAGATTATGAATTAATATGTATATATTTGTAATCAATTTTTTAAAATAATTATTATTTTGTTTGTTTTATAAAATATATCTAATAAGCTTTAAAAAATTAAATAAGATTAAATATATAACTTTACTTTAAAAAATAAATAAATCAAGAATATGTTTATTTTTTAGTTAGCTGATTTAGAGTTAAAAAAAAAGTAAATAAATATTATGTATTTGATTGTCTTATATTACAATCAGTAATAAATATACTATGATGACTTTGAATTTGATTATATGTATTGAGTTTGATAACATGTGATAATATGAAATAATGTACGATGATCAGATAAGTATAATCTCACTTTATCTTTTTCATTAATTGATCGGATGATTTGTTACCAATAATTTAAATTTAAGAATGTTGAGCTTCTTTTAAACAAATTTTTATAAATAATTATTGATTTATTTTTTGTTTTATATTAGAATTATTATTTCAATTTAGATCTTATATGATTGATTGAGAAATGAATGAAAATGAAATATTACTTTAAATTAATCACTACCACACTTTGTCTTTGCGGTGCAAAATCAAACATATTTATTGTTACATTGCCATTATTTTTCATTCATTATTGTTTTTTGATAAAGACTTTTATTATCTTATTGCTCTCTTCTGATCCATTTGTTTGGTAATAACAATGAAGTTAACAAAACAATTAGAACTATTTTGCTTTCAATAATCATGTCCCTTTATTTAATTGAAGTTTATTTCTTTTAAGATGAGAATTCTTTTTTTTTACCATTAAATTTTAAATAGACATAGATACATGATATAATTAATAATAAACGATTTAGAATATATATTAATAAAATTTATAAATTAATTTTTTATTTTTATAATATAAATAAAAAATAAAATACAATCGAAACTATTTATAACTAATTATATTTAATATTTATTTAAGTCAATGATTAAAAAAATAAAAAATCTTAGTCCTTTCTTCTAAGAGAAACTTGCTTTAAAACATTATTATCGACCAACTACTTAATTTTTTGACATAATATTTGCATTAATAACATATTTCAAAATTATCTCATAATTTAACAACTATTATTTTAAATTATCTATTGATTACTATTCCATCAATTTATACTACTAACTAGTAAATAATATGGGTAAAATGTATGCCTATTTTATTGTCGCAGATGATGTGAACATGTTAAATGATGCTTTTTATCCATTTAATTTTAATAAATTTATATGAAATTCAAAAATACTAACTTGGTTTTGGCGTTGTGATGATGTAAGCATTGACATAGTTATATAAGCGATGGTAATCATTGGCGTCGAATATAATGTATATTGATCTTGAATTTATATAAACGAATAAGTATTATTTTTTAATAAATTAGTTTTTAAATTGATGGTAAATATCCAATCTATAACATCTAATTTTAAAGTGGATTCAAGTTTTCATTCGTACGTAAGTTTTAAAAATTATACTATATATTTTAATAAAAAGATTATTACATTAGAAATGAATCTTGTAAAGATCGCAAGGATAGTTATATGACTAAATAAGTAAGAAGATCATCTCTCGTATTTGAAAACATAAATTAATCTTATTTTTTATAAAGCAAGTAAGTAATACTTTTTAACAAAATAATCTTTTGGTTTAATAACAAGAGTTGGGCCAGTGACATTAGGCATAACGCATGGCGGTGGAATTAACCAGCAAAGGACTATAGTGCTACTGAATGGGGATGTAAGCCAAAAGTTAGGTAGTTGTAAATAATAACACGCTAATTTATTTATCCTTTGCCTGGCCAATGGCATCTTGCCAGCTATTTTTTTAACTATCTTATTTTTAATTTCAATAAAACAAATAAAAAATAATAATTACAGCACATTTTTGAATAATCGTATTTTATCAAGTATAAATTCTCTTTATGCATTTTAATAACTCGGTTTTAAATTGGACAAGTTCAAAATTAAATTACAATTGTGGATAAGGATACATTAAATAAGGTATATATTTTTGCATTCGAGAATTACTACTCACAATTTTTATTTTTTATTTTTTTTGGTTCAACTTAATACTCGGTAATACTACCAATTCAAAAAATTATATTATTTTTTTTAATTGAATAGTATGATATGATATATATATCCTTCAATGAGATGATGAAATTTTGTAATTTTTAAAAATTATTTTACAACAATTAATAAGGAAGAAAATCTTAGAATAATTTTTAAGAGTAGATAATATCACTCATTATCACGTGATATCAATTAAGTTAATAATAATAATAATAATAATTTATTTGAAAGTATATTGCACTCTTGTAGGAAAAGTCAAGTCACGAAATAAATTGTTATAAAAAATAATTATTCTTGCCTTTTTCTGTCATTAAAAATAAAATCATGCATCACAAAGAAGTAGCCCAAAATAAGATACCATGAAGCTAAACAATGAACAATCATAAAAGAGACTAATTTTTATATATGAAATTCAAAACCAAAAAAATACCATATCATATTCATTGTACTGTTAGTTCACTACATTAAAGAAATGTTATTTTTAAATCTTCATAAGAATAAAAATAAATGACTTAATTACATTACCTCACTAAAAAAAAATTTAAGAGAGAAAAACTGTTACTTATACAATTTTTTCCTTTTTTTTCTCTAAATTTTTATTTTATTTTTCTTATCACGCAATTTTGTGTTTATTAAATAAATAAAAAAAATTGATTATTTTATTTATTTCATAAAATTTCTTTATTTAAAATTTTTTTTGGGTTGAATTAGGTAACCCTAACAGAAAAGGCCATTCTAAATTTAGTTTTCATATGTTAACGCCATCAATATATTGAAAAACTAATTATTTGATATTGCATTTTGAAGAAAATGATTAATAATTGAGTAGAATGCCACCAAAATGTGTTGCCTTACAATTTTTGCCTAGAGTGAGGAAAAGGTGTGGTCACATGCCTCACTTGTGGCGTGTACAAGACAAAAACTGTTGTTAGAACTGGGAAAAATTGATTCCCTTGCCCGACGTTGCTACTGTTCCTTGGGATCACATTGGGAAATATGCATATTTTGTTTCATGTAGCTACTGTATAATAAAGCGAAGTTGAGCCCTAAAAACCAGTGGATATTAATTTGTAATATTAGGACTTTTCTTATACACAATAAGGTGAAACCAATTTTATTTATTTATTTTAATTTTTTTTACAAAAGAATTAATATTTATATGTTATTACTAATATACTATCAAACTTTATTAAATTATGTTTTATTAATTGTTAGCAGTCGACTTGAATTTCAAAAGATTGTTTTGACATGTATATTACTACTAATCATTCTATTATATTTTAACAACAATTAATCACTATAAATTTATAAATATTAAATAAAAATTCGTGCCATTAATTTAACTAATAAAATTTTTTTAAGCAACGAACAGTCTCGAAGTTTTAGTCCTACTTCCCCTATAAGGAGGAGGATAATTAATCAATTCCTTGTAAAAATATAAACTTAAATATACAAAATAATTTTAATCTCTAATATATTTTTAATCGATGAACTTAAATAAAATGCTAGATCTTATTAAGTGAGTAATATGATAAAAGGTGTTTATATGCATGAAATAAAAACTTGTATTTGATATTTTGAACTGTTTTTTTTTGAGATTTTTATGAAGTATTAACATATTTTTGGTTTGATTTTGGTAGTTAATGAAAAAACAAGCACTTAAGACGAGATTAGAGCGAACAAACTTTGAATGGTGTGAAATTTTATTTAAAAAATGTGAAGTTAATGAATAATAGTTAGGGAACCCAAGGCTGCAGCTTTAGGCCACGGTGTGCTACAGTGAATGACTAGTAGACAGATACTTCAAGGAGCTGCAGTGCCAAGAAAATTAAGGCCTAACACCGCAATGCTATGTTGCGACGCTTGTTGAGATTCTTTTTGAAATTTCCTTCATTTCTTCGTAATTATAAAAGGAGGACGAAATCAAGGAAAAAGAGGGAGAAGAACCATAAAGACGAGGACTTTGAGTTTTTGATCCATAATTCTGTCTAAGTTTTATTCTTCCTTAGTTTTTCTTGTGTTTAAGATGTTTAATTCATTCGATTTATTTTTAGTTTCTTGCATCATGAATTAAATTCATTATTTTAGAATTAAGATGTAACCAAACTATGATAAATGAGTATTTATTTATTTATATTGATTAGGATTGTGTTATTTGGTCAAGTATTTATCTTGTTTATAATACTTTTAATTAAATTGACTATTAATTAGACGATTTAAATGTATGTTTACACTCTAAAAAAGGTATTGCATGTTTATGATCTTGAGATAAATATTATTAAATTTATGTAAAATAGTAATGTACTTGCATATTTAATATAATTTGTATATAAAATTTCTAAATTTAATCAATCTTTTATTATTTGAATTCATGTAAGAATATAATGAATTAATAATTTAAGTTATATTTATGATCACTTTAAAAAAGATCGATGAATAAATTTGATAATTTTTTATTATCAACTATGTACTCAATATTAATTAAATGAGAATAACAAATTAAATTTAGATTGATTTAAGTAAAATTGAATACCTTAAAAAAATTTTATTTTATCATAACTCTCATTTTGTTTTTGATTTAATAGTTAATTTAGTTAGTGAATGAAATTAATTTTAACTCGTTCAGATAACAATAATAACAATTAAAATTAGTAGTTAAATTTTTATATAAATAATACTCATAGTAGCAAATACTCAACTTATTATCGTATTATTTATTAGAGATAATGTATTTATGTTTGTATATTTTTTATAATAAATTTTTGTACATCGTTTGTCGGAGTTTTATTTTATATAAATTATTTAACATCGAAGGAAGTTATTTTAACACTTGTTATAAAATTTTAATTTATTTATTTACTTTATTTTATCTGTAGGAACTTTCAGCTACAATATGCAAAGAATTGAGAGTAGTCAAGTCTTGTCGTTAGATTCAGTTAGATGCAATGGTTGAAAATCTTGGAGAAGTGTATGCCAACAAGGCATTGCGTGATTATGCCATGTCAATAGTTACGAGCAATGTGTCAGTTAGAAGTCGTTTAGCGGGTCAGTTCAATTATTTTGAGATCAAATTAGTCGTTATTCAGATGGTCACTATATTCAAGAGATACGTCACATATTCAAGAATAATGGAGCTTTAGATGATGCCATTCCTCTAAGATTGTTCCCTTTTTCTCTTTGGGACAAGGTTAAAAGTTGGTTAAACACTTTGCCAGTTAAAATTAATACGATATAGGTGGATTTAGCATAAAAATTTTTGGTTAAACACTTTGCCAGTTAAGCTGTAAAGACTGCGAAGATGAGAAGTGATGTCATTGCTTTTGTTCAACATGATATAGAATCATTCTATGAGGCTTGGAAAAGGTATTAAGACTTGTTGAGAAGATGCCCGCATCATGGACTTCCTAAATGATTACAAATTTAGATTTTCTTTATTGGTTTGGGGAGTTCAACTAGAACTTTGGTAGATGCTGTAGTAGGGGGCGCTTTGATGAGCAACGCACACGATTATGGTCATTCCTTATTTGAGGAAATGGTTGCAAATGGCAACTAATGGCCATCTAATCATTCCGCACCAAAGAGAGGAAATTGTGGCTTGAGATTTTTTTTGAAATTTCCTTCATTTCTTCGTAATCATAGAAGGAGGACGAAATCAAGGAAAAGAGGCAAGAAGAACCATAGAGATGAGGACTTCGAACTTTTGAACAATAATTCTGTCTAAATTTTATTTTTTCTTGTTTTCCTTATGCTTAGGATGATTAATTCCTTCAATTTGTTTTTAGTTTCTTATATCATGAACTAAATTCATTTTTTTAGGGTTAAGATGCAACCAAACCATGATAGATAGATGTTTATTTATTTAAGTCGATTGGGATTGTATTATTTAATTGAGTATTTATTTTGTTCTTAATACTTCTAATTAATTTGATCATTAATTGGATGATTTGATTGCATGTTTATATCCTAAAAGTATTGCATATTTATGATATTGAGATAAATACCATTAAATTTATATAAGATGGTATACTTATATACTTGATGTAATTTGTGTATAGAATCTTTGAATTTAATGAATTTCCTATTATTCAAATTCACATAAGAATATAATAAATTAATAATTTAGGGATAATTTTATTATTATTTTTAAAAAAATCGATAAATAAATTTCATGATTCTTTATTATTAATCATGTATTTAATACCGGTTAATGAGAATAATAAATTAAGTTTAGATTGGTCTAGGTAAAATTAAAATATCTTAAAATTCTTTTTACTTGGTCACAATCCTCGTTTTTGTTTTATTTTAATTTAGTAGTTAGTTTAGTAATAAATAAAATTATTTTTAAAAATTTAAAATATAAAATAATAAAAAATAGTTAAAAAAAATTTAGTAATTAGATTTTTATATAAATAATACTTCTGGGAATAATACTCAACTCATCATTGTATTACTTATTAGCAATTACGTGCTTTTAAATTTATATATTTTTCACAACACAACATTATTTGCCTACATATGTAATAAAAATTAATGATATTTAAATTACTTGATTAGAGTATAAACAAATAATTTAGATATCTCAAATTTTTTACATAAAATTTTCATCAAGAATAATGTGGCATGAATCAAATGAATGATATATTTTTATAAATTTCAATATTATTTACTACATTATTACAACACCCACTAGATTGTGTTATTTCGAATAAAATTTTAGAACAAAAATTAATAATAAATACGTAAAATCAATATACATACACACATATACATCTGTATATATGTATGTATATATATATATGAGCGCGCGTGCGCAAGTGGTCGTGCGTTACAATACGTATGTATGTATAATATAAAATAACATATATATTAGAAGACATAATAATTTATATGAATTTTTAAATTTCATTTCAAACAACTGTATATACTGCAAATATGTAAAAATTTAATAAATTACATAAAATATCTCAATTTAAATCTAATATAAATCTTATATTAAGTTAATTTAAAATTTTTAACACTGTTATTAATGTGATGGATGTAACACCCATAAGCAAATGCTTTTACAGCGTTAATATCGTTGTGGTAAATGTAAAACAAGGAGATACTCGTAATCAAGGAAAAGACATGAAGGGTATCTACAATGGGGTCCGCGGGAGCAAACAATATTTTACTTAGTAGAAGAGACAATTAATAAAAGGTAAAAACAACAAATTAGGATAGAGACCTGTAGCAAGCACAAGCAATTTTTCTGAATTTGTTGAATTTTTCTCGAGGGAAGTGATCAATATAAGGTTAAAGGGCGTCCACTCGTCTCTGTTTTTGGCTCAGCCCTCGGCCTTTCTTTCTCTTCTCACTCTTATTTAATTTCCTCTCCGATTTCTCTTCGCTATTGAAAACATTTTCTGAATATTTTTCTATACTCATTATTTTCTTGGCATATGTCTACATTTAGCTCCGAATCACCACTGCAGTCTCTATGTTTTTATTTCTATAGATAGTTTCTTTTCAAATGTCTCTGCAGACTTTGCTACTGGATTCAAAAGATTCAAATCTTCTTCTGCGTTCGCCATTGATGGAACAACAACAACAACAGAGGAAGAAAAATAAAAATGGGCCTTTTGTGTTTGAGCATTCCAAGCTGAGAGCACAAGAAAACTTGCCAACTGAGTTCATTTGGCCAAACATGGACTTACCTGGTACTCAGGAAGAATTAAACGAGCCCTTGATAGACCTAGAAGGATTCATAAAAGGAGACGAAAGAGCAACTGCCAACGCCGTTGAGCTGGCTCGCACAGCCTGTGAGAACCATGGATTCTTCCAAGTGATCAACCATGGCGTCGATGTAAATCTCCTGAATGCAGCTGCTGAAGAAATTGGTACTATTTTCAAGCTTCCTCTTGAGAAAAAACTCAGCATTCCCAGAAAGCCAGGCTCTGTTGCGGGATATTCTAACGCCCATGCTGATCGTTTTTCATCAAAGCTGCCATGGAAAGAGTGTCTTTCTTTCCCATACCATGAAAATGATTCACATCCTATTGTTGCTGACTACTTCAAGTCTGTTTTAGGACATGATTTTGAACGCACAGGGTAAGCCAATGAACAAACAAACCTCCAGCTCTTATTACTAAACTAATTATTTATTTCACATTATCCACAGTCATAAATGTTACATTAACCCCATTTTAACAGTATTTTACTCCTCTTTTTTTCGCCATAATCTTCCTGTAATACAAAACTCAATTTGAAGAACAGACACCTCCTGTGTCACTCAAAAAATTATACCAATTCAACAAACTACAGATTTTCGTTCCACTGTCAATGATTGAGTATGTTTTGCTCGAAATTGTTGAATGATTTGCAGGTGGGTGTACCAAAAATACTGCGAAGCAATAAAGAAATTATCTGGGGTGATTTTTGAGTTGTTGGCAGTGAGTTCTGGGTCGTAGAGCGTATCGCACTATCTAAGAAATTCACATGAAGATGGAAGCTCAATCATGAGATGCAACTATTATTCCTCCTTGCAATAATTCAGGCCTCACTCTTGGTACTGGCCCTCACTGTGACCCAAATTCTTTAACAATTCTTTACCAAGACCAAGTTGGAGGACTTGAAGTTTTTGCAAATAAATAGCAATTGGTATACAGTACGACCTCGCCCCGATGCCTAGTCAGCAACATTGGCGATACTTTCATGGTAATTTTGAATTTATACCTCTCCTCATTATGATTATTTTGATATAATTGGACTACTTATTTCGTGTGTCCTATGCTATTTCATGCATTTTATGAGTGTTTGCTGTGTGCTGTAATACTGCGCTAGGTATGTTTTCCATCAGATCCGAATCTACTTAGCTACATTCAATCTACATGCCGACGACTGTTGAATATTGACATATGCTCCGCCATGCTGGCCACGGGGTGTTGAATGGTCAACTATCAGAGAGTTCAGCCTGCCACTGCTCGAACGCATCCGACTAACGCAACTGCTCATGTCAGTATGATAAAACCACCAAAAGGGGCAGCAAACATTTTCTTTTTAAAAAAAGTAATCATGGTTTTATAGAAAGGAGCAATTTTATAATGCTTTTTAGAAAGGAAAGCTCTTTGAATGCGCTGTGAGATTGATTTGATCAAGCCATTGTATCATAGGATCACTATCATTCTCGAGCTCATGTTACCATTATGTCATACATCAAACGCGTTTTCCAAATTACATAGTCGTACTGAAACTGCTGTACGCAACATTTTGGATTGTAGCTCCTTTTATTAAATTTCTAGCCCACTATTTTCATTTTGGAAAAACACTTTGAGAGGGAGTTTGTGCGATTGTGTAAGTCCTATGGATCAGTAAAGTGTTTTCTCGTCAAGCGTGCACAGGCGTGGGACCTTTCCCTTGAAAATGGTGAGGATTTAATTTCTACAGAATTGTATACGTCCGGTGTACCCCACCGCTCGGTGCGACACGAAGCGAGATAGAGAGTGTCCTATGAGATCTGTTTGTGGCTGCATGATATCCGTCTCCCATCCATATGTGTCGTGACGAGTGCGAAAGCTATTTGGTATACCTGGCACTGTTACTTCAACTCAATCGTTATATTTGACATGAACTTCTCAAAATTAAACTTTATCATCAAAATATTATATAAAATTCTTTACAGTTGAGTAAGGTACATGTGTGCAGGCATATGAAGTTGCAGTCTTAGTTTAAGTAATTATTTTTAAAATAACAACGTCAGCACACAAGAAAAATAGAGATAATGTATTTAAAATAGGTATTTGATTAGGATGGTTGTTTTTTTGTATGAGGTATTTGACGAAATTGACAGATACAAGTTGAGAAATAATAAGTACGTTTGTTTTGATCATAGGCATTATCTAAACGGGAAATAGCAAGAGCTGCCTGCAATAGAGCAGTAGTTAAACACAGAGAGAGAGAGCGTATGCCAATGGCGTTCTTCCCTTCGTCTGTCGTCCAAGAGAAGACAAGTAGTGAGTACCTCACCACAAGACCTTGTTTTGGGCAGAAAAGGCAAGGTGGAG
>BNST01002710.1:0-83009 GCA_019650275.1 Xylocarpus granatum | reverse complement strand
GGCTGCTTTTTTTCTTGCACCTGGGCTGGTGGCTGCCCTCTCTTCTACTGCGGGCCCTGCTGTCTGGTCTCTTCTTTTTTTTGTCTGTCTTGTTGGTCTCGCACCCCTCCCGCCCTTCTCCCACCCCCTGGGAGCTCGCTCCCCCTGTTTCCTTGCGAGTCTCTGTTTGCTCCCCTCTCTGCACTTCTCCCCCTCCCTCTGCCTGCTACCCACCTGGCAAATCTCCCTTCCGCCCCCTCTCATCCTGCGCGGCGTCGCGCCGTCCTCTCCTCACTGCTACTTGCTTCCCTGTTTGCTGATAGCTCTCCCTGCTACCCCCGGCTCTGCTCTGGCCCCCTCTGTTTCGCTACTGGCCGGCTCCCTCCTCTTCCGTCGCCCTGAGATCCCCCCGCTCTGCTCGTCTCTCTCCCTCCTCCTGCCTTCCTGCATCTCTCCTCCCGCCCCCTCTCCCCCTCCCCCCCCCCCCCCCCCTGCCTCCTGCCTGTTTCCCCGCTCCCTTCTGCTCTGCCGTTAGCGCTTGCCACTGTGCTGTCTCTTATTCTGCCCTCCCTCCCCTGTTACCCTGCCTTCGCCTGCTGCTCACTATGCCCCCTGACCCCTTCTGCCTTCCCTCCCTCCTGGGCCTGCTTCTGCTCCCCTGCCACTCCCTGCCCCGTCCCCCGCTCTTCCTTCTGCTGGCCGCCCCATCCCGCCCCCTGCCCTCCGCTCTCATGTTAGTCTGCTTCTTCAACACTCTCCCCTTCGCCCCCGGGACCCTCTCCTCTCTACCTCCACTCTGCCACCTGCAGTCCCTCTACATCCCCTCTCAGCCTGCAAATCCTCTTCAGACTGCCCTCGGCCTTCTTCCTCTTGTGGCCTCCTGCCCCGATTCTCACTCCCTATCCTCATGGAACTGCCCTCCTCCCTGCCCTGTCCTGCTAGCAATTGCATGCTGCCCTTTTCTATCCTGCAGCTGTCCGCCATAGCCCTGCCTTGCATTCTGCACTGTCGTGCCCCTCGTCAACATAGGGCCGGTCAAACCACTCTTCTGTCCCCCCAAGCCATCCCTACCCGGCCCTGCTGCATACCCTCTTCTTGTCGGACACACTCCTGTCACCTTGACTTTCCTTTCTGGATCTCTCTCCTTTACTTTCCTGCGTATTTTCTGGCTCTCAGTCTGCCGCGCCTGTCCCTGCCTCCTCCCCCCCTCCCCCTTTCTTCCTACCTGGCTAGCTCTCACCTCCTCTATCTCTCCGTGGCCTGAACCTGACTACTCTGACTCACCTACTTAAGTCAGCATCCCGCTACGCCACACTCCTGCTAGCACTATTCCCACATGGTCCACCTCTGCACCTGTCTCATTCCCCTACTGGCCCTACTCTCCTTTTTTTTTTTCCCATCCTGCCTTTCCTGCTCCCCCCCCACGCTGCTATGTCTGATTTCCCTTTCTGCTCTGTACCCTTTTCCCTCCTCTCCCCAACTCCTCCTTGCTTCCTCCTGCTCTTCTCTCCGCATGGCGTCCTTCCTCTTCTGCCTGGTCCCTCTCTCCCCTTCCCATGGCCCCCTAGACCTCGGGTGGTCTTCCATGTTCGTGTCCACTTCTTCCCTGCCTCCTAGCTCCTCGCCTGTTATCACCGACCCATCCTTTCTCTCTCGGCGCCTCCCTGGTCAGACTTCCTTTGCTCCTGCGGCCATTCCTGCTACGCATCTCTCGTTCTGTCATATCTACTCGCTACTGGGTACCTCACTGTACCTCACCCTTTCTTTCCCTCCCCCCAGTCCCTCCTCCCTCTGCTCTTTCTGCACCCCCTGTCTGTTCCTTCTGTTCTAGTGTCTCCTGTTGGCCTCCACACCTCCCTTCCTCGCCCCCTGCCCCCCCCCCCTCCCTCTCTCTCGCAGTCTCTCTCTCTTCCCTTCCTTATCCCCACTTTACTTGCCCACCCCCCCTCTGCTTACTGCCCTTTGCCCCCTCTACTGCTCTACTGCCCTCTGGCCCGGGCCCCTCACTCGGGTTGTTGGTCTGCCCTGCTTCTGCTCGTTGCTCCTGGCCCCGCTGTTTCTTCCTCTGCCCTACTACTCTGCCCTCCTCTCTTCTCACTTGCCCATCCTGGCCCTCCCCCCTGTCTGCACCCTGTCTTTTACCTGCGCCTGTCCTCTCTCCCTCCGCATGCTTTCTCCTATGATTCTAGCTGGCCCCTTGCCCTACCTCCTCTCACTCTTTCACCCTGTTTGCTCTCTATCCTTCTTCTCTCCCCCCTACCTTCTCGTCCTCTTCTTCCTACTTCATCGTCCCTCCTGCTTTCCATCTGGCCCCCTGCCCTGTCATTCCTGCTGTTCAACTGCCGCTGCTGCCCATTTCCTCCTCCTCCTCCTCTCCTGCTTCTCCCCCTGCCAACCATGCTGCCGCTCCCTCCGTATGGCATCCATCCTCTCCCTGGTGCCGTCGTCGTTGCTTCTGCCTCCTCCGCTCTCCCCCATACTCCCTAGTCCCACTCCTCTCTCTAGGCCGCCTGGGACCCTGGTCCCCTCCTTTCTCCCTTCTTCTTCGCTCCTTTACCCCCGCCTTCTGTCTTGCCTTCCTTGCATGCTTTTTGCCCCCCCCCTGGCTCCGTCCAGGGGCTCCTCTGCGTGCTCCTTCCTGTCTTGCCCCCTGCACTCTGCCTATCCTATTCCCTCTTACCTCGCCTCTTCCCCGCCCTCTGGCCTTTCTTGTTGTCTCGCCTCCTGCTTGCGCCTCATGCTCTCCTCTCCCTGTCCTGCTTCCTCAGCCTCTGCCTGCTGGCTGGCATGCTGTAGTTCCTCTGTTCCCCCTGTCCTTACGCTGCTTACTCTCTCTCCTCCTGACCCCCTGGGCTTTCTTCCCTCCCTCTCTGCCGCTCTGGTCTCGGCCCTTCTTCTGCTGCCCCCCCCCCCAGCTGCCCCTCTCTACTTGGCCTGACGCTTGCTCCTCGCTCTTGTGGCTCCCTCCTCTCCTACTCTCGTCCCCCTTCCCCCATCCTCCCTCTCTTCTCCTCTCTCTGGCTTCCCCTCCCCTAGCTTCCCCCTCTGATCGGGTGCTCATCCCCTCTGGCCTCCTCTGCTCTCCCTTACCCTAACACCTCTGGTCCGCCTGCTGTCTGTGATCCCCTACCACCTATTCCCACTTGCCCTACCTATCTATTGCTGCCTACACCCTCAGTGCCCTCGTCTGGTCCCCTGCTCTCTTGATCTTCCACTGCGTCTCTCCTGCTGGTCCCGGGTCCTCGTTTTCCTTGCGCTTCTTTCCTCAGAGCACCTCTGCTTCCCAGCTGCTCTCCTCCTCTCTCTCTCCCACCGTTACTAAACTATGGTACTGCCCAGCTCGACGTGAGCTGGGTTCCTCTTCCTATCTCCTTGCTCTCCTCGACCCTGCCTGTCCTCCCCGCTTTTGTCCCTCTCTCTTCCATGGCCTCCCCCACCCACCCCCTTTCTGTACTCCTGGTGCCTGGACTGCTTCGCCCCTTCTCCGCTCTCTCCCCCGACGCCTGTTCCGTACACCCCCTCTGGGCTCCTTGGCCCCCTTCCCTCTCCTGGTTTCTTGCTATACCTCGGCATTCTCGCTCCCTTGCTCCCGTTGCTCCTGTACCACCCCTGTAGCATTCTGCCTTGCTGTTCTCCTTACCCACCCTCTGCACCTTTGTCTCCCTACTCCTTTCGTCGTTGGCTTTTCGCCTGCCCTCTCTTTTTGTGCTTGCTGTTTTGCTCTCGGGCGTCTCTATGTGCCTCTCTGCGCTCCTTGGAGGTCGCTCCCCTATCTTCCCTCGTAGTGTCTTATCTCCATAGTGTTCCCACTCTGGTCTGAGGCACCTCCTCTGCCAGCCCCCGCGCCTGCTCCCATCTGCCTCTGTTCCCTGCCCCCCCCCCCTTCCACTTCTCGGACCCTTCTCTCCTATGCATCCCTTATCTGCCCCCTTGCCCTCATCCCTCTGTCATGTTCTTACTGGCGCCACCCCTTTACACTTAAGCCTCTCCTTCTCCTCCTGCCTGGTTTCCTCTGCCCTTGCCCCTTTGCCCTGTCCCAACTCCTCTCTGGACCACGGCCCCTGCCTGAGCGGTCCCTTTCTCTCCTCTCTTCCTTAACTCCCGCTTTCCCCCTCCCCCCCCCCCCCTTGCCCTGTGCTGTCTCCCTAGCCCTGTCGGCCCCTCCCCCCCCCCCCCATCTGTTGTAAATTTACCATCTATATGATTTAATTGGCCTTTTCACATGCAACGAATTGATTACTTACCATAAAAATGATAACATGCATTCAAGTTGCATCGATACAGTGAAATTGATTGATAATGCCAGCATTTCCAAGGCTTTAGGATCAGAGAACTATTTGACACAAAATGGATTTTTGAGCATAACACATTTACAATCAACAGATATCTATGGCCGCTTGCCCCAAAATCAACAAAGGCCTTAAATCTAAGGTCATGTATCTATAATTTGATAATCTAGAAGCTTAGGAAATTAGGCATCCTTTACTTCCTGAACTATTAACATGCGGAGTACTTGAAGAATATATATGTAAATATGCATGTGTAGATATGGGTCAACACCCACTTACAGGAATGGATACATATATATATGAGAATAAAAATGACGATAAGCATAATCATATCACCGGAAAGGATGGATCTTGCACAGCTATTGTTACATTGGAACCCAGAAGCAGCTGCATATTTAAAAAGTGATTAACATTCAGTTTTTGTGCAGAAAACTAAGCTTAATCAAAATTTACAGGCTTTCTCTACTTTGTTGCAAAATATAAGCCAGAGTATGTAGGAAGACTAACAATCAGAAAATAATAATAATAATAATAAGTGCACAAACTACATAATAAACTTAAATAATCCACTACCAGAAGGCGAGCAATATCACACTGTGAGCCATCTGATACAAAGACTTCTGTATCTTTTATATCTTTGTAGAATGTTTTTGCAATTGCTTTCCTCAGTTCCTGCTTTACAAAATGAGAATATGACATATCAGAGTTATCTGAGAGAGAGTTAAAACATTCTCAGCTGAAGTACAATACATGTAAAGGTAGCTGGGGAACAAAAATGAATGATAAGCAAATCAAGAAGCTGCATTAGTCAATTAGAAATTTGCAACACCAAGATTCCATAATAATAATACAAAACTAGTATAGGACAAAACAATAAATATAACCTGCACAACAGAAGCCACTTAATTCAACGGGCTGACAAATGTAGTTGAAAACAAATAGAATAGTGCACAAAATAATTGCAATTAGCATGAACCATAGTACTTAAAATCTGTTAAATAGCATAAGTATGTGATGTACAAAAGAAGATAGGAGAAAAGAGGAGAAGAGAGAAGAAAAAAAAAGAAGTTAAGGTTCGAGAAAACAACTAGAAAGAGGAGAACTAAGAGGAAGCAGATAGAATCAGGGTTTTGAAAGACACTTGATGAAATATATCTCACTATCAACATGATACATTTTCAAAAGACAACATAAAAGGCCAATTTACCATGGCCAAGTCCTAAACAGAATTCAATTGACACCTATTCTTAATAAATACTATTAAGTAACAAAACCAAAGACAACTTAGACAAGTCATTCTGAAAAGTATTTAAGCCAAATAACTCCTAATAAACTTTACATTAACATCATTTGGTTTCATTTCTCGAAATCGATCCAGCAATACGGATAAATAGGAACAAGTTTGCCACAACTTGCAAACAGCTAAACTGCCAAAAAGAGCTTTATAATACCTTGTTGCCTTGTTCAGCTCCATATCCTCTATAACCTTCCGCAGTTGATAGGGTGCGTGCATACTACAAAACACCATACTATTAAACAATCATGTTTCAACAAAACTCAAGCAATATTTACCCTCATCATTAGCAAGTGAAATGTATGCAAAAACTCCACACTGCCAGCATCCAAAGAATAGAAACTTTGCATATATGGATGACATAAGAGAAGGATATGAATTTCCATTCCATCCCAGGATTTTGTACACTATAAAAACTTGTATGAACTTGCACATCAGTGTTCTTATATGCTACTTCTTATTTATTTTACCTATAAACATGGTAAGATAACTTTTTGCTACTTTGCCTCCCCTTGTATGTCAATGGACATTAACAATGAAAGGTACCTACTTCATTGAAAACAGCTAGAACCTTTTTATTTATCAAGTCAAAATACGAATACACATAAGATCTTTGCTCAATATGAGGTTCATTAGTCCAATTTCATAAGGTAATTCACATTGTCTTCTCAATTTAGAGAATAAAGATGCAACATAGTCCCATATATCAATACTCTTTCATCATCTATTTTCCCTTCATTCTCAATATAGCCTTGAATACCCTTACTTAGGGCTTTGGCTTCAAGATAGCTGATTAAGTGATATATATGCTAAAGAAAATACAGTGAATAAAACTAGACAAGCAGTTCAATTAAGTGGTATCATTACAAAATAAGGAAACTATTTCATCAGAAAATTTGACAGTAAAATATATGCTCGTCTAACTTTAATCTTCAGCAGATTTGGGCACTTGATGAGCTTTTTTATGTTGACTACTTGCTAGTTCTAAACTTCAAATAAGCAGAGTGGTAGCAATTAAGATATAAGGCACATAATTATGCAAAACTTACATTAGCCATGCTCAATGTAATCAAGTCTGGTATAGGCTCCGTGGTATCACCAATCCCAAGGCTTATCAGTTTTGCATTTGGGTACTTTTCAAGGTGTTGAAGTTCAAGGCTTGCAATCTGATTCAAACAACCAATAAGTTCTAGGTACAAAAAGTATAAACCAATACATCATTAGTAACTAAGAGGCAGCAGAAGAATAAGACCAACCAACCAATAAATAGATGGTTAAGACTGACCAAACAAAATATCCATCCAAACAAGACAGAAAAACTTGTGCTTTAAGTATTGATATGGTCAGAGAAGATTAATATGCTTCAATCCAACAAAACTAAGCATTGTGAGACTAAGAGAAGCCACAGTTGTCCAACTTTTTCAGGTTAATCATCAGTGATGATTATTAATGAATTAGAGAAAGCTTTGAGGATGACTGCATGAGGAAGGAAGGGGAAAGAGAAAAAGGAAAATTGTTGACAAGAGTTAATCATAAATTCAAGCCTAAACAAACAAGTATGTTAGATTTATGGATAGCACCTCAGGAAACAGATAGCCATTATGCAGCTTCTGCAAATTGAAATTTCGGGAAACCTTCGTACAATGACCTGTGATTGCACAACTAAACAGATGATGGAAAAAAAAACCAAACATTGTGACTAAAGAAATCAGAATGAGTAAAAGGAGCAAACAAAAGTTGAACCAAGAATGATGCAAGCACATACCAACTCCCTCCTTCTGGACTGCCGAACTGAGCAATAATCAATGAAAAAAAAACAGAAATTAGTCAAATCTATTCAATATATCATCTTTGAAGGAAACTAGAAAGGAAAGTAAGGAAAGTGAACTTTGTTTTAGACCACAAATCACAGCAGTACCTGTGCTGGATCATCATTGGCTGCAATGAAATTCTATAGGACATAGAATTAAAAGTTGATAATTTGTTCATTTTGGTAAGACTATTTTACCCAATGACAAACTTCTGTCAGGTTCTCTCCTCAATGTGAGATGAGCAGTAGCAAGAATTCTAAATACCCACATCAACAAATATATACTTTTACAACACTCCAGTTAATATCCACACGAAACTACAAGTCCCCTTCAACTTGGATTTTTTTAGACATCAAGGAGGTGACCCATGCAGAATTTCTGCAGTGGTTAGTGCCCAGAAGCAAAAGCATGTGAAATTTATCAGTTCACAACACAAGTCAATAGAGTGTTCATTTCTCAACAGTAGTTGTTGGACTAGCACATCCACTTAACCCTTTAATTGTAAGTAAACACAAAGAGACAAGCGTATTTTCCAGGTGTCCACCCAATTGCTTCCTTTCGTAATCCTCTTGACTTCTGTAATGCATGGAAATTTGATCTAAACTTTGCTTGGTATTAGTATTGAAATCCTTGAAGCCATAAAGTCCATTTAGAAAGAGAAGAAAAGAATTCACTTAAACAAACCTTTTCAACATAAGATACATTTTCTAGTCTATCATTCAACAAGAGTACTCCTTTCCATAGTTGCCTCTAAATTTGATCTTTCCATAACCTACACCAGGTCCTCCATCTAAAATGCACATATAAAGCCAGTGGACAAAATCATTTTCCAACATAAAAAAAGTGAACGCTACTGAATTACAATGTTTTAGTGTCTTAAGTGTAACCCCACTACCACACACTACTAGCAGCCTCCATCCCTTGAATTTCATGACACGAAGGCAGCATCATGCCAGCAGGCAAAGCTAACAAGGTGGATTTCTGTAAAATTGTGTTAAGAAATAAATCTATTCTAGTATAAAGTACATTTCATATTTTTCAAGTGAAAATATCTCTGTCAGTTCTTCACAAATGCTCATCAAGAAAGAAATTCTGACCAAGAAAGTTCACAATCAGGATAATAACAGCACGTAACTGCTGCCACTATTATGTAAGATCAACGAAATTCTATTGCACAAACATTCTCTCATTTAAAAATTTTGCATCCAAGTCATGTCAATACTTTAATTCTGCTAAATACACACTAAGTTTCCTAAAAGAAACATTTTCGTTTTGCCAAGTGCCAGGAAACTTCAGAACAATTAACCATAATCTGCCACAACTGCCCAATATTGACTAAGCAAATTTCACTTTATACTAAAAACCAGTCAATATCCGCACACAGAGTCTAAAACACCATCAAAGTATTACTGGTAAATGGAAACTTAGCTATCTTGACCTCAAGATAAAGTAATAAAGGATAGCCAACACAGAATTGTTATTGAACAAAAAATTGGAGAGAAAGAAACTGCATTGATAATGACTTTCCTGTATGAAAGGACTGAAGAAACAAATAATCTCAAATTTAGTATCCATTTGACAAACTATCAGTAAACACCTAACTTCATTAGAAACAACGCGCCAACTATAAATAAGTTAACAAGATTAGTCTTTAGTGCAAAATTTTGAACGAACCTTTAAATATATATATATGCATGTATGTATGTATGTATGTATGTATTGTAGTTTGATATTGAGCATAAAGGACAGCCACTAATAAGAAATATTATTATTTGACAGAAACCAAGTATATGAAATTGGAAAAACAGAAGTCTGTCCAAGAAGCATAACATAACAGATTTTGAGTTTCATTGAATATCAGATACTGTTTTAAAAGAAGCAATGTTCAATGAACACGATTATATTTATACAATAATATCAGTCAAAGTCAAATAAACACCTAACACGTATAGCCCTTAAACAATAACAACGCAACAAGAACATAAAGGCTTGCTATTTCTCTCCAATCCTTCATAAATAAATGCAAGACACTGCCTTCTTTTCCAAAACCTGAAAAATAATCACAAAAAGATAAAAACTTTTACCTGATAGTTCATCAATTAATGTAGTCAGGATGCAACATTTTCGGAAGTAGAACCAAACAGCACCTCTGTGTGTACAAGTGTGAAAGAGACACAAATTTACCCATGACTAATGCTGATTCAACTTCAACGAGCGGCTTGCGATTCATGGTGTGAAAGTGAAGGGAAACGATTGAAAGAAATCATATTTCATTAAAAACAAAA
Source organism: Xylocarpus granatum (assembly GCA_019650275.1). Lineage (NCBI taxonomy): Eukaryota > Viridiplantae > Streptophyta > Magnoliopsida > Sapindales > Meliaceae > Xylocarpus > Xylocarpus granatum. Next base: position 73,351 of record BNST01002710.1, on the reverse strand, counting down.
GAAAAAGGAAAAAAAAACCAGTAAATTTGTATTTGGTGGTTTGGTATGATTATGGAGTTGTGTCTAGCAGGAAAACTCGAGGAAAATCTATTAAAACTTCTAGGAAATGTTTTTGATCCTTACAAGTGAGTTTTGGCTTGGATGACAAAACAGCCAATGTAGTGAGCTGCGTTTATAAACTTAATAATATCTATCACGCACAGTTCATAGATTTGATTCAGAAGTGGTATTACAGGCTCACATACATGATACATAGTGATCAAGACCACAACCTTAGATACTACTATCTTATTTATTTATTACTTTTTTTTTAACAAGTTAAGGTTCCATTTCGACGGCATGTTAAAATCAATAATAAAACAATTGAGATTTAATTTTTACAAAGTCACGATTTGCTTCGACAACATTTTGAAAATTTAATATTATACTAGTCCAAATATTATATATATATATATATATATATATATGTATGTATGTATGTATGTATGATCCACAAAGTCTATTCTCGGTTACAATTGAAAATATTATTAACTATTCTATTCGCGATAAGAGATTTCGTAACTTCCTTTCTTTTCTTTAATTTGGGAGAAGAGGATGGCATCCGGCGAGAGTCAGGGAGGAGACCTTCACTCTTGACCCGTCTTCGATGTAGAGATGGAATCGTCGTCTCTAGCCTAATTCATTTAAATTTATTCAATTTTTTTATTATTTTTATACTTTTATTTTAATAATTTGAAATTATAACATTAAAATTTTGATTTCTTTATTTTTATTAAATTATTATTCATATGTTTGTAATAATAATAATAATAATTTAAATTAAATTTTTATATTTTTTTAAACAATATTAAGTATAAAAATATCTTTATTTATTTTAACATTATGTATTTATCTTTCATAGGTAAAAGACAAGTATTTTGGTCAGGATATTCCCTCCGAGATGCCTTTTTCCTGTACGAAAGTCATGAACGACCGATCTGAGCACTTATGAGTTGTGGGTGCGGGGCAAACACGTGCATTATTTTCATCTTTCAAAATTGTGTTGGTCAATGTTTCTCGTCATTCTAATATTAGTTGCCGGTTTTAATTTGCTGGTTTTGGTTTGGGTTCCTTGGCACTTGGATATGAGAAAAGATCGTAGCTCCTCATTATTATAATAAGATAGATTATTATAGCAAAAAGTTTATATATATATATATATATACACATATATATATTTTGTCAAAATGGCTAGCACGTCGAGACAAAATAAAAACAAAATGCTCTGTTCTTTGATTCATTACGTAAAAGGATGCAAATTTTGTTCTTGGTCTTCGACTCTAATGGATCGGGTCCCTGCATACTTTTAGTACTTGTAAAAATTTTTGCCAGCCCTACTTAACTTGTGGAATTCGAACCGCTTGACTACCATTCTGAAATAGTACTCTTGCAAATTTATATTATTGTAAAATTTTTTTATTACTAAATTATCATTTATATTATTTATGCAAGACATTTAATATACATAAAAAAAAACTGAAAACATATTAAACTTACCCATAACTCCATCTAAATTCAAATAAAAACAAAATAAGTAAAATACGCAACGTAATTTCTAAAATTTTTCAATCCAATTCTCTACTTTTTCTCTATTTTTTTTATTTTTTAATCATTTTTTAAAGAAGGCTTAAAATTTATTAATATTTTTTTTATCAATTTTTAAGAAGGCTTAAAATTTAAAGAGGCTAATTTGAGTGTAATTGACAAATTTTAATGAATATGGAGAATAAAAATCTATTATTTATTCAAAATAAATGCGTTAAATAAATTTAAATGGTTTCGACAATATTTTTATAGCGTAAATCTTCACCCTACTTCAAAAATATTATTTTCTTTTTTGTTGGAATTGAATTTTGACATGTTTGTCAACTGAACACCATAACTATGTCTACATACTGTATATATTTTCCAATTATCTTAATTATTAAGTAAAAGCTATAATTTCTCTTTTGTATTTTTTTTCTTCTCCTATTTTTTCTTTTGATTTATTTTCCTTTAACTTCTAGCCTACTGTATCAATTTATTAAAGAAAATACTCTTTATTTATTAAACTACATAAAAAAATTAATCAATATGTTTATAGTAATTATTTAAATTAACTAATTATTTTAGTTGTATATAATAATTTAACAATATATATATATATATATATATATTGTTGAACAAATTAAACAATTATTTGTTTAAAGAGTTTATATACCCGTAACATTATTTTATATGTATTTAGGTATGTTGTGTTATTTAATATCATTTTATACACCTTTTTTTAATTTCTGCTATGTACATATAATATACAATGAAAAAAAAAGTAATGTTTCCTTCCACTTCTCATTTACACCCGTGCTCACACACTTTTTTTTCATTACGAATTCAAGTGACTGGAAAAATGAAAATTTTAAAATTATTTCAGTTTAATTACATAATTTTAAAATGTTGAAAATAAAATCTACTTTAATTTATCATTTATTTAAATATTAAAAAAAAATAAAAAATTTTTAGATCTTTTAAAATATTGTAAAAATATTTTATTACAGTTATTTATTACTTTTAAATTTAAGTCTTAGTTCAAAACTTTTCATTGATTTTTTAACAATTTATTTTTCTAATCTATACTGGTAACCAGTTGGTGTAAATTCAAATAAACAAATTTTATATTTTGATCTTTTCAGCCTTTTAAAGGTTTCAAGGCGAAATTGAAAGTGCACTCGAGAGTGCTAACAATAAAACGTAACACTCATGCATTTTACCCTTTTTTAAGTACCTTTCTTTTGTTTTTTTTTAAGAAATATTCACTAAAATATCCACCGTACACATAAAAAGCACTGAAAGTACTCTTTTTAATCACCATGCAACGTGTACATTGACCTAAAAATCACCCTCAGTGTTCAATAAATAAAGTTAGTAAGCACTTAGAAGACAATGTTGATAATGTTTACAATGCAATGCAACGGCAGACCAGACCCAATCACCCAAGGCAAAATTTAACCCCAGTTTTCATATTGATTCAAGTAGAGCTTCGCTGGGATGATTTTTAATTTCCAGGATTGATTCAGTACAGAAAGAGAACTCCTTTATTCCTGTAATTAACAATCTTCACGACTCAATATTTGAATGCCCGAAGAAAAATTACTGACATGAAATGGATGCCGCCTTGTTTGCTGGCACCCCCTCAAAAAGTTTCTCAACGCCAGCTGGCAACCCTATGAGAAGAAAAATTACAAACATTGCCAAACAAAATACAATTTGTAATATAAACTGGACATTAGGAAATCAAAATGAAAGAAAAGAAAAATAAAATAAAATAAAATTATATGCACAGAACAAATGTGATAAACTAATTATCACTTCCACATGCAAAAGCCGGTTTGTGCCAGAAGAAGACTTTGATATATACGTATCTATCATCTAGGACCGGACAGTTCATCTGGCTGGATATGAGAAGTGGAATCAGCGAGGATCCAGTTAGTATTGGGATGGTGAGTATGGTTAAACTCTTGTCGGAATATCTCCTCTCTCTGCCATTCCTCCCATCTTTCAGCCAAGCCATCACCTTCCAACATTCTTACCACTTCTGACATCTTTGGCCGCTCCATAGGAGACCCTTGCGTACACAGAAGAGCAACCTGTATCAGTTGCTCTAGCTCTTCCTCGATGTAGTTGCCCTCCAGATCGCTATCAACCAACTGTTCCAACTTCTCCTCTTTCAGAAGTCCCTTCACCTGAAATTTAAAACAACATCAGCAAAATGCAAAATTATAAGAAATATCTTGGAATCGTTAGTGATTACATCTTCGGTCGCTCCATAGGAGACCCTTCTAGTTCACATCAATTGTCCAACACGAGTTCAAATATGCCAAGATTTCATTATTCAGCTCCACCATTGTGTAGCATGGTTTAAAGAAATTGATTTAATGAGTTTTGTTCTATACAAAAACTCAGAACAGCAGCTAGTTGCTCTTAAACTGGCTTTCTTGACACAGCAGTTATCACCAAATGTGAATATCACAGTCAAAAAAAATGTGAATGTTCTATGCAGTTTTACACAAATAAAGCACAAGTCAGAAAGAGACCAATAAGCCTAAAATGCATTCCGAACTGAATATCCCATTTCTCCTATCATCTGTTGTCAATAACTTCATATTAAATCAAGTTTATCATTACATTTTATCTCAGCAGCCTGGAGATGGAACTTTTGGGCAGCTAAAAGCACAAAACAGTTCGTCCACCTCAACAATGAAAGTGGGACATCTGGTCAATAGCATTGCTGCTGAGCATAATCTCTCTATCAACATCTGTTCTTTCACTAGATGTCCAAAGGAGTTAACTTAGGAATCAGGTATGTAGAAAAAAATTTGAAAATTTTGAAAAAATGTGTATATACACATCCATTTACAGATGATTTTACTATCTAAAATTGTAATATACCCACAATAACCAATGAAAACAATAATTTCTATCTAAAATTGTAATATACCCACAATAACCAATGAAAACAATAAATACAAATGAACTCTCATCTCTCTCTCTCTCTCCTTTTTCCCTGGTTAAGAAAAACATACCAACTTTTTATTTTATTTATTTATTATTAGGTTTTCTCTGCTGAGTAAATCAGCAATCCTTTTCTGATTAACTTAAAACATAAAAATGATCGCCTTCACTTTTGCATGCTATTTTGATCTCTCTTAGCCAAGCTATTACAGTAATAGTCCCCCTCGCCCGCCTCCCAAAAAAAAACCATTAAGCATAAATTTGCTCAAAAAATGCATTGCCATCAATATTTATAAACTATATGCAAGAGAAAAACAAAAGTAGGGAACATGGAGACTGTGGGGCAGCACAGAACAGATAGTTCATACCCAATCAAGCAGCATGACATCATCATTGTTAGCAAGCCGAGCAAGATCGAAAGCTCTTTGACCTGTGATGAGTTCAAGAAGCATGACCCCATACCCAAAAACGTCAGTCTTCTCTGAAGACTTTCCAGTTGAGAGATACTCTGGAGCTATATGCCCAATTGTTCCACGTACAGCAGTGGTAACATGTGTATCTTTGAAATCCATGAGTTTAGCCAACCCAAAGTCTCCAACAACAGCTTCAAATTCTTCATCCAGCAGTATATTAGCAGCTTTCACATCACGATGAATAATCTTAGGGTCACAGTGATCATGCAGATATGCAAGCCCCCTTGCAGATCCAAGTGAAATCTGCTTCCTTATGGGCCAACTAAGTGGTGGCTGTGACTGTTGACGCTCTAGATAATGCCCGAATCAAAAAGGAAAAAAACAATTTCACATTTCAATTGCAAGCAGCAACAAAATATGGCCTTCAGGTTTCATAATTACTTAAAATTTTAATAGATGCAGATACTTTGCAATTTTCACACTTTCAGATTTCACTAAGATTTGAGAAAAATAAAAATGTTTACATTAGCTTCATTGGTACCAGGATAAAAAGGCTTCTAAACCGAAGCTCAAACTTGTAACAAAAGTTTAAAATTGACACACAAGAAATTAGCAAAGTAAACATTTATATAAGGGACTGCAACAAAGTAATAAAATAATTAAATAAATAAATAAGCTGAGGAACGAAGGAGTCTAGTAGCCATACCTCTTAGACAAGATGCCACACTTCCATTAATCATAAAGGGATAGACAAGCAATCGTTCTGTTGGTGTCATACAAAAGCCACATAAACGAAGTAGATTTCGATGAACTGCCATGCTGATCATTTCTACCTCAGTCTGGAACTGTAGCTCTCCACCCTGGGTTCGCTCCTCCTTTAATCTTTTCACTGCCACTAGAGAACCATCAGCTAAGCGTCCTTTATAAACCTTTCCAAATCCACCTCTACCCAGAATATTTCTGTTGCTAAAGTTATCAGTTGCAACTTGTAGTTCACGTAGGGAAAACCTTTTGAGCTGTCCCAGATGAACTTCTGGATCTTCTTCAGCTGTGAGATAGTAGAGAATGAAAAACTATCCTACACAACAAAATTTAATAAACAAATGATAATTTTTTTTATGATAATTCATTAACTTACCAGGTACATCAAAGAAATGATCCTGTGGTTTCCTTCTTCGCCACCAAGCAAGTGCAATTGCAGGGGCAGCAAACAACAGAGCAGCCCCAGCAGCAACTCCCACAGCAATAGCTGCAGTGACACTGTTACCTACAATACAAGGGTAGAAGCATACAGATACAGTAAGACAAACAGAAAGATTAAAATTTAACCAGACCCAAACACAGGTGGTGTAACCAATTCACTGCAATTGAACTATTCCATCTTTTTACTTACAAGTGAGAAATATCAAGTGGAGAAAGTTCTAATTCTCATTGCATCTTTCTATTCTATGGTGATGTTTGGTTTAAGGAATATAAATGCGAGGGCAATGAAAGAAGAATTGAATGGAAAGGAATGGAATGGAATAGGAGAAGGAATGAGATTCCATTGTTTAGTTCATACATGGAATCATCAATGTAAAGGAATCCTATATATATATTTAAAAACCAAATTGCCCTTTAAAATATTTTATATCCAAATTTTTGATAAAAAAAATTAAATCACACTAAAAATTCTGCTTTCAATTAATTACTTTAACCTAAAAGTTTAATAATTGAACAGTTTAAAATATTAAATATTTACATTTTTTATCTTAAGTATTTTTAATTATTTGACAAATGAAAATTTTAATTCTAAATACAATTTATGTATTTAAAAGTTGAAAAGACTAAAATTAAGAGTCTAGAGCTTCGAAGCCAAAAGAAACATAAATTAATGTACACATTTAGTTAATATGCAAAAATTTCTAAAAATAATTAACAGTTAAAATATAAAATATTAATGTCGGAAAATCTTCCGAGAACATTCCCTTAGGATATTTAATTAAATTATTATATAAAACCAAAAAGAGAAAAATTAACTACGTGCAGCAGCTAGCAGCTGTCTGACAAGCATCATCGTGCGTGGTAGACACAGGTGGTGCCAGATGATTGACATCTGGTGAGCTACCCAAATATACAAGTCTCAATGGTACAGGTAGTGTCACTTGTTCACAAATATCCATTTCAAATTTGGCATTGACAGTTGCACATTTTGATGCACTGTTACTTCTATTGGTGTCAACAATCGACAACCTAGACAGTGAAGACTGCTGCACACATACAGCACACAATCATTTCATACAGCATAGTAATTACCACTGATTCCTAGCTGCAAGCTCAGCTCTACAACATCTCCATCGTCAGGGTTGATATTGCACCAGTATGTAGATTGCAATATTCTGATTCTGGTGATGTCATTTTCATCTGCCCAGTAGTTACTTCACCAGCAACAACACTATTTTTTCTTATTTTTTATTTTCATACATTTTATTTTAAGTAAATAAATAAATTTATTTGAAATTATTTATATTAGTTTCTAACAGTCATCATCGAGCAATTTCAAAAAGTTAAAATCATAACAGGGAGGAATCCTCAACCATGAAGAATCAGGGTATCTTGATATCTTGGCAATTTAACCAACCAAAGATAGAAATCTGGATTACTTTGAGCTTCCTTTCAACTCTCTAAGTATTCTCCCAACCAAACATGCATTAAATTTCAAAATGAACAAAATTGATGATTAAATATAGAAACAAGCCAAACTTGCAAAGCCAAATAACAGATAGCAGATGAAACTGAAGAATCCATTCAAATGTGCTTGCCATTCACTTTCAATCAAATTCTACTCAAAAAACAATTGCTCATGACAATTTCTTTTACCCAGGTAAAACAATATAATTGCAGAAGATACACATGCTGAGAAAGTAAATAAATTGTCAAGACTGGCTAATCTACAATATTGGCTTTATCATGCTAAGTTGTCAAAAAATGAAAAGGAGTATACAAAATATATCAAATAAGAAGGAGAATAATCTAATCTACTGGGGGAACAAGGATTGACCCCACTTTCAGCCATAAGTTAACAGCAATAATTATTAGAATTTTAAGGAATAGCTAACCTGAAGGAGTTGATGATGTTCGTTGAATGGGAGGAGGAGGAGAAACTGGAAGCTCTGTAAGATTATTATTTTGAAAACTACAAAAAGTAATACAAAAGTTAGCAAATCAACCTGGTGGGGTTTTTCAGGCTGCTGGGTAGTTCATTTGGTTTTCCAGGACCACATATGTTGATGAACAACGAAGAGAGGCAACCCTTTTAACAAACCTGATGGGAGTAAAAGTTGAAAATGAACCGTTGGTTGGAATATCTCCTGTTAGTTTATTGTTTGAAAGATCCCTATAATTTGCATAGCAATAAAAATGTCATATTCTTGCAATATTAAATGCTTAGGGATATTGACATTGTAAACTGTTTAATGTAGTGAAAAATTTAGACATTGACATATCACTCACAGGACTTGCAGTGACATAACAACAGTTAATAACCGAGGAATTTCTCCTGACAAGCTGTTGTTGTTGAGACGCCTATTCCAGAAAACAGAAAGCCATCATTTTCCACAACAGACAACATATTGCGTTAAGAAAATTGACTATACATGATTATGCAAAAAGTTAGTAGATGAATACACTAATCAGACACAACTGGAGATGGAAAGCCCATTTCACAGTGCCAATAATTTCTGTAAGGCCCAATATGCTATCAACTGTTGGAAAGAAGTTTTGCCAACAAAAATCAAGTTTATATACTTCCACAATGCAACAAATTTTTACAGTTTCACTTGACAAATGAGAAATATGGAAAGATATTCATAGATGATTCTAGATAATCTATTGTATTTTCTCTCCCCGCTTCATCTAACTATTATTTACAAGGCGGCGACTCCAATACTGACTGGCCATAGCCTATTAGTTTTAAGCTACACTACATCAAACATGCCCACTTTAGCTGCTGTGCACAGATTCACAAGTCATTTCTCATTTGAACCCAAATTTTCACCAAGAAGATGAAACTCAAGCCCTCAATTTTTCTCCCTTTCACATGACTTTATTTGATTAAACCAAAGTAGAAAATAATACTAACAAACATGTAAATGTTTGGAGAACAAGCCAAAAAATTCATTTAAGAATCAAAGTTGTTAATTCATAGTAATAAGACTGCAACACTTACAAAACATCAATTACCCAATGATAGATGTACTGCATGACAATTTTGATTTACTTGTTGCTCTTATTGTTATTATGTTTAGCAAACCATTCCAACAGCTCTGATAGTCTCAGGCCACTTGACCGTACCATGGAACAAGGATGTTTTTGATACTTTATCTGTAATTTGTAGAATTTTATTTTGTGATGCTGCCATATGACATTTACCAGAGACTTGCATAATTTTGAAGATCAAGTCACCATAAGTGTATGGTTGAATCATTTTTTAATTAGAAGACTTAATTAGGAGTTAAGAATATGTAGTGCAAGTTTAAATCAGTTAAGAATATTAGCCATTCTTACTAACAAAAATGTTGGTTTACAAACTTTAGGACTATTTTTATAGTTGATAAGTCCAAGTTGTGCAATTCAGCCTTTATTTAGCTATTAGATGATTTTGTTTGGTTTTGACAGCCAAGATGTGCAATTGTCAAAGTTTTAGAAATACTGACCTTGTTAGAATTAGTAGAAGATAAATATATATATACACGTGTGTGTGTGTGTGTGTGTGTGTGTGTGTGTGTGTGTGTGTGTAACTGATTGAATAAAAGAGCAGAAGTTTTGTATCTGCCAAATAAGGTGATCTATGAAAAGACAAAAATAGTAGCACTTAAACTGCATGAAAATAACTAGAATTTTGTACTTTTAATTATATTTCTTCAGACAGCAAATTTCTACTTAAAAGTGTCTTTTTAATTTAACAATACATATCAAAATACACACATGAGCGCACACACAGGTATACATGTTCGTGCGCATGGTTTTCAATGCTATAACCCTATATTTGACTAGCATAAAATTTGGATTAAGAGAAAACAAAGGATTTTTGAAGATTCAAGAGAGAAGATTTGATATTTTTAGGGCATTGACTGCAATTCTTAGGGTCTTTTCTTTGTGGCCTTCAGTTTCTTCTTTGGTTGTTTCTTTAGTTTGTAACTAGTTTTCAGCTACACTTAGTGGACATATGGTCCCCTATCTGTAATTTCTTTTCACTATCAATTTTTGCTTCTCGTAGAAAAACAAAACCACATTATTTTTGTCTTCATTATCCTTTTTCCAGACTCTTTAGTAAGGCTAAACCAAATTTTTAATAATAGATAATCTATTCCTGGTAAAGTATACTGATCTTTGTAAGTATTATCATTTAACCTTGTAACTCACATAGAGAAATAATTAATGCTTTGCTTAGAATAAAAAGTACTTAAATGTAAAACAGTACTAGATTCCCATTTTGCTGATAACACTGAACTAGTTCAAGGATGTTTCTAGTTTAGATTCTTTAGATCTACCATAACATCAATTTCTATGTAAACAAAATGATTTTATTCAGTGAAGAGACAAAAGTGAACCAGAGGTTCACAAGGGGAGGGTGCAGCAGCCTGTTAAAAGCTAACTACCAGGAAATCAGTATAACACCAAAGAATATCCATACCCAAACAGAATTTACCAATCCAAAAACTTCACAAAAAACAAAAGTTGCCCCTAAAACAAAATTAACCCAAAATCCCCTCTTAGTTGAGACTGATGAAGAAGAATTTAAAGACCAAAGTGCAAAGAGAAGCAAAAAGTCTATCATCCCATAACTTGATCACTTCATTTTCCCTCTTTTCTTGACAACTAAACTATCACTTTTCCAATAGGATTGTGATGGCCGACATTCCAATACTGATTTCGTGATAATCATCTTATTTAGTTGCCTAGGATATGTCCTGTCCACCATCAACTCTCTTATCAAAGAATTATCCCAATCACAGATAGATCCTTATCACATAATCTTAGATCTTGATGGAAGGGAGAATCATATAAATTTGACAAGTAGAACTTGATTACTTTATCTTCAATGTAACAACTGGCTGAAGTTGCATCCCAACAGTGGGGTGCCATGCTCTTGTCTCTCCATCTCCAACAAACATACTCAAATCTATAATATGTTTTTGGTTCCTTAAGAGATATATCTGCTTTTCCCTCTTTATGTCTAAACGGTTCAACACCACCTGTATTATTGAACATGGAACTGATGTCTGTGTCCACATTGACATGCACAGTTTAAAAGGTTTTTCTTCTGTGTAACTAGTAAAAAGTGTAGAACTATGTGAGTGCTATGCATTATATTTAAGGTACTTGCACAAATTACTATCTTTATAGTTGCTAGTCTCATCAAGGAATGGCCTCTTGTATCTAGCTTACTGCAAGTTGCCATGTCAAACATGACGTGCCCATGTCAAAGGAAAACACTAGTTTTTCAGTTCACGAATCAATGCTCTCTATATTGTAAATTTTTAGAACTGTTATCTTTCCACTATTTCCTTTACATGAAATCTATTCTAGAGGATCTTTTTAACTCTACCTATACATCTAAACTTACCATCCTTCCTTCATAGCCTAATTCAATCTTCCTCACTGACCAGGTTTTGGATAAAGTATCCAAGGATTTCCTATGTGCTCCATAAATAAGGGCTAAGTATGGAATTTTTACTTGATGAACTGAATTCAATGGTATCATCATATTCTTTGGATGTGTTAATAAAATTCAATGCTTTCTAAGGAGATAAACACGAATTACACCTCCTCCTCTTAACCAAGCCATTAGTATCAAATATCAATCATTTGTTTCTTCATCGCCTTGTTGCTTGTTATTTCTGGTCAAAGTTGTTTAGAACCTAGATATACTGGGCAAACCATGTCTTGTTGCTTTATTTTGTTGGAAAGATCTTTGACCTTAAAAGGAAAAGAAAAAGAAAGCTGCACTTTTACTAGGAAGAACCATTACATCTCTGTGACAGAGTGATGTTTTGGGCTTCTATGATTGCAGATTTGAAAAATACATCTTCATTATTTTACTTGATAGGGAAGTGGCTACAATCTAATAGGTTTGCATTCTACAGGCTGTGTAGTTTTCATCCTGTTGGGGATATTTTTGTACAGTTGACATACTTCATTATATATTGTGTTTCAATTTGCTCTCTGGGAATTCTTATCCTTTTCTTTTGTCGACTTTTGTTCCCTCACTTGTATGTTTCTCCTATAAACAATTTAGTTCTCTTGTTTCTTAGAAGTTTTTATTTTTTTTTAAAAAGAATGCTTTCTAAGGATTTTCAGTAAAAGTATTTGCCCATTCTAGAATAAGGTAGAAAACTTTTGAAGAACCATCCATCACCAGGTTTTGCTACAAGAACCCAGCCCATATATCTTAGATTACGTATTATGCTATAAAACAATTTAACCCCTCACGGGCAATTGCATATAAGATTTGAAAATTTTGTTGTGCTAAGGGGGGTATTAGATCTTGCTACTGGTACACTCCACCAAGCTTTCAAATTCTCAAAAGTTATATCTTAACAAAAGGGTAGATTGCCTACCAATAACTTTTTACTTGAAATAAAATCAACTACAAGAGATTTTAAAAGTTCCAGCTTCAAAATATCACAGTCAAATTATACATTCCAGAAACATTAAGCTTTGAGTTTGGTAAGTATTATTAAGAAATCAGCAGTAATAAAATATGCAAACAAAAGAATGTAAAATGAAAGACATATGCTCATACAGGAACCGTAGTTTTGAAAGCTTGCCCAGCGTCGATGGAATGGGACCATTTAAGTCATTCAAGTACAGATCCAAGCTCACCAAGTTAGCCAAATTTCCAAGCTCCTTGGGAATTCTTCCACTAATGTTATTACTATAAAGTTGCCTGCATAAAAACTTGTTTGAATGATTCTAGATGAAACTTCAAAGGGAAAAAAAAGAAAAAAAGAAAATTCAATAGAAGCACACACAACTATCATTATGAGAATCAAAATTAATAATGCATACCACTGAGTAACACCTCTTTTAAAAGATACACACCAAAAACATAGGAAAAAGAGAGGAACCATCTTGAAAAGTTAGATGAATAAACAAACTTCCACAAACCGATATGAAAGTGAAATTTCAGAAATTTTATTCTAAACTAAACATCTTTATCATAAGAATTCGTTTGGTCAACATGAGAGTAAACAATGTTTACTGTTCAAAACAATAAATGCATCTAAGTTGCTGCAGAACATTTCTGCATAAATACCAGACATATAAAAGAGCAACAATATGGTGACTTCCTGAAAGATTGTTCACTGATTAATACCCAGCCAAATTGATCATTTAGGATCTTAGAATAGTTATAATCCCAATAACTTACTCAGTAAAAGTTGCTCGTGTTACCATAGTTGCTCTTTTTTTGCTTCAAAGCAATTTCAAGCATTAGGATAGCATCTCATCGTCTACTCATATGCAGTAGCTTTAGAAGTAACAGAAGCTTCTCTAGAAGTAACTTTTTATTCATAACTATAAGACTGAGGTCATGGCTCCAGACTAAATTTAAAATACAACAGATGCTACTTATATCTATGCAGTTAGATATGCTTGAATGGTTTAGATCTATACATTAACTCAACGGGGCAGTTAAAATGGTGATTTCTGCGGACATGCAAATATATCATAATGGCAAACATTTCAGATTAAGTGATTTTATACCAAATAGAATTTGCTAATGAAATGGTGCATATTAAATTCACTTTGTAAGGGGTCAGTAACTCAAATGCGCCAATTGGTAAACAGACCTTCCATGTCACTATTAAAGACATTATTATGCCATCCAATTTCAATGGGGCAATTCTACAATTTAGATTGCTCATATGCACATATACAGTAGATCTTACAAAGGAACACCATTTGCAAACTGATCTCCACATTGCCATACAATGTATTGATGGAAACAGTGTAACTTCAAAAGTTGTTAAAGTCCAACCCATATTCATAGAAACAAGCCTCGATATCAACATGGGAACTAATAAGAAGCTGGTTGTAATATTAATACCGACATAAGTAATGAAAGCATTTAGAAAAATACTCGGCAACAAAAGAATTCATGATCCAACACATTCAAACAAGATCACCAGAAATAACGTATTGACTTACAAATACTGCAAATTTGGGAGTTGACCAAGCTGTGAAACCAGTTGACCAGATAGATTAGCATTGCCAAGATCACTGAGAAAACACACATGGAAGAACATGGTAATCAAACTTGTATAAAATATCATAGAAAAGTAATATAAATTCCAAATAGGAAGTAATAATAATAATTGAACTTACACACGTGTAACACTATTTTCACTATTGCATGTAACATGAAACCATGTACAGGGGTTGACAAGGGTGGGATCCCAACTTTGTAGAACATTGTTAGGATCAGCTAAATTGGTCTTCAACGCATTCAGACCGTCACCTGTCATGCACAAATACGACAATAATGACAAACAATATCCATTGTTCGGTAACAGCTCTTTTTATTACAAACTGCAAGTAATTGATGCTTCACATTTTTCATTTTTCCATTAAACATAAATAGTCAGAGCCTTTTGTCATTTCTATGTTTGAATTGATGAGACTCAAGGTGTTTGAAGATGGATGAGAGCCAAAAATCATCATGCACTACTCACTGAATTCATATAATATTAGTTACAGCCATGCATAAATCTCAACTACACTGCATAGAAGGTCACAATCCAAGTCAACCCACTAACTGAAACTCTAAGAGGAGAGAACCCAAAAATCTTCAAATAGAAACAATCATTGATTCTACGCAACTTCTAAAATTGATTCAGCAACAACAATTCATAAGGGAAAAGAAAAAAAGCGAACCGTAAAGCAAATATTTTGAAAGTCAACACAAATGGACCCCCAGATAAAGAATGAGTACACACCTTCGGCATTAGGAGAAACAGGCAAGAGCAAGTCAAGAAACAAAATTGAAGTAATTAAAGCCCAAACAGCACGCTCAAATTTAGCCATTTATGATTGAATCAAGAGCTAAAATTCGAAATTGGCCATCAAAATCTATTATATCTGCAACTACATCCAAAACGAAGAACCCTTTTGACTAAGAAAGATTCTTGTAAGCCAGCAAAGCAAAACAGTAATTCCACTCTTTAAGGGGATTGGAATCGAAAAGAAAGGAAATTAATATGAACATAAATATGGGTTGGTGAATAAACGAGAGAAGGAGGAGGAGGAAGGAAGAAAGAACTTTTCACAAATTGTATTGTGCGTAAATGATTAGAAGTTCGCCGGTCAATGGGATCATAAAATATAAGTGTACCTGCCTGGGTCTGGGCTGGCTTGGCTTGGCTATTACAGTATTTGGTTTGGCCGATGGAAAAAGACAATTCTTTATCGCTTATTTTGTTTTTGTGATTTTGAAGTTTTAACAAATAAATAAATAAAAATGCCAGAAATATAAATAAAGAGAGGTACAAGCAGCACGGCATAATTCAAAGCGACAACCGGGTCAAACACGCACGCCCACCCCCGCTACTTCTTAAACAATTGCATTTGCTCCATCTTTGCCCTGCGTATCTCTCTGTCCCTTCCCATTTTTGGTCAACTTCGTATGGCCCTTCCTGTCCTTTCAAAATCAATGAACTTTTAACAATAACATTCAACTCCTAATTCTCTTTACTACAACTGATTATGACTTTCTTGAATTTGATAAAACTGGCAAATAATAATGTCCAATTAAGGCAACGAGTGTGTCAGCAAATCTGTATTTTGTAGTAAAATTAAAATTAAAATTTTTTATTTTAGATTTAATCTCTCTAGAATCTCTTCAACCAAGTTGTCTAATCATAATACCGCTGTAGTTTTTCTTCATCAAACATTATAGAAATAGATGGCTTGACTTACTGTAAAAAAAAATTAAAGAGATTACAACAATCACCAAGTTGCCCTGTGGGTTATACGAATTTGCCCAATAAAAGAATTTGATGAAATTTAATACAAAATGCCTCCCTCAATAAATAGACGTACGCAGTAGGTCCACTATTTACAAGAAAATGGTTAAGGGTATTGGAATTGTCTCTGGTGGTAATTATCTGACACTCGATCATCTTTTAGGGTTGTTGGTGTGTGCTTAATGACTAGAAGAACCTGAGATGAAAGAAGAATACTTACTACAAGAAGTATCTTTTTTTCTCTTTTATCATAGGGTTGTCAGTCAATCCCTTACCTCTTTCTTCTTCCCCTGATATCAAGGATGGCATGCTACCTAGACGGTGAACCTTAATTTTAAAGGGACAATTAAAATTAAACTTGGATTATATATGTATAATGACTTTGTCCCTGTCGTTGCCATTTTTGTCCTCGATATCATTTCGTCGCATCTTCGTATTGCTATCTCATTAGTTAAGTTTGTGTACTTTGCCAAAAAATGAGGCAGTGGTTTTCTACGCATATGTTGTTGTTTATTGGATTTGACATTTTAGGCTAACACAGCGGTTGATTTTGCTTGGCATCAGACGATGATTGATCCCCAAGTTGAAATACGAAAAATAAAGAAAAGTTGCTGCCAACAAAATGGAACATTTTATTGCTCTTTTTAGAGCTTGTGAATTATATATTGTCACAAACTTTACAATTTACAGTGTCTATCATCAAGGCTTGATACTTGGGAATTTACAACCTATAATAATATAATGGGGTATCTTGTGTATTCTTGGCAGTCATAAGTAGTAATGTAGCATTCTTCTCCTTAAGCTTAGACATAATGTTATTATTATTATTTTTTCATTAAAGCGTGTGACGTAATAACATTTTAAAAATTTAACAAGATCTATTTTTTTTATAAATAATAAGTATTATTTATAAAATATTTTTATAACGTACATGATATATGTATTAAGTATGAAATGCAAATACAAAAATATATAAATTATAAATTCTTTATAAAAAAAATATTATTCACAATTATTTATAAAATTGCATTTCATAATGAAAAATTGTAGCTTTTTATTTCAAATAATTAATAATTTATTTTGATTATTGAATTAGAGACTTTAAATAAAAATAAATAAATGTAAATATTATACATTGAACACAACTATTGTGAATTAAGACCTAGTTAAATAAATATCTTTAATTTTAACTCACACAAGCTTTAATAAACTTTATTCATCTTAACTTGCATGCATAGACTGTGTGTGTGTTTTTTATTATCAAGGAGTGAAACTTATGAAATGGTAAATATTTTGATGACTTGGAGTTTTAATTTCAAGGGTCATAAAGTTACTAGAGTGATTATTATTGGTCTAAGACCAAATCCATATTTAATTTGAAACAATTTTAAGTAAATAGACATCAAGTTACTAGAGTATTATTTTCAACTTTTAATGATATAGTTTAAAGTTAAGTTAGAAGACTAAATAATTATAAGATAATTGTTTGAGCAATCTAAATTGGAACTGGGATACTTATTGGTTTAGAATGTTAATACATATGCATAATTCAAAATATGGCATGACAAAATTTGTGAAAAAAGCCATAAAAGACTTTTTGCTACTTCTATTTTACGGAAAATAGAACTTCGTAACCTACAATAACAAAAGAAAGATGTTTACAACACAGCTCTGGTTATTAGATAGAGATTATTGTTACATCAGCTTCGAACTCAAGATGGTTCAATCATCATTAGTTTACTCAAAAGTGTACAAAAACGCTAAATGGTATGCAACTTGGTGAAAAAATGAGTAAGGTGGGATGCGTTAAAAGCGCAAGGCAAAGAGATGAAAGTAGGAAAAACTAATGATGAACAAAATGACATCAATTTGTATATGCTTTGTACACTCATAACTAATAGACTTTAAGCAATTTGAATTGCACTATAATTGTCACAAAACATCAAAGTAGGACCAATTTTAAGGATATCAAGTTCAACCAAAAGCCATTATAGTTATACAATTTTAGTAACAGTGGTAGCCATGGCATGATATTCAACTTCTGCGAAAGAATGAGATACAATAATTTGTTTCTTAGTCTTCTAAAAAATGGAGAACTATCTAGAAAAATACAATAGCAAGTAACAAACTGACAGTTAATAGCATTGTCTGCCCAATCAAAATATGGATATCAATGCATCAAAATAATTTTTAAGTTAATAGACTCTATAACTTGAAGCCAATTTGCATCTAAAAGAACTTTTACATATGACTTAAACAAATGAATGAACAATGATTAGAAAAGGTAAATAATCAAAACTAAAATGTTGAAAGTGAAAGGAATAGTGAGTTATTGGAAATGAATATGTTCAAGATGATCATAAGGAGGTTGAGGATGAACATCCATTAGAAAGGAGGTATCACTAATGATTATAGATAAACCTAAAGTTAAATAAAAAACTAACGTGACCTATAAGAATATATTTAAGTGATAGGAGGTGGATAAAAATTAATGATTATAGATAAACCTAAAGTTAAATAAAAAACTAACGTGACCTATAAGAATATATTTAAGTGATAGGAGGTGGATAAAAGAAGTAGTTAGATCTAAATATCTACAGTAAAAGAATTCTTATTATTGGCTAAATCAAAAGGAAATAGGTTGATTGACACTAAATCAAATGGAGTAGGATGAGCAACTAGATGAGGTAATTTTTTTAAGAAAAAACTACACAAAGAAAACATACAAATGTTTAGACATAAGATTGTAATACCAATAACCATTTTTGATAATACCATATCCTTAAAAAACACATAATGTAGATCAAGGAGACAACATTGTAATATCTCATTTGCATAACAAAACATAGCATGTGCAACCAAAATATAGAGATGACTACAACAAGTTGGGGTTCCTTAAAGATGTTCACAAAGAGAAAATCACTTAAGTGGCAAAAGAAGATATACAATTTATTAAATAATTAGCTATTAAAATAGCTTGACCTTAAAGAATAGTGAAAACATATAAAAAGAAAAAATGATTGAGTAGTTTCTATAAAATGTCATTCCTTACATTCATTGATGCCATTTTACTTAGGTGTATATGGACAAGATGTTTGAAAAATGATGCATTTATAAATTGAAATTCTAGAAAAACTATCCTAAGATACTTATCTTTAGAATCAAAACAAAACTTTTATTAAGGTAGAAAAATGAGTTTTAACTATTGTACTAAACAAAGTATAAATAAAGAAAAAAATCTAAATTTCAATTAGTAAATTTGACAAATAATTTTGACTATATTTATCAACAAAAATAACATCACATTGTGCAACTTTTTTGCAAGTAAAAACATTAACAATAAATATTAAAATGCATATATTTGAATATATTTTCAAATATATTTTTGAGTTATAAATTCTTATAAAAATATTGTTTTGACATTGTTATACATTTATGTAAATGTTTAGAAGTATATGTGTTATTGTGATTGTAATTGTTTATGATCGTATTATTATTATTACTTTTATATCACGTATATTGGCATTTAAACATGAACATTTGTATTGTGTTTAAAATAAAGATAAAGTATTTTGTAAGAAAAGTACTTATGAAAGTTGAGTTTTGTATGTTAGAATATTAAATTTTATTACTTTCTTAATAGACAACTATAAGTTATATGGAGTCTTTATAGTTTAGTGTGGTCATTCTTTTAGGTTTGGTATTATTGTTATTATTTATTATTTCGTATGATATAAAAGAGACCTTAAGGGTACTCCTTGATATAGTTGTTTTCACATTCGTGTGAAAAAATATTTGTGTATGTGAGAGAACTCATCAATGATTGGTGAACGTATGGCTCTTACCTTTAAGCATGAGTATTTATTATTATTTTTTTAAAAGAAATTACATACTTCATTTACACTTACCTCACATACAATATGTTATCGATCGATAACATGAGCTCATTTAATAATAAGTGATATATGAAATTCCACTAAAAGATAATTGAAATGAAATATTCAAAATTTTACATAGTATATAAATGTTATGAAAGTTTTAAAACGAGTATAATTTTATTTGATGATATATTATGTGCATGTGTTGCATATGAGTGCATGATATATAAAGTTAGTACACTCGTTGAACTTAAAATTTACTATAGTTTATTATAATTTTAGATGATTAAAGGATTTACACTTAAAGAATGGTTTCAACTGAATTTTCGCTATTATTTGGTTCGCTAGGAATTAAAATTTTTAAAAAGTTTCTTTTATTCTATTATTTTTAATTTTATGATTTATATTTAAAGACTTGTAATTATTTGTGATTAAAAATATTTGATTAATTAATTTATTTGTAAATTTTTTTAATTATATAAAATTTTTATAATCATATAGAGTTATGAATGTTTTAATATTATTTGACACTATAAAATTTGGAAGTATTACTGTTAATCTATTAATCATTACATTGATTAATCAAAAAAGTAACTCAAGGAGTAATGAACTAACTCCACGATATATACAAGTGATTTTAGCGGTCTTGACTGAGGAATAGTCACAAGTTAAATAGATAAAAACAAAACAAAATTAGCAACCACATACATGAATTTTGTTTTACATTTTAGAGATATAAGTATGCATTTCAACTGTGGTGTGGCAAGTAATGATGTAGTGCATGTATGGGGCAGCAACCAACAAAAAAGAATTTGAAAGTTTGGTGGAATTAGTGGCAACCATGGAGAACGAGAGAAAAATCAAGGTTCTAATTGAGGATAAATTTTCTTTTACAGTTATAGAATTTATTACAGTATATTAGAGTCTATTATGAAACAGTGAGATGCCCAGTTTAAAAAAATAATAATAATAAATTAGTAAAATTTTTAAATTATTAAAGTATGTTGATTTGATTTAGTTTTTGAAATTTGGACCAAATCTAAATTAAAAATCAAATCAACAACTGTTGATCTCAAATTAAAAGTGAAATCGTATATTTTCTAACCAATCCAAACCATAGTTTCGTTAGATTTGACTCAGTTCAGTTAATTCTACCCACCTCCAAGTGCCTTGTGTTTTGTGTAATCCAACATTGGACAAAATGAATTGAAATTAATTTAGTAATTATACATTCATACTAATTTAAATTAATTATTAATTATGTAATACTTTTATTTATGAATTTAATAAATATATACTTTCATATTATTAATTGAATATTTATATTATTAATCAATTAAAATTATTTAAATGAAGGTTTATTAAGAATTAATGTTTTTAAAGTTGCAAGAAATAAACTAAATAAATTTAAGTTAGGTATTTTTACTCTTTATTTTTAATTAAAATCTAAAAAATTTGTGCTTTTAATTAAATATTTATATTATCAAATTCAAATTGATATTGTTAGCTTAAATAAAATAATACAATAACATTAACTAAAAATTTATGTATTAGTTCATATTATCAATAATACAAAATTATTTATTAAGTGCAATTTAGGGTTCCATGTTATTTATTCGAAGGGTCCAAAAGAATTTATTAAACCCATTCTGCTTTTACACACACACTATGGGACTAAAATTGTCTATGAAACTTCACGCCCTTAACTTATTTTTATTATTGATCCACTGTCATCCTTAAACCAATAGTCCTATTCCTATGCATAAAACGGGGGGCAAGTGTTCCTCCTATTCATGCTCTTCTATTAAATTGTCAAATTCAAGTGCTTAAGCAGCACCCAGCTAATAATCACGGTAATGCCCGTACCATGAACAATAACTTTTTCAAAAACACAACTGAAACTGTAAGCATATAACTAAAATCCGACACCCTTAATGCTCCTAATTGCAGCTCTAACCATACAACTGTGTCCCACCTACTCATTCATTTGTTTGATACTGTAATCGTTGGATTCTGCTGCACGTACTACAACAGTTCACGCCCAACGAAGGAAATCGAATTGCGCATAAATCCTCAATGACTACATAGATTGCCTTAGACGATCAAGTCAAATCACTCTCATTGACAAAAGGCTTTTTTACCAATGTATATTTCCGTAGATAATGAGTAAATTAATCAAAAGTTTTAACCATATAAATTGATACAATCTCTTTACACCAATATTATTCAATATAAACTTGCCTTTAGGAAAACAAGTCATAATCCTCTCAAATAAACACGAGAGAACATCATCAATGACCATTGGGCACAAACCTAACACTGAAGTGAAAATTCCTTACCAAAACAGTACCAAAGAGAATGCAAACAATTTGGAAGGAACCACGAATAAGCACACTGTCCTAGCATCTGCTTGGAATTTCACATACATAACCTAAATCTATCAAAACATAGAATGTAAGATATGATTTTATCATGTATATTTAAACTCACCATCCAAACAATTCTTTCTTCATCATGTATATTTAAACTCACCATCCAAACAATTTTTTCTTCACCTTTGTGACGTGAAATCTTTTGCTAAAGCAAGAAATGACTGCAATATCAAACCTCAATTGCCGCATGAACACATGAAAATATTCAATCTGGGTCATCCATACATAAATATGTAACTGTATATATATTATGATAATCCAAAATCAGTACAGATGGGTAGAAATCAATTAGGATTTCCTTCCTGCAGCAAAACAAGAGGAACCCCAGCTTTCCTAATATAATTTTTTTTTGTCCTGGTTTAATTCTTAGAGAACCCTACTTAAGAAAATCCACCACAAATTTTTCCAGTGATCTTATAAGCAATGGATTAATATCCATTTTCAATTTGGATATAATTATATAAGTCTATTGTACATCTACTACTATCCAAAGATGACCTCCGAAATTGCCCCTACAGAAAGGCTTTAGCCACCAACGGAAAATTAATCCTGATAAAATTTTCCCCAACTTCCCACCTTCCTCTCATAACATTCTTGCGACATAAGCCATGGAAGCCAGCCTAATTTCTCAAGTCTTAATTGGTGATGGAAAGCACACCTCATCTACCAGTGCAACGAATGCACTCTCCGAAGAACACGAGGCGGTCTTATCTTCTCAACAACTGGAATGATATTCTCCATGAGCTGGATGTGACACAAGCCACAAGAGCTGAGTCAGATCTATGACAACCCATCAAATTAAAGAAACTGACTTTGGGGTGTATGGAATGGGGGTGCTCTAAATTGAACGTAACCATATTTATGGACAAGGTTATCATAACTACATTTGATCAACTTTTTGCCTAAACAATCAGTTCTAAGACAGAAAGAACTTATTGTCCAATCCTCAATTGATGTTTGAAGTAAGATCAACCTTGAAAATAGAGACAGTTTTCAGTTACTCAATAGAAGAGGAAAGGCAATTCAAAATGGCAAGAACACAGTATAAAGCAAGCTTTTTTGTCTTTCCAAATGCCACTGCTAAAAAATGAAACATCATACTGGAAAAAATAACTGGTGCTGAATAGAGACATTTTGGAAAATCGGATATATTATCATGTAATTCAAAAGTCATGGACCAAAAAACTTAGAAAAATTTTGTCCATAAAGATATATTAAGAAAAAAACAAGCATGTAATAATAAGAAAGTTAATGCTGCATAACAAAGTACATTTATAATGTACAGTATAACAGGTTGAGTCCTTAACAGCTAGTAAAATATGAAGCATGTGACTGATTTCCATCCACCTAAGGAACATCTATACATCTTTTATAAATTGATGCTATAATGGACAGGTACAAACTGATTGCACAAGAAATAATATCAACATTCCTTTGATGCATACAACATATGAACAAATAAATGCAATCATAGATACAATAAAACATGTCTCTCTCTTTCTGTCTTGTTCTCTCTGTTAGTAATCTCTGACAATTATATACTCAAGATAAACTTTTAAAAATGTCATTATGTTCAATACATATGTCAAATTATGGCAAATGTAGTTAAAAAGACAAACATAAATCCACACCATACTCACCTGCTTAAACCTTTCCTTGTTCTGCTCAGCCTGCGATTAGAGCATTCAACTCGTAAAAAGCTTTTAAACAAATTAAACAATTTGAGAGTATATGAAAGAAAAATGCAAGAAATTATATATGGAACCATTCAAGTTGAAATAAAGTATTTTAATTGATACTAAAATCAATTTCTAAAGATAATCAAGATCCTTGAGGATACAATGTTCAGCACATAAGAAACTTCACAGGCTTAAATTTGGAGCATGATAAGCACGAAGAGTGAGAAAAAGCAGAAATAAAAGAGGGAGAGAAAAATAAAAGAAGGTCACCATCAAGTCTGGTCATCTGATTATAAAACTAGACATTGATGCATTTAGAGCAGAAGACAGATGCTAAATTTCATGCTTAAACCGTATGTATGCTAGCAACTACAAGAAAAAGCTGTTCATATGCCTCGCCATAACAATGGAGAGTAAGATCCTTTTTTTTCTGTCACAATCATTATCTTTGAAAGAGGTGCTTGTAAATCTACCACCTTTACCATTGAGCATACAATAATCATATGCTTGACAATGAATTTAATCCCAGGCAAATGATCGGGAAATATTAATATTCATATAATTATTTCTTGACATCCCAGACAACATGATAACTCTATGTACAAAATAAGAAGATAGAAGTCCCCTTTCTTAATAATGCCTTGAATTTATCACAGCATTTAAAACCCATGTCAACAGTTTATGGTAAAGCTGCAATCGAATTATACCTCTTCTCTCACTAGACGTGAATTCTCCTCCTCTAGTTGCATCACCAAAGACTCCAATTCAAAGATGTAAGCCTGAACATGAAAAGAAAGAACATGTAAATCCTCAAATTCAAAAGAAAATGCAAAAATCACAAACAAACTTAATGTCTGATCACCAAAAATGAATTACTCGATGTTTCCATGTCAGACACACCATCACCATAGAACAAAAATCCCCACTTAACCATTCTTAAAGCAATTTAATTAAACGACCAATCAACACACATAACATCCAACTTAAAATTTTCTTATTTTTTCCAATATTTTGTTCAATTATTTTAGTAACCAAGCTTCAATAAGGGTGCAACATAAAATTAGGAGCGAGAATAAAAGAAAACTAACTGAAAAGCAGAGCTTGCACTCTGATTGGCACTTTGTAAAACGCTATAGTAAACTCACCTGCAAATGATCTTTAGAAAAACACTAAATAGATTTTTTTCACAATAAGTACTTCTTATTGTATACCTAATTCACAAATAGCTTCTAAATACCAAAGTACTATTTTCCCTTCAATCAATCACCATAAACCAAAAAAATAAAAATAATAAAAACACCAAAGAAATTTATTTCCAGATAAAAAATGGCACACCTGCTTGCGCTCTCTAGACCTTGCAGCAGACTCTCTGTTCTTGATCATTCTCCTCTGCTTCTGCTGAGTCGCCTTATCCATTGGTGGCTCCTCCACCACTCTTCTTTTCCCTCTCCCTCCCCCTCCTCCTCCCTTGCCCACTATGACCACCCGATTACTACTTCTATTATTATTATCAATATTACTATTAAAATTTTCATCAGTATTATTATTATTATTATTATTATTATTATTATTATTATTATCATTACTCGCAATATGATTGTTATTGTTATTATCATTATTATTTTTTCCGTAGGCTCTGACGTCCTCCTCTCTCACCGCCCCCGCTTTAGTCAAAAAATCTTCAAGAGTTATTTCCTCCTCCCCTGCACCTCCCCGTCTCTGATTGTTACCTCCCGTCACGATCTGTCTCCAAACTTCATCCACGGACTTATTATTACCATTACCGTTACTATTATCACCATTATTTCCCAAACCTCCATCCTGTGTCATCGACGCGCCATTGAGTCCTACCTGTTCCGGCGTCGGCGTTGAATACATGTTCTTCAGAAGATCGTCCATGTTCATGGAGCCTAAGGTTTGCGGATCACCTGGATTTTGGTCTTGGTTTTGAAAATCGGCAAGAATACTGGAGAGGGCAGAACATATAGACGGTTGACATGGCAGATCCGTATTGGTCGTTGACGTAGTCGCCATAACCTTCGACGACGCCATCATTTTTCCACCCCGATTTTCTAGGATACTCTCCTCCTCCTCCTCTTCCTCCTCAAATTGGAATTTCTTTCTCGTAATTTATTTATTTATTTATTATCGGATAGAACTTAAACGGAGGGCGAAGAACGATGTATTTCAACCAAGTTGGAACGTCAGTCTGGCCAGCAGCTTAAATGCGAAGAGAGAGTGAGAGGGGGGCAGAGAGAGGCCTTCGTTATATAATACAGCCACTCGCTATGTTAACTGAAACATGTGGAAACGAGGGATATTTTGGTCTTCTCAGAAATGGTTAATATTGTCATTGCATTAAAAGTATGCGGAGGTTGTGGATGGCGCACCACTCTTGCTCTGGTAAATAATGAAATCACGCGAGTACCTGTTCTTGTGATTGGTCAGGATTCGGTCTGCTAAGTCAGAAAACTGATATGGAACGTTGGTGGAGATACAAGCATAATTAAGTTTGTTTTTTATTTTATTTTTTAAAAATTATTATTGAAAGAGGACCAAAAATTTATCACTTAATTGTTTCACAGTAGTTAATAAAAATGGCAATTCTTGTGATGTCTTTATCTTTTTCTAAAAGTAGAAAAGAGAGTGATGGCACGCGCAATAAAAGTGAGCCATGCATGTCACTTCACGGACCGGAAATGGTAAAAGGATTTGGCTTGCTTTTTAAGCTTCAACTTCAACTTTGACGTTGGCTGGTTTTAAGTTTTGCCGTCCCACAAGGATCAGTCGGTCATTAATAATTTTGCGAATGTAGTGCGCAGCCGGGCTGCCTGCCCACGGACAATTGTAAAACTCCAATGAAGAATTACTATCAACATACTATTTCCAAGACCGCATTTGCTATTACGAAGAGATTCGCTGCGCCTGGTTTTATCCTTAAACAAGACAAAAAGGTGCGGGACAAGTAAAAATAATTGCCCTGCAAACATGGGTAATTAAAAAAATTATTTACATGATCAATGCATGAAAGAAAATTTTCCCCCAAACGGCATGTGTAAGGCCCGCTTGTAATATGAGAGTTAGTTGTGTGTGTGTGTTTTTTTTTAAATGGAACAAATCGTATTGTATTGTAAATATGTTCATTTAATTTAGAAATTAGATGGTGGTTGTAATGATTATAATGTAAAACACAAAGGGTAACATTTAGTATTATTTTTATTAAATAATTGTATTATAACTGTTTTGTCATTTTTTTTCTTTTTTTAATTACAAATTCTTTTACATAATAATAACATACTTAAAATTTTATCTTCAAAATATAACTTTCTTTTCATACAAATATTTTTTTGAGATCTATTAGAATTCATCAGTTAATAAATATAAACAATTGTCCGTCACTGGGTAATAATTCAATGGGTAGACACAATGTACTTTAGCTTCGTATTCAAATCTTTGTATATATTTTTTTTTCCTACCTATCTTCTATATTCATTGTTATAGATAGGTACATGAATTTTTAAATGAGAGAGACATTTCGGGATACCCATTTATTAAATATTTGATATATCAATAAAAATTCAAGAAATATGTTTTTATATCATTATATATTAAAAATTATCAATTAAAATAAAAAAAAGAACTAAATACAAAAATACTCGTCCAACTCTCCAATTTAACACATACTTAAAAAAAACGTAAGTGTATTAAGGTGTGTTATAATTTTTCAAAATAAATAAATAAAAGAAATTGTTCATAATATGATTTGCAAGACCAATGGATGACTTACGTAATGCGCCGGTGGTATTAATGTTTTTCATAACAACAAATAGTTGTAGTGAAGATTCCGCGCGATGGATCACGTGGTGTCTTTTTAATGTGCCATGTCAAAAGATGGAATCATTATTTGTATATATCCATTTCTCTTTCTAAACTTGAGAAGATGATGTAACAGAACATAACGGAGCTCCTTTTCCTTGGCGTGTGGAAGATGAACTCCTCCCCTTCCTAAGTAATTCTTATGTCGGCAACAGAACATAAGGAGCTCTTTACACATTAGCGGATGGGAAAGTAACTACTCCACTTCCTAATCTTATGTCGGCAACAGAACATAACGGAGCTCTTTTCGCTTTGCGTATGGACAAGGAACTCCCCCGTTGCCTAATCTTATGAGTTGTGTCGGCGGAAACTTTCTTTTTTGTTTTTTTTTAATTATTTTTGGGTAAACATATTCTTTTGCTACCGAACAGAAGAATCAAATAGCATTTCCTCTCTTATTTTTTGAACGAGTGATAGATTAATTCCATTAGAATCCAACCAAAGTTCTCTTAATTTTTTTTTATAAAATATATTAAAATTAAATATTAATAATCTTTGGTTTTTATTTAAGAATGATATTTATAGTCTCTTTTTATTCTTAATTTTTTTAATGTCTTACAAATTATCAATTAAAATATATTTTTTAAATTTTCAACTCTTTCAAATATATGTTTTTCCAATTTCTAACTCAAAAATGAATGATTTGTTTTTTCACAAAAAAAATTATATCTTATTATTTATCTTTAATTTTCATTTTAAAAAAATAGTAAACTTATTATCTCTATTCTAACAACATATTTATCAAGTACTTGGTGCTCTTTGACATGGTTTCTCTACTATCAAAAAGGTAGGTATTTTTAAAGTTGTTGGTGAAAGATCTTTTAATTTTTTTTTCGTGGGGTTGCGTAGTTAACGTTGGACAAAATATTTTGCTTCTACTCACGGTCTGGTGTAAGCCTAAAATTTGGGCCCTTGGAAGTGTAAGTCTCTTAACTATTTGAAGAGATTATATTGTTAGAAAATACCTTATTTTGTTTTCAGAGTTTTATTTTATATCTCTCATAACATGACTTAAAAAAAATTATTATAAGCTTAAAAAAATTAATTATACAATTTTTACTATAAAAATATTTGTATAACAATCAAATGACTCATAATTTTTTTTAACTCAAAAGTTTTAATTATAAAAAAAATTCAATTCTAAAAATCTTAGTTGTAAAAGGTCTACTTTAAGAAGCTCTACATGAAAAACTCTATCAATTTGGATCCTCAATCTTTAATACTATGTGTTGTTGCGTATTTGTCAAGTCTTTAATAGTATAATTAGGATAGATGATAGCAAGCAATTTTTTATTTTTTTTTAAAAGAAAAAATAGATATTTTTCAATTTTTAACAGTATCATTACATTAGATAACATACAATTTTACCAATTTGACAATGAAAAAAAAGATATTTAAATTTTTTTTATAAAAAAATAAGCATATGAGATATAAAAGTTAAAAGTTAGTACATAATATTGAGATGCAAAGAGTGTTTGACAAAAATTTTTTAATTCAATTTTTATATTACAAAATATTTACGGGCTAATTCTTTTTATTTTCAAAAAAACATGGATTTTAAAGACATTTTTCCTTTAATAATTTAAACACTATTTGGGATGAAATACTTAGCAATTATGTTCATTTTAGTATTTTTATTTGATGAATTATTATTATGTTTTAATTTTAATTTTTAATACTTTTGTTTCAAAGATTGAAAAAAATATTTTGATGTGATGAATATTTTTATGAGTGCATTGGAAACATAAAATACACAATAGAAAAGATTTAGAAAAGGGTTATTTAAGCATTTATAAGGATGTATAAACATTAACTTTTAAATTTAGTATGACTTATATCTTTTTATGTAGTTGAAATTGTGGTTAAAAATATAAATAGAGAAAAAGGCTATATAGATAAATATAGAAGCATTGGTAAAATGAAAAAAGTTCAATACGGTTCGAGTTTTTATAGAAACGTAAAATGTAAAAATTAAAACGATTAATATTAAAATTTAAAATATTTATGATATAAAAAATTTAAAATACAAACATTAAACTTAAAACGACTAATATAAGAATTAAAAAACTAAAATATATCTTACATTTATTATTATATTATAGTCAAACTTAAAATTTGATTTATGTAATAAATAGACCATGGGTTATTTTGATTGTTAAACCTAGGATTTATTTTTTTCAAAAAAATATTTTTGTAATTATTTTGAATGCTGAGATTATAATTATCAATTTCAGTTTTATTGTATATCCAACTAAGTCGTTTTATGTTACATTGCAATCCATCTTGTACTCAATTAAGATTTAAGTCAAAGCAAGATTAGTCATAACATTTAAAATTATACTTGAGAAACTTACAAACCATGAACGGGAATGTAATTAGAATTTTGTTTTTAATTGGGCTAAACTTAATTTTTTAAAATAATTAATGTTAGTAATTTTTTAATACTCTTTTTTTTAAAAAAAAAGAAATTTGACAATAGAACCAAATATTATTGATAAAAAAAAAGAAATAGATACTTATAAGAATAACCAAATATTATTAATAATTATAAAAAATAAAATCATAATGATGGTAAATTTGAAAAATAATATAAAAAAAGCTCATCCTATCTAAAATTCAAGTTATTATAAAGAAAAATTAAATCAATACGTTAAGGGTAAACGTATAAAAAATAATTAAATATTTTTTCCTTAATAATTATGAAGTATTTTTCCTAATAATTAATTAAAAAAATTAAATATAGGTGAACAGATTGTTACTAATTTTATCTACTATTATACCTTTAGATACTTACGGAGACAAATATTTCATTAGTTAAAATATGGATAGAATTTTGATTATTTGAAATTAAGTTTTTAAATTGATTTTATGAATAATATATTTTTTATTTATACTGAGTTATGCACCAATTTTCTTCCATCTAAATGACTAACTATACTTATACTATTAAATTTTGACTATGGAAATGCAAGAGTATATAACTTACAAATAATATTAAAAAAGAAATTCAGTCATTTATGTATTTTGTTTAAATAAATAAAGTATATTTTTATATAGAAATTATAAAAAAATTAAGGTTCTAAATGTGATTATTGTAACATACTTAAAATTTTTTAACCAAATTTGGTAGGTGGTTAGTGTCCACCCAGTTGCTGGACATGTCCGGCAACTGGGTGTTTGTTTGTACGTGTGTAACAACATGAACAGAACGTGTGTAACAACATGAACAGAATTTTCTCAATTCCAAACCAACATAGTGACCAATCAAACACTTGTGAAGACAAAACTTAAGCGTACAGTTGTTTTAGGATATAGTTTTGGATATTTTCGCTGAGTTCAAGTGACACTGGCTTAAAACCTCTTTGAAATCAATTTATTCACAGAAGTTATAACCTAATTTATTCATTTTCAAAATCCAGTTTGTCTCATATCTGTTGATTTCCTGATATAACCTATTTCATTTCTTTTGCAGTATCTATGAAATATTTGAGACTCTTCACTGCAAGCAAGATCATATTGTCCTTTAATTGGTGAGTTTGTTAGTTCTGCTGCCTAAAAGTTTGATTTTAAGTTAAAAAGACCACTGATGTATGAGAAGACAAAGTATACAATAAGAAAAGATTATAATGCAATTAGAAAATTCTATCCCCGCCATGAAGAAAGGAAAAATTTCCAAGAGGGACAAGGAACTTTGCTTTTCTATTTCATATAGGAAATATTTGACTCTTCAAAATAATAATTATCCTGTTGGGCAGTTGCTGTGGTGTAAAGTTCTGTTTCTTCCATCCACTACCACTATCTTAGCTACAGCTACATGTTTGTCCTTAAAACAGATTTTATGTTGCCCAAGAGTGAAGGGTGGATGTCAAGAATCTCTATTTCTAATGTGAAGAGAGAGAGAGTCCTAGGGCCATTTCTTAAAGTGTCTCTTTGAATAATCCTATTGACAGAGTCAAGGTTGTATGTGGCAATTTGGTAGGAAAGAAGCTTAAGTGAATGGAAAATAATAATAATAACTCAGGACCATCTGACGAAGCTTTGGTGCATAACTACTGCGCTCGCTAGATGACGTTCTTTATTGTTGATTTCCATCATCTTTTACTTGTGGTATCTCAAGCTGCGAACACTTATCATCTGGAGGCATAATAGCATAGAAACAACTTCATTTGGTTAGGATTTGGTCGATATGTTGCTCATAGTCATCACGTCTGAAATCATGTTGGATCCTCAATTTTTAAAATAATAAGGAAAATCAAATCAAATATTTGAGAGAACACCAAATTGGACCAAACAAAGTTTGGACATTAGATCTTCTTTGAACCTTGGTTTCATTCAGGGAGCCGATGCTGTGGATTAAATTGCTAATATGATTTCTGCGCTGCCTCTTGCCATTATTTGTCGGAGTTTCCACTTTCATTAGGTGGACGCGAGAGGTTAGTCCCAGATTTCATCTATCTTGCGAATCAGGCTTTAATAAATAATTGCACCAGAACTCCAGAAATGCTTCTGTTATGATTCTAACTAGTGTTTAATTATGGCATATGCCTTTTCTTTCTCTATTAAGTTCTTTTTACTTAGTTTCTTGAGCTCTTGGTGTCAACTTCTTGGCTTCCATTAAGTTCAATCGTGCAAAAAGGATAGCAGGAAGAAGTAACAAAAAGAATTCAAACAAAGGAGAAATGCTTCAATTTCCATTGGCATATAACATCTTACTACTGCAAAATCACGATTCCCCAGGCATAGAGCAGAAGGTGGGCATGATCGTTTATAGAATAGAAGGATTAAAAAATAATAATGATTCTAGGAGAGAAGGGATATATAATTAATTGATACATAATATGAATTCCACTCTGTCGACCATATGAAAAGTGACTCATTTCGAATTATTATTTATGTAGGAGAATCAAATTTTAAATACTTGGTGAAACGGCGGAAAAAGAAAATATATTAGATTATATGGTTGATGGATCCACATGTAAGATATTAAAGGGCATTCGTTGATGGTTTTGCTTAGAGAGAGGATTAATGCCATTCTAGACATGGTTTTAATTCCCTTAAAATTTATATCAACCACCGTCCAAGATTGCCCGTTAAGTCAATGTTTGCATACCGAAATTTTGTGATTGGTTCGTTGGAAGAGAGATGTCGAAATTGGGTCTTCTATTCTATGAAGATGGAAGAAGGAAGCAATGAAATATGGCAGAAATGGTTGCTTTTTTATATTTGTGATTTAAGGTAACGGAAGACCCACAAACAAACATGCAGAGACTTTGAAGACAAGTAGTTAATGAAATTGGACAATTTGATAAGATTGCAATAAAAGGTAGTTATTTGCGTAAATGAAATCCAAAATAAAGTCATTTTGAAATATTTTCCATAATTCATGATTGATTTAATGGTAATTATTTTTGTTCTCATCACTGTATAGGAATCTTTCAAAAATTATAATACTTTGATAAGAATATATATTTTGACACTCTCTATAATGATTTTATATATATTATTTGATTTTATTAAAAAATATAATTTTAATATTATAATTTAAATTAATAAATTATAGATATAATTAAATTTAAAAAAGATTTGGTTGAGAAATAAGTGGTTAACAATCTATTAAGAAGGTGGAGAAGATTTAAAAATAAAAAATAAGATAGAGAAACGTTATTATGTTATTGACAATGTCCTTCTCGTCCTTCAATGCCAGCAACCATTCTCTCCACTTCCGACCTCCTCCCCCTTCCTTCCTTAACCCTCCTTGCTCCCACTGACCTCGCCCTCTTAGCCCTCGACATGACCCAAAAGCCGCCATTTTACCCCTCAAGGCGCCGCCTCCTCGGCCTTCCTCTTCGCTTCTCCTGGGCTGAACTCCAACAACTTTCCAACGGCTCCTTCTTGACACCCTTGGCTTCACGTGAGCTTCGTGTGACCAAACGTTGTTGTTGTTGTTGCTGCTGTTGTTGATGATAATGTTAATATTGTCGTTTTTTTTTGTATTTTTGCAACAACAATTGAACTGAAAAGAAAAGGCTAACGAAAATTATATACATTAGCGCCAATAAAAAGTAGTGTACCAAAAATAAAGTTTATTATTTACATTACAAAATTGTAAAATTTATAGAGTTACACAACTTACATGGTAATAAATTATTAGTAACTGCATTCTTCCGCCTGGCATTTTAAGTAGCAATAGCATAACTCTAATGAGCTCTTAATCCCAAAGTACCCAAAATTTGTTGATTAACAAGAATGAAGTGATCCATATTTAGAGCCATAGACACGAGAGTAACGCTGCATACAAGCCAATAATCTTTAGTGAAGAACTACCCCCATATTTAAAAGACTGGGTTCATTCATAGTTTGAGTCAATCATGAGCATCATGCATTTCAACGTCTCCATTTGCGTTGTCATCGTCATCTGCTTGACCTTGGTCGGTATTTCCTGTATTACCATAGAGGGCATGCTCATCGCCTTATGGTCCATGCCCATAGCCGGTTTCACATCCTTATCGGGCACTCTCAATCTCTTCTTCATTGACACCAAATTTTCGTCGCTGAAAAATGAAGCATAAGGCTTCGAGGTCTGCAAGAGAATTTTTGTTACTTTACACCTCAGAAGCTATTAGTTATTATTTGCCAGAAATATTTTTTAATTCAGGAATTGCCGGAGAAGATAGTGTATAGGTTGATATCACCAGTATCAACAGGATGATATACCTTGAGCTTCCATTTACTTTGGCGCAGTGACAGCAATTTGGATTTCAGTATCAATAGTCATTTTTGTTTATTTATTTATTATTATTATTATTATTTTTCAAACACAGAATGAAAGTACCACGGAATAGACAATCTCTCCTCTCAGCACTTCCTATTAGTTAAAAATACACTCCCGTGATTTATCAAAAACCAGAAAATTTTAGTTTAGTTCATATAAATGCGCTAACGGTATAGAAGATTTGGCTCTGCTAATCCCAATATTCATACGTCGATAATCTGCAAGAAATCCTATGCCTTTCTCGTTGCTATTTCCACTTGCCCTAACACAGGAAAATATTTCACAATCCTTCTCCGCCCCGGCAAAGGACAATTTCTATTGAATCTCACAATCATTTATCCTGCATGCTTAGCCAAAAGAAAAGGAATCATATAAAAATACTTGAGGTAAATGATGCCCAGAAAATTTCCAAAAAATACAAATTTGGAACCAGCGTGGCAGAAGATTCATTCACCCAGATTAGAAGGGTAAAGATGGGGAGAATTTGAATTCTGGCCTTTCAGGAGTTAAAGAAACTTCAAAACACTTATCATTAATGTTTGAAACATTTAATATTAAATTCTTCTCCACAACCATAAGGTGAAAATATGCCATATATCTCCCTATGAATTAATTCAAGAATACTTGCATAAATAAGGGCCAATGATTCTTTCTTGCTCTCTCAAACGCACAAGCAAATGTCAAGAAATACATTACATAAAGGAGGAAAAGGGAGTCCGATGAGATAGGTTATAAAGAAGAAAAAAGAGCCATATTACCTGGCAGCCATCAACAGTAGTTATATACACTACTTTTGTGACTCCACCCCTAAAGTTTCCTTAAATCCTTGTTGAAGTTCGTTGTATATTCAAAAGGTACGAAGATGTATAGAAACTTCAAGACGTAACACTAGTAGAGGAATGAAACATGATGTGACTGAGTATGTTGCCCAATGCATAATCTATGAACAGATAAAGGTTAAACATTCAAAGTAATAGAGTTACTATCACCTTTGTACATTGTTGAGTGGAAATAGGACTACGTTATCATGAATTTTATGGCAGTTTTACCAAAAACTCAATGAAAGGATGATGTAGTTTAGATGATGTTTGATTATTTGACCAAATCTGCATGCCTTATTTTTATTAATATGAGATACTTCGAGCAAAGCCATGACAAGTTATGTATGGATTAATATGTTGGATGCCTTCATCCATTATCTCTTATCAAGTTCCACAGTACTTCTAAGTTTGGGAAGAGTTTGTAAGATACCTCAGGGACAAAGTTAAATTTTAGTATTACTTTTCACTCTCAGATAGATGGTCAATCTAAGTGGATCATACAGATTCTTGAGGATTTGTTTAAGGCCTATGTTATGGAATTTTTGAAATAGCTAGAGTGACCTTTTGTCCTTAATAGGTTTTGCTCACAATAATAGTTACTACGTTAGCATTGGCAAGGCTCCCTATGAGTCTTGACATGGGTGATTACGTAAGTCACCACTATGTTAGACTGAAGTGAGAAATCATGTTACATTGGATTAACACAAGAAACCATTGAGAATTTGAATTATAAGGATTGTTTGCAAACAGCTCAAAGTCTATAGAGTTTAATAAAGTTTATTTCGTTAGAGGAGTAAATCCCAAAAGTCCATGGTTGGAGATTATGCTCTCTTAAAAGTTTACCTCATAATAGTATTTCTTGAATTAGAGTCAATAGAAAATTGACATCAAGGTATAATGGACTTTTCTAGATCAAGTGAGCCTAATTGTCTGTAAGCTAGCCCTACCACCATTGATGTCCCACATGCATAACATTTTTCACATTCTCATAATTATAAATATTTATTTATCTATTTTATGAATTTTTTATGACGGCAAGTTTTGGCTTACCCTTTTGTTGATTTCTCATTTAGTTGAATTTTTATAGGAAAGACTTGCCTCTAGTTAGTAGAGAGAAATAGATTTCCCCTTTAGTTGCTTATTTTTTCAAGGAGAAATTTGGCAATATTACGAGAAGTTAAAAATGAATTATCAAATTATAGTAGTGCTATAGATACAAATTCTTATACGTACTTATTGATATACAAATGAGTTGGCAATGTAATATAATTTTCATCTATTCTATATTTTTACTAGAGTAAGTGAATTTATGATAATAAAAAATAAACTATGACAAACACATGATAGTAATATCACTTTATGCAACAATTATTATGAAAAAATTTGTTTAAGAGTAAGTATCTCTAGTATTTGTCATCAAAATATTTCTTGTTATTTTTTTTTATTTTGACATCTCTTCTATTTTCATCATCGATAAAATTTTATTTAAAATGACAAGTTTGTATTATTTAAAATCAACAATAACAAATAAAAAAAATAAAGAAATTAAGCCTAAAGAAAAAGTAAATAGTTTGAGGGGATGTAAAGTTTGTCGAGAAGGTAAACAAAACTGAAGGAATTTCTTTGAAAGTCTATTTTAATATTATTGTAGGTCTTATCAAAAGTATATGATCTTTAAATATTTTTTAAGTGAGCATATTTAATAGAGGAATTTTATGAGGAGATTGAAGGGGTTCCAATAGCATCACTTCGAATTGTTCAATTACAAATATTTCATATATCTGTTTTGTACTCTTTAAATAAGATAATTAAAGTTTAAATAAATTTTATGTAATTTTTTTTATTATCATTGTTAATTTAAATAGAATTTATATCAAAGTTATTTTTTTTAGATTGTATAGAATCTCCATCGCATTGACTTGATCATATGGTGGATTGGATTTTATTAAAAAAAAATTACAATCATTCAAGTGATTAGTTTGATGTGAATTGATAAAATACATCAAATAAGAATTGTTGAACATTAGGGATAATGACTAATATGGTTTGGAATGTATATAGTGTGGAATGGATGCTACTAAACTTGTATCATGTCATTCTAAAATTAAAATTTGCTTAGTTCAGATCAAAACTTGCACTTACACGTATGTATAAATATTCATATTCATTAGAGTACCGATAGATAAACTTGTGAATTATATTATATTTGAGTAATGAAATCAATATTATTAGAAATTATGTAGAGCATAATATCTATAATTATAAAACAGTTATATATAACTCCTATTTTTGTGATAATAATCTTCAAATATATAAATATATTTGTAAAATTTAATTATTAAAATTAATACAACATATATTAAATGTATGTCACCATATACATTCAACTATGAAATATATTCTATTACTTACATCCACGTGTTAAATAAACTTTTACATTTAATTTTCGGATTACAACTTGTAAAAGCACAATTTTCTTTTTTCACATTATCTCATGTTCCAGCTAGCATAATTTATATAGTTGCGAACATCCATGAAACTTATTCTCAATAATTCCTCATCCAAAATTTGAATTAAGTGCCCTCATGAAAAAAGTATTGAAAAATAACATCGTACAATTTAAAAAGATTCCAAGCAGTAAATGACCATAAAAAAAATAAGTTCAAGTAAATTGCCCTGTAAATTTTTCTTAACAATATTATAATTTTTATTTTTATTTTTCTATAAACATTATACTTCAATGAGATGATATAATAATAATAATAATAATAATAATAATAATAATAATGTTTTTATCTTTTTCAAAATTTTACTGAATCTGTACCCGATGCGTAGAGTGTCTTGGCGAGTCAAGATATTAATGCCTCTAAACATTGTATTAGCCAGTTGTATCCTTCCTCGGATATTACGTAATTTAGTATCCTTCCTTAAATAATCAGCGAAATTAATATATAGTAGCATAATTATCAAGGAAATATTGCTGGATGCAACACAAAGCAAAATTGTCTTCCTGTTGATAGTGGAAATTGTAATTATCATTTGACTGACCAAAATTAACAAATGCTTGTGGGAATTCCACCACTTACGTTTTGAGTGCCAATGAAATAGGGCGAGCACGAGCGCCAATTTGGTGCGATTAATTGCTAAATTTTAAACAATATTAATATCCCGTAATATTTGTGATTAAAACAACAAATAAAGTTAAATGCGAGACTATTTTAAACCCATTACTTTTTTTTTGTTAAAAATAAAAATACCCGTCGCATAAATAACTGTTATACAACATAATACTACAAACTGCAATGAAAAAAAGAAAAGAAAGGGAGAATCTAAGTATCATGTTTTGAATCCAAGTTATGTTGAATTCTAAAAGCAAGCCCAGAAATTGCTTCACGTATCATTTTAATCTTCTTCATCTTTAATCACTCCTATATTGTTTTCTTCTTTTTCTTCTGCCAAAACCTTTCTCCCTCTTGCATCATTTTTCTCATTCATTTTTTCTAGTGTCGTAGTTTCACGGTCAATCGGAGGAGAAGTAACAACAATTTCAACTGACTGATCAGATTCTGCAGAGGTTTTAGCTGGAACTAATTGAGTTATCTTTTTCATCTCCTTTCCTTTACCCCACAAAACAGCATACAGTCCACAAACGATCATTATTGCTCCTAATACACTGAACCAATTTCATATTAACCGATCATCAAATTATTACAACATATATTAAATGAATCAATTATAAATATATACCTGCCCAAGTGTAGCTTCTCGTCCAACAATAAGGATCCAAGAAAGGCAACAACAACAAGCATCAACGGGTTAAAAACAGATACAAATAGAGGCCCTCTCATTTGCACACACCAAAATATCACTGT
Organism: Xylocarpus granatum; assembly: GCA_019650275.1. NCBI lineage: Eukaryota > Viridiplantae > Streptophyta > Magnoliopsida > Sapindales > Meliaceae > Xylocarpus > Xylocarpus granatum. Next base: position 34,075 of record BNST01002710.1, on the reverse strand, counting down.
CACCATCAAACCAGAAGCTACGATTCCCTGCAACACAACACACTTCACAATAAGAAGTCTTACTAGTAAAATGAAATACAACATAGATGCCGGTTTTACTCTTTTAATAATAATAATTATTATAATTATGTTTGATTAATTTTTTATTTTTGATGCAGTTATGAGACAAATTTTTTTTATATTAATTCAAAATATATTACTTGTTTATTTGATACAACATGAACTGTAATTACCATCCTCGTACACATCTATTACTAATATCAGATATAAAAAGAATGCAATTAAATTGATAATTTGTTATAATTAACCAAATATATACCGAATAAGCTACAGCAAGAAGTCTAATATTCCAACCCAGTTTCCACTGACTCCAATCCTTTTCCGTGCATAGGGCAAAAACAACGGCCTGTATTGCTCCCATTATACACATCAAAGCTGTGCTTGAGTATTGAAATGGGAATTCCTTGCTCATCTTAGCCTATTATAAGTAATAAAAATAAGATTAAAACCATATATTATAAAATTATAATAAAGAAAGGGTTATAATTATCATGTAATTGGAAAACCATTGTCTAAAATTCATAAATACCTGTATAATCAACCAGACAGCGAAAGAGAAACAACTACCCAAAGCTAATAAAGAACCCCAAAGATGACTACTAGAGTCTGCATGCAATGATGCCACGCGCCCGTCCCGTGGCTGATTATTATGAAGAAAGTCAACATGCGTTGACCAAATTTTAATCTCTCTTCCTTTGTAAAACGTGAGAAGCATTGCACCACCTATTCCAATTAATGTTCCCATCAATTTTGCTTTTCCAGCCATTGTTCTTGTTCCCAACTTCTCTAATCTGTGATTTTATTTTTTGAGCATAAAGATCAACGATTATGATAATGAATATGATCAAATCAAGAGGTCATTATTTATTTAATCAAATAAACATTAAAATTTGATTATTGTACCCAATAATTATAGCTAGAATGAAGGTAATGGCTGGAATGAGATTGAACATGGCGGCAGCAAATGTTGCAGATGTTAATACCAGGCTCTCCGCGAACAAATTTTGACATAAAGATGCCCTGCAGTTCAAGTGCAAGTGTTATTCACTTGCCAAATTATTATGCTAAATCATTGACCCATGTATTTATTTATATACTTACCCAAATAACCCAGAAAGAAAACTTAGAAAGAGTATCTTCAAATTTAGTTTTTGTAAGCTTTTCCTGTAAAACAAATATTTATAACAAGAATTAATCAGAGTAATCTTGATCATCTAAATAATATGAAAGTTTTGCTACACGTTTTTACACAGTAATACAATAAATTGTCTTCTGTTTTTTTACGAGAATTTTCTTTTTACTCTTTTCTTTTCATTTATTATTGCTTAATTTCTTGAAAGTTTCAAGAAACAACAAAGTTTATATGAAAAGATGAAAAAAAAATGGTATTCTCTAAAACATATATTGTTACAAAATCTGAATGTTGATGGACAGCAATGCATTAGAAATAACCAACAAGAAAGATTAAAAAAAACAAAATAGCCAACGAAAAAAAGACGGAATAAAAATCTCGTTTGCAACAGAAATTTTGTAAAGCAAATTATGGAGAAGTAAAGAACATAATATTACGATAACAAACCTTTCGAAAAACAGCACAAGAGGAAGCATAAAAGCTGTAGCAAAAATGAGTCTATACGCAACGATAACTCTTAAACTCATTCCATCGTTAGAAGCAAGTTTATAGAGGATATTAACACCGGCAAATGATATTTGAACTAACACCATCATCAACGCAGGCTTCAAATCATATATTAAATTATGTATCTGCCGCCACATCATCGTCTTCTCGCTTGCGTTTTCTGTTGTTTCTTTGTTGGACGGAAATGGAAACAATGAAAACAGAGAGAGAGCGAGAGCGAGAAAGAGACTTGGTTTTCTGCTGCTTTGCTGTGTTACCTTTATGGACGATTACCTTGTTTAATCACGTAAGCGAATACGTATTACGCAGTTTCCATGCACGTGTTGAGTTGTTGTTGCCACTGCCTGCCAAGTAAGAAGGGCTGCCGAGGCCGATGCGACGCGTCCGTCTGCTGCTACGTAATAATTAAGTATAATGGGGCTCCGTACTTGCCTTTATTGCTTTATTTCAAACCCACGAGAAATACTTGGTAAGGAGGGAACGGGAATTTGGATTTTTAATATACTACTTTAACGAGCAAGTTTAGATAATTAAGCGTGTTAGTGCACTCTTACAAATTTTTTTTTAACAGATTGACATTTTTTAATTAAGCATAATTTTTTAATTATTTAACAAATAAAAAATAAAAATAATTTTATTTTAAAAATTCGTTATGCACTATAGATGAATTACAAGTAACTTTTTAATTGTACTCTTACTCTTAGTTTTAGATTATTAAATTAAAGATTATGTTTGCCAAATTTTAGTTGATTAAGAATAAATTTTTGTTGATGAAAATCATCTAAAGTTTATGAATAATATGAAGATTATAAGCATGGCAACAGCTTGGATTTGAAATAGATATCACTAAATTCTCATCCATATTTATTAAAAAAGTTTAATATTAAATTTATACCAAATTAGTAGCGAATTTGATATTTTATTATCAAAGCCACTTAAATACATATTTAATATTTGCTAAATTTATCGTGGATGTCTGTGAATTTTTAACGAATTTTTTATATTTTAAAACTATAGTTGTAGTATTAATAAATTTTAAATTTAAATTTATAGATTATTCATTTAAAACTATAAATTTTTACAATTAATTCAAAATAAAATATATTATTCAATTAAAATATTAAGTACATTCAACATTAAAAAAAAATTAATTACATGAAACTTCATCCAATTTATTGAGATATACAATAAGTATTTTTAACCATATATTCAAAGCATTGTCTTGAACCTTGCTTTCTAGCCTCAAAACATGTGACTTAAGAACTTCCTCGTCTACTGCTTCCAAGCTTTTAGGAGGGGTTTCTGCTAGCATAGCTTCTGCTGCATCAGTAAGGTCTTCATCAATGGTTGCCCTCTCACATCGACCGTTTCTTGCAAGACTAGAGACAACCTCCAAATTTGATAAAGTCTAGAATAAGAAAAAAATTTTATGATAATTACTATTTTCAAATTCAAAACATATTTTGATTTCCATCACCATTGAACCAACTTTGTGGTATAACTCATCAGCTTTACCAGGAGATACTGGCACTTGAGCCAGCTCAATTTGTGGACAAACTTCTTTTGCCTAACAAAACTTAGTTGGCAATGAGAAGCTCCTTGTAAAGTAACTAAGGCTCCATTTCACATTGCCTCACCGAGTAGAACCTTCAACAAAAATATATATTGAGTCGAAAAAAAATTCAAAAAAATGAAATATCTACTGATACCCGTTAGGAATACTCACAGATTTCTATTTGCATCTATATCTATCTCAAACTCATTACAAGTTTTGATTTTTTTTCCCCAAACCTACTAAGAGTGTATCCAATGAGAGTCAGTTACTAGCAAATTTGCAAGAGTGTATACAATAATACAAACCTTTTATATAAATTATCATACATAAATTATGGTAACATGATAATATTAGTTGAATGAAAATTTATTATTAATAAATTAATAATTATATACTAATTTTATATTTTTATTTAATTAATACTATTATACCTTGTGAATTTGTACACCAGCAAATTGTATAAGGAGTTTGTACTTTTAACACTACAAATTATATATATTATTACTACTATAGTATACTTAAAATATTAGCAATAATAGAGTAGAAATTTTTATTCAAACTTATGTGGTAAAATTATATTTTATCCCATATGTTATATAATTTATTTTTTTTAATTTTATTAAAATATAAAATATTTGATGATGTAAAATTGACACATTAATATATATATGTATAAAAATTTATAAAAGCAGTAGTACTCTTAATTAATGAATGAATTGATGAATAAATTGATACATTTAGTGGATTATGAGGTTAGGCTAATTGCATTTTCACGTAGGTGAAAGTGGTCGTCAAATGAAATCATTAAGTGCCAAAAGCATACAAGACAATTCAAGAAGTAGAGTTGTTGTCCAAATTAAAATGGGTTTGTGAAGACTAGCTTGGTGATTTTTTTTATATGTATTTAAAAGATGTGATATAGAAAAGACTAAAGAAGGGGCAGTTGGAATATAAACAGAAGAAGAATCGTGCACTTCAAGTTACAAAAGAAACTCATTAAATAAATGCATGGTGAATGAAACATATGAATTCCATTTTTAAAAAGTAGTCTCTAGAATAAGGTAATTATGGAATGTGCAGACCAACTTTAATTATCAGGCATTAGCCTTTAGAGGACTTTAAAGAACTTTCTATACCCCTTTAGGCATTAAGATGTAAAATTTGTCCTTCGATTCTAAAGAGGATAGGGTAGTTAATTTATAAATATAAATTATAAAACACTAATTTTTCATAAAGATGAGTCTATATAAAAATAGGATGGTTGAAAAATTATTATATAATATAATTGTAGTACTACAAAATATAGCCTATGTACGGTCTTATTTAGAGATCACACAGGTAAGATAATCTAAGTGGCGTTATTATCTAGATAAGTTAATAAAAAGATCATTACGTGTGATATCTAAGAGAGTGTCATGCTAATCATCCATAATCTCTGCTTAATATCAATATATTGGACAAGTTTTATAAAGAAAATTATATTTTTATAAATTATTAATAATTTTTTTTAAATAAAATAAAATTGTATGTATTTTTAAAAGAATACATTAGTGGATTTGAATACATTAATGAATTCGAGTGTCTTGATTAGGGTATGATTCGAATAGAAATAATAAGTTCGTACATATTTTAAAATAATTTTTTTTAATATTCTCACTATTTTCTTTTTTAATGTAATTGTTTTGTTAAATTCCAATTCATGGAGTATATTTTATATACTTACTCACCTTATTCTCACATTCTAGGTTCAAGTTTAGGGCAAAGCAGTGACACGAGCTAAGAGTAAATTTGGCTAGGAATAAACTTACTTAATTTATACATTCAAGTATGATATTCTTGACTCACAATTAGATTTCACGAAATTCACTAAGTTATTTGATTTGTGAAATATATTTTGTATTTATTGTATTATTGTCACACTAGAACTTTTAAATTGAAACATAACATACAAAGTCCGTCCAATGTTTTACTAGAAAAAGGAAGCATCGTGAGAATTTTTTTATCCCCCTTGGATTTGTCTTTGAAGAATGAAATTGACAAAACTATTTTTGAAACAGTAGAGAAAAGATGAAGAGTCAGATTCTGTAATTGCTGATCAAAATTTTGTAAAAATAATTGTTTTTATTTAAGGTGGTTAATTCTACAATAAAATTATGATCATTTGATAATTTGATTTTGTTAAAATAATTGTTCTTCCAACTCAGAACACTTGAGAAAATGAAAGCAAGGTAACTTATATTTGTTTTTCAAAGTGGTTGCCTGGGAATCCTGAGATAATTTCGTATGCCCCCGCAAGAGGGTGTTTCCGTTAATGACACCCATCGTGAACTTTAGACCCACAAACTGTCGCTCAGAAATAGGTTTAGTTAGGTTATCAGCACGTTGATGAGCGGCATAATCATGAGATAATCGCAGTAGCCCTTTGTTAACGCATTCTCGAACAAAATGAGAAGCAGGTCATTGTGTTTTATTCTTGATTTACCACACAAACAGCTAGCACTATATTGAAGAATAGATAGACATGTTGAGTTTACTCGTTGGAGCAAGAAGGCTCCGATAGCATGTGAGAACGGTAAGTAGACAAAAAGTGAGAGCAAAGTAACTTCAATTATGAAGAATATTGTAAATACATTGACTGTACAGCTCTGTATAAATATACATCAGTTGTAACAACTGTAATGGAAAATAAAAGAAATACATGAGAGAAACAAGGAAAAAGATAATAAAAGCTCGAAGTAGTTGTCAGGCAATCCTGAAATAATCTGATAACTTAAACATGCAAAAAATTAAATATTTAGAAAAATTTGAAACCTTGGATTCGTCATTTATACCGAAGGCAATAGCCTAACTTGAAGTATGTGAATCAGGGTATTCTACATTCACATTTTATTAAATATTTTAAATCTGTATTTTTATGAAAGCAATAAAAAAAATAAAAATTCTAACCAAACGTTAGAGATTATAATTAAAAAGTTAGAAGGGTTAGAAAATAAAACTAAAGGCTTTGAAAATAAAGACAAGTACATTGCACATGTACCCGTACCATAACCCCAATCAAATAATTTTGTGATTCATAGTCCACCCCAGACAATGAAGCAAAAGTTATTGACTTTTCATTTGGGTTTGGTTAAAGAATAATGAAAATGAAATAAAAAAAGAAGAAGAAAAAAAATATAAAATAAGGATTAACTGGAAAAAAAAAGAAGAGAAAAAAAAATGAAAAACATATTCTCATCAGACTTTCTCAGTTGCTAGTGGAAACTGACGATGTCTAATGGGTCTTAATTTGGGTGGGTTGGTAGTGAGAAAAATAAAATAATATTATATTTGAGTGGTAATGATGTAAAGTTAGAAACGAAAAATTAAGAAAAAAATAATAAAAAAGTTAGTTGGGCAAACAAGTGCACCCTGTACCAAACATAAACAAATTATTATTTAATAATGACATAAATATAAATTTTTATATAAATGTATTCGTACAAATTAATTTAATAATATTATATTATCCTCATTTGGTAATAATATTTTAAGTTTATCGTATTAGTTTGTATTAAAGGAATTTATGTAAAAATTTGTATTCTTAATAAATACTATCATGCTATTTAACTCAAAGAAACAAACAATTTTATTGAATTGGTTCTGATTTTTTGATTTAATTTACATCCAAATAAATAATCAATTCCAATACAATCATTAGTTTGTATGAATTTGGATAATTTTTGTTTTTATGAGCAAAATAAAATAAATTGAGTAGTAGAGGCGCAAATTTATAATTTAATAAAACAAGATGTGGGGAGAGACACTTAAGATTGCTCATACAACAATAAAAATGTGTACAAATATAATTATTAATTAAAACAGCATTTCTTTTATTAATTAAATTAATAAATAAAATATCTAAATAAACTTGAATGATAATCGCTTTATCTTCTAAATAATACAATTCTTGATAGAAAAATAATCTTAAATGTTGTCCCAAGTTTTGGAGCCTAAAATATTACATTTAAATTTTTTTTAAAAAATTTTTATATTAATCATTTTAAGTGTACATTTATATTTTAAAATTTTTTTAATATGCATTTCAAATTTTAATTTTTAAAATTTTTATAACTAATCGATTAGAATATTATATTTTTATTGTAAAATTTATATACTATATGTTTTCAACTTTGATTAATTGTTTTAAATTTTTCATGTTATTTTTTTATGCATGGTAGTACTACGAAGATGCATTTTTCTTTTATTTTTTTTCTAACATTTTATCACCAATATCAAACAAATCCAAAATTTAAATAACTACATATAAATACTCAGTATTAGATAGAAAAGAATGAAAAAAACTCTACCGAAAGCAATCTTCTTTGTTTATTTATAATTTGACTTTTGTGGCTAATTAGAGTTGCATACAAAGACACCCTATAATTAATTCGATACACACACACACACTACTATTTCTGCAAGTAACAGCTAAACAATTGGCTGAATACAAAGCATATAACGTTCTTTTAATAAGGGGAAGTATTTAACGCAACACACTCAAATAAATTTTAATAAGGGAAAGTTGGGACTTATAGAAACATTTCCTTGAATTCTTAAAGAAGAAAAATAAAATAAAGACAAAAAAGTCGTGAATAAGAATTTAAATGATAACGTTCTAATAAGAAGAAGATTAAGATTCTGCTGCCGCCTCAGTCTTATCATTGTTTGCCTCATCTGTCTCACGTCTGCTTTGTGCCATTGTTGCTGCAGCTTCTTCAGTAGTAGCCTTGTGCTGTAATTCTTCTTCTTTTATTGTTTCTAATGGAACTGCAGATGCCGAATCATTTTCAGGTTCTTCTTCTTCTTTTGGCTCCGAAGGATTTCCAGATGCTTCAGTCTCCGGTTCTGATTTAACTTCCGTGGTTTTCTCCTTTGAGTTTTCTCCATTAATCTGTTCTTCAGTCTGCCAACATGTACGTTAATTTGAAGATAAGAGTAGAAGATGAGATCATTTTATATTTTATTATAATTGCAATAACCGCTATTATAATTTTAGTTAACAGTTTAAACTTTTGTACAAAGTTTATACATACAAATTAATGTTATAATATTATAATTGTCAAAGATATTATAAGTTCTTAAGACAAATGACATTTATTATCACTTCAATTTATTTATATTATTATTTTTGAATATATATATATATATAATGGTATTCAAATTTTATTATTATTAATCAATATAAAATAATTCAACAATATATTAAATTTACTATTTAAATGTATTCATATGTTTAATTTTATCGTTATTATTAAAAAATTTAAGTATTTATCTAAAATAAATACTTTGTTGCGTAAAATAATTCATAAATTATTTAATTGATTAATTGGGATAACTTAATACACTAGAATCAAACTAATTAATATTTTATAATTAAAAAACAGATTGAAAAACTGCTCCAAATAGTCAAATTTTAAAAATTTAATTAAATATAAATTACCTCTTGACGAAAAATAAATTATGGGTTCAATTGCTTTTCTTCCATGTTTTGTGTACGAGATAACTAAAAAATAACCTGCTTTCTCTAATGAATAAACTTAACTAAATATCAAGAATAATGAACCCAAGATTATAAATACATATCATTAAGTAGGAGATGATTAATAAAAATAATTAGCAAACGAAATAAGTGGACCAGATTAATTATATTTCAATTACCTCTTTGATTTCATGAGGGCCGTCAACAGTCTCAACGTCGTCCGGCTGATCCGGCGGCAAAGGCAAAGTGTCTTCCACGCGCGGCTGACTGATACAACCTATTTTCTTAAATGCTGATAACATGCTGTTTGTGAAACCCATTAGTTGTATCTGCACAACGATTGAATATGAGACTTAAACAGTTGAAGAAGACCGATGGGACGAAATTAAAACACAAGCAGACTTGGTAACAATTGAATATATAGGGCGGTAATAAGGGATTTTAGGGTTTAGTGAAACATTCCTCTTGTCTGATATATTCTCGAAGATTTGGTTATAATATTTTCCATAATTGTAAACATACAGTGGACAAAATCACTATATTTTCTGACTTGTGTCAACTCTCTTGCGGCCCGTCTCAATTCTACGTATTTAAATGGTATCAATGCTTAAGATTTCGAATCTTGTAAAGGAAAAGTTCAACAGTAAGTTCCTTTTTAAGCTAAAACAAATAAGTAATAGAATTTTTATGATCATAATATCAAATATTTCAAAAATAAAATTGCAATGCTAAAAAGAAATTAATAAACACAATAAATTCCAAATCAATTCACTAAGTCTACACGGCTGTGTTTGTTGCACCGTCAACATCTTGCTGATCTTCTTGAAGTACTGAGGTACTCCGAAAGTCATCCCAGATAACACATACGCATATTGTTAGCATGGGTAGAAGTGGTTAATGTGGTTGCTATTATAAATAAAGAAACTCATTTAGAAAGATTAAAGACGGGCGGCCATAAACAGATACATAATTTCGTAACACTTACGGTGTAAGAATCATATCTAAATTGCAAACAAATATTACTTCCAATTACATAATGTGGATAAACATGCACCTACAGATATGACAAATTATAATTTCTTACTGTAATCATATAAACTAATTCAATGAAACGATAAAAAGATACGAATGAGTACAAATAACTTACGTTACGAAACCCTCATGTCTTGCTATTTAACTGTATTAACAGTGCTCTTTTGCGTTAGGGCTATGTCAGTCACTTGAGAAGACGATGTGTCGTTTATTTGTGAATCCCGCACAAATTATCAAGAAAGGTTAAAAATATTTTAGACACTTGATATGTGTATATAAAGTATTTTGTTTGGGTATTTATCTCTCCAGTTTTGTAATGTGAAATCTCCTTTTTGTCTTTTCGTCTTGGCCTTTAAAAAATGCCTAGTTTGTTTACTTTTACAAAGAGGATGACCGTTTGTTTCGAGTTGTTGTTCGATCAAGCATGTTTCGGGTACCATTCATGGTACTGCCAAATATGGTTCCTTTTGAGTAGTAACAGTAATCTGGTTACCTCCGAAACTTGTTTTCTTAGTAAAAGCCGCACACGAGGTTTTTTCATATCGCAAATGTTTAGTTGTGAAATTCCACACATCATATATGAATTTCACCCTACTGTGACATTTTCGTACATCTTTTCTCCGCCTTCTCAAAATGCACTTGTCTGGAAATAAATTTATTTCTCTACCTATCAACACTGTAATGACATGTCTACAAAGTATTTCTCTGAATTCAACCTGGAATGACTACAACTAACTTCAACCTCGACTTTTTGAACTTCTTTTTTTTAAAGAAAAAACAGTTATTATTTTAACCTTTCCATTTATGAGATCTTTTCTTATTTCATACCATAAATCTAGCAAACTCGGTAATTTAAAATGTATCTTCCTATAGATTAACTCTCGTTGAACTTCTTAAAATTTAAAGATGGTTTATACCTCTTGAGCTTTGTTCTTCAAACAAAGTTGTGTTTCAGAAGACTAGAAAATAAGATAAATTTTAGAGGAAAAAAATTATTGTATCCATAACCTTAATAGAAAATTGAAATAGGTAGCCTATTTGTATTAGTAAGAAGAGAGATTGAACTTGTAGCAAAGATGAGAAAAGGGTTGCTGAGGAAGAGGTTTGGTAAAGGAAATTTGCAACTTGGTAGAGGATATATGGTAAAAAATCAAATGATTGAAAGATAAAATGGAAAGTATCTTAATTAATTAGCAAAGAATGAGAGAGAAAAAAGAGGAGAGGCAATTTAAAATTGGAAGACGTTAATGATCCTAGTTAATACAAAGTTTAATTCATTTAATCATGACCTATGATAAATTGTTAATATAAAGACGAAGTACGATGCTAAAACTTTGATGTCCAAGTTTAGAGTTGACTTGGGAACATTCACTCAAGAGAGATGGGTGAAAGTCATCAGTACTTCATTTGGTGCTAGAGTCAAAGGTCTCAGCAAGCTCATGATAAAGTTGAGCCAAGGATGCGGTGAAGTAACAATTCTGATCATAATACAAAAGAGAAGGACCATGATCCACCAAGGTGCTGAAAAATCAAGAATATACCTGAGCGAAAAATTAAATGTTTTCTTAATTCCCATCCAATGATCCTTCTATTATACATAGTTTTCACTAAAGAATAATTAATAATATAAAGAATATTAGTATGTTATGCTTTACGCTAACAATATCTTGAATCTTTAATCGCTCATTCTCAGATTTTTTACAGGCTTAGAATCTTCTAATAGACTTTTGATTTTGAATATTTCTTTGTGAAATACAAAATTATAGATCTTTGAGTCTTCTTTCTAGTGCCTTAGAAGTGCATCAATTCACTTTTACAGTCAAATGTTATGGTCAAAATACAAAGACTTAGTGAATTTCTTTTCTTGAATCAACCACCCAAGCATGTAATCTCCAATAGAATCCGTATAAAATAAAAATTAAAATCATTTGAATTTCACTAAACTTAAGACTATGTCTATATCGTTTCTCCAGTGTTAGCTTAAGAAAATAGATGAATTAGGGTTTAGCATTTTTGGTCATAGAGAATAGCTTTTCAAAACTTATTAGAAAATTAATTCATGTGTTTTGGCAAAAAGGTAATTGGTATTTATATTTTTAGTTTATTTATTTTCAATTATATTAAAAGTATTTAGATAGTGATAGAGTTTAATCACATAAAATAAGATAGCTATCTTACCTTAAATTAATAATTAATTATAATTTCAATTAATTAAAATAAAATTTATCATAAATAAAATGATTTATTTATCTAATTAATTAAATTAATTATATAGAATTTATCATAATCGTAAATTTGAAAATATAATTAAAAACAAACAATTTACTTATTTACATTTTAACCTTTTAAACTTTCATTAATTACAAAATAGCAGCTATACTTTTAAAAAAAATTCTAAAACAACATTAAAATTTCCAAATTAATTAGAATATCCAAAATTCTATCATAATTGTTGACATTACAAATTACCCAAAAGTTTAATAACATAGCAATTAAGTCCTAAAACTTATTCTACATAACTTATTCTTAATTATTCAGTACTTTAAAATGTGTGGTCTATTAAATTCTTTTTTATGTTGGTAATAGAAATAGTTATAGACTTTTTAAGTTCAGATAAATTAATCTAATTAATTTATCCTCAATCAACTCTTGAGTTAAGAAATCATATTTTCATAAATTAAAAGTGGTATCTAACAAGGTATCATGACCCTCAGTTGAGAAATAATATTAATTTTAGTAGGACCTATTTCATATACAATTACCATATGATTCAATTTTTTCACCTCATTCATATTCCACCAAAGATTTGAGTATAAAAAATGTCTACTCTATTAAATCATAATTATTAAAACTTTTTGACTAAAGTTGATGATATAATTTTGGACTTCTTAAAATTTATTTTAGAATTTGTCATGATCATGGACATATATTATTGCTTATGCCAAAATTACACTTCTTAGGGTATCACACTATATTTTCTAGAGTGACAAATACTTTATTGATTCCCTACAATCTTCTTGTGCTTTTTATATTGCCTAATTATTACCCTATATGCAACTTGCTATGGACGATAGAGGTTTAATATCAAAGCATATATAATCTACATAATGAAGACCTTAAGTCTAAGGATTAGCTATACTATTGTAACTTGGAGAAATCTTATAGATATGTAGATAACACTCTATAAAGGTTCTCAAGTAGGTTAATTAAATATACTTGTTCTCTAACAAGCATTTATTTGTTAGATAGTGAATATTTTATTAGTAACTTATGAGTTTAGCCATCTTGTTTAATCAAGAAAGAAGACATAGCATATGTGAATTTAAACTAGATTTATCAATATTTTAATGTTGATAATCTTATGACGAGGAACATTTGAAAATGATGGAATTTCATAAATTAAACTTAAATTAATTCTAGTTATTATTTTGAAAGTTTATGTTATAAGTAATCAACAATTATTGCAAACAAATTTTATAAATAAATTGTCAATTTTATAAATCAATATAATGTTGTAAAATTACATGTATGTTTCTATTAGATTTAGGGTCAATAACCAACACAAGGATCCACCAATTAAAGTCTAAGTCCCTAATTTCGTTTTTGTGGCAGTGAAAGATTTGCTTGACATTGCTCTAATAATCTTTTCCATGAAACTCCCCTCCCCTTTCCAAGCCTTGTCCTCTTCGTTAATGATTATGGATTGGTCGTCTTGTAATTTGATAAATTACTCGCTAGTTGCCCTTTGGTTAGAATACCAATGGAATTGGGTCAATTCAAGAAATATATATGTTTGTAGATCCGAAAAAAGGTCTATGACTGTCAAGAATTATTGATTAATTTATCTTTTTGTATTTCCGCGATACCAACTAGTAACAACAAACACCTTTCATTTAATTAAATAGGTTACCCCTATCATATTGTTAAATTTGCAAGAAGCTACATCTAGTACCACATGAATGATTTGAGAACATTAAGTTCCACATTTGTATAGGATATATTACTTTTTTCTTTGTAACCAATATTCTCATTTAAGAAAAATATTCTCTAGAGGCCTTGTTGAGAAAAATATACTTTTATGAAAAGTCAAACACCTTATTGAAGTCTCACTTTTTCTTTTATTTAAATGTGGAATTCATAAACAAAAAAGTAGTTCTATTCTCTTTTTTCTTTGTATCCAATCTTCCATTATCAACATCCTCTAGAGTTCTTTTTGAGCAATGAAAAAAGTTAAACTTCTAGTTGAAGTTTTTGTTGAAGGGTCATTTAATAATAATCTCTTTTTCTTAAAAAAAAATAAAAATAAAAACTTTTTGTGTATTATCCTTTTAGCATCATATTATATCACGTGTTACGTTAGAAGAAAAGGCACTACATTTCCGTTGTTGTCATTCAAATTAAATGAGATGTCTACTCCAATGGATGGGGTATAAATTAATAATTTTTAAACTATATGGTTTAGGTTTCAATTTCTTCAAAGTTAAGGGGTTTCACTGTCTTTTCCTGGAAAGACAAAAAAATTTGATGATAATAAAATAGACGGCTAACTTAATCAAAATTCAGAATAGGAAATGAGTATCTAAATTCGACCAGAGAAAGCTTGAAGATAAAAATTGTTGCAAACAGAAAACAAAACTCATTAAAATATGGAAACAAATAAGATTCGCTTTAGCGCCCATTAGCAGCAAAGATGTATATATCCTCAAGCTTCATTAATAATTTCTCATGTTTAGATTGTCAGCTTTCTTAACTTGTTGCTTAGTTTTTATCATTCTCTTCCTTTTTCTCCCCTGAATTTTTGATTTCCTGGGTCTTCTCTGGGCCAGGTATTTCTGGTGTCATCTTTTCCTTCTGCTCCTCTTCCTTGGGCTCCTTCTGTTCATCTTCTTTCGGCTTCTTCTCTTGTTCTTCCTTGGGCTTCACCGAAACTTCTTCGCCTTCTTCGCCTGTCTTCTTTTCCTCAGTTTTTTCTTCCTTCTTCGCATCAACCTGCTAATGAAATTCTTTTAGGTATAAAGCAAAGTGATTCATGTTTGCATACGTATAAATATAACCAACGATCAATAAACGGTTATTAGAAAATTATTCGTACAATATATGCTATCACAGGTTAGGTTTTCATAAATTCAACATATATATGTGAATATACCTACCTCATCGAGTAAGGACCCAAGAGAATGGAGCTTGGCCTCATCATCCATTGGTTTTTCCTGTTCAACTTTCACCTCCTCCGTGCTCTCCACAGTTTTAATAGATTCCTCCTTAGCCGGTTCTGGTGCAGGTGCAGGCACGGCTGCAGCCTCGTTCTTCGTGATCTTCGGAAAACTAGCACAGGCACCCATAATCTTTTCTTTAAAAAAGAAAGAGAAATCTTAATTAATTTCTCTTTCTTTTGCTTTAAAGTTTTACAGAGAAAGGCTTAAGAAGAACGAGGAAAAAAGGCCAAAGAATAAGATTATGAGACACATATTTGGTAACTTTAAGAGAGTTCATATATATAGTTTTTGTGGGTTGTTTTAGTTTTTGCAGTGCCGAAATATTTTCTATGGCCATGAAAGATTTGTGGCAGGCAATGGTTGGACTTTTTTCCATCGATTAATGGCCAGTTAACCCAACAGCTGGTTGATTTACGGGCGATTTCATCATTACTGATCATGGCTGTATGTTCTTAGAACCTTTGCAAAGATCTAATACTAATAAAATAAAATACAAAAAATTAGCGAATGTTTTTCAAATAGTTTCATATAAGATGATTGAAGTGTAATTTTGTAAAACATTAAGCACCAAACTGAAAATTTCCACAGTTACAATGTTCTGACCGTATTACCCTAGATTCTTAATGAAATCACATGCGACGTTCTCTTACCAATGCAACGGCATCGTCCAAGATCAGTGATCAGAAGACAAAATTTAGCGTTCTGGTTATGAAAGAAAAAGAGGTTACTATCAAGTACTTTGCAAGATTGGAAGAGCGTCAAGATCTAGTAGGTTGACCGATCAGGTGGAGAGGGGTGGCGACCTTAATAGAGTTTCATAAGTATGAACTCTCATCAAATTTAATGTTAAACTAATTTTGCTAGAAAATTTGTAGAGTCCAGCTGCCTGTGTCCCGTGTATTAAGGGCCAGCTCTGAGATGGAGAGAAATGGAGTTATCAGCGTAGCATTGGAGGAGAGATTTGCATTTCATTGTTTTTTCTTCCTTCTTCGACCCGGAGTCAGTTCGAGAATGATTTTACTAAAGCTCTTTCGCTTCTAGCACTTAAATTCGTAGCATTTTCATGAAAACTATTTGGCTTTAGCCCGTTTTAGTATTATAAAAAATTTTAAATCAAACGGTTCTATGAATAAAGACATAAAATAAAATTATTTAATTCATAAAAAAATAAATTTAACAGTTTAAATTGTAAAATTTAACAAAAATACAATTAATGTTTTGATTTGTGGCAATAGATTTTTAAAATTTTTAAAATAACATATTATGAATAAAATTTAATACTATTTGCAAAGGTTATGCCCTAACTACTGTCCAAAATTCTTGCCCCATGTTAGACTTTTAATTGATTATTGGTTGAAATGAAAGCGCAAGACAGATTAAAGAATTGAATTAAAATAATAATACATCGTTATCAAAGGAAGAAAGACGGATTTGAATTGACAACAACCACATGTAAGTGAAGAGCTTTTGACTTCCAAGCAATGATCTTTCTTTAAGTGTGATTCAGTGGATTATCGAATTGAAGAAGCAAGAGGAGATCCCAATTCACAAGTGATTGATTTGATAAAAGAAATCCACGTGCCCTACTTTCTGTCGCTAAAACAAATTGATAACAATACCATGGCTATTAGTTGCTGAAGTTTCAATCTTTATTTCTAATTAAACAGCTTCAATCAGCCCAACGTACACACGCTTTCATATATTACTCTTACCCCCGTAATAATTCATAAGCAAATAAATAAATAATAAGCATTATGATCAACGGTTGCTATTGTTTGAATTTTTTTATTTATATTTCCATAAATATTAAAATTAATTCAAACAAAATTGAATAAAAATATAAATATTAAAAATATTTTTAAGTGTTTTAATGAGGAAAATGGTGTTTTTATTCTCATCAAAATTTAATTAATATTCAAGAAGAAACTTACTATATTGCACGCGTAGAGATATACACCCGTTGAAGCGCAATTAAATTTGGGTATAATTGATCAAGTTGAATTTGTGTTTCTAATTTCAAGTATATGATAATTGTTGCGTTGGACATTGAAAAGAAGCAGCAACAGCATGTGAGGCAGATAAGTTGTTTGTCCCTGATTATGGAAATTAGGAATTAAAATTGTTAAAAGTTTGGACCAGTACTGGAATCACTGTACTGTAGAGCCTGCATGGACTTGGCCCTACAGATCCTAAAAGAAAGATAAATATATTTTTAATTATTTGAACTTGTTAAAAATATATTTTATTTTTAAGTTTGTATGAGTTTTTAATAATGTTCTGTTCTCTTGACAATAAATTTAAAAATTTATGTCTGGATCCAACAATAACATTTAAAAGACAAATGTTGAATACACACACACATATATATATGTGCAAGCCAAAGCCTACCATGTTTTAATTTGTTGATATGATACGTACTCAGCCAGAAAATTAGATGAGTATCAAACTCATATTTATTTGGTCTGTGTATACAAGTTAATTGTAATAACGAGGTAGGTAGAAGAATAGAGAGAGTGTACAATTTTGGGAGTGTGAACGTGAAGCTCAACCATACATATATAATAACATGCTTGCTTGTGAATTGAATGTAATCATCAAATCATTTCTACAATTTACTCCGATACTTCCAAACGACAAGAGGACACATATAATGTTGCAAAGGACATTTCGCATTCAGCAAAATACAGTTTCCATTTATACATGTGATGCCAAAACTCACGAGTTTGAATAAGGGATCTGCAACAATTCGTCCAACGTTTGGCGTGCAAATTAAGAAGGAAAAAAGACAAAAACAAAAACAAAAACAAAAACCAAAAAAAAAGCTTTACTTCGTTGACTCCAATTCCATTAGAAAATCGATCACTCAGAACCAAAATAAAAGTTGTCGACACCACACACCTCCTTTAATTTGGAGTTTTGCATAAATAATTATGATTTATTATAAATACAAACTTATATATACATATACTCATCCATAGAAATTAATGTGACACCCAATAATTTTATATTTTTATAAGAGCGAATACAAATTTAGGGGAGTACATACACACACATACATAATAAAAATATAATTTTATTATATTAAATTTATAGCGTGGTTGATATTATTTGGGTAATAATTTAGTCTATTTTTAAATTTTAATTGTTTTAATAACAAATAGGACTATTTGTGCATGCGACAGTGCATGCTCACGTGAACATCATCTACATAGTTAATTGTGCCAACAATCTACAGTGTACAATTATTAAATAATCATCTGCATAGTTAATTTTAATAATTTAAATATCACATCTTAAAAATACTGATACAATTTGTTCAATTTAATTATCATTGTAATTAATATAAATTTACTCACTTAACTTGCTTTGTTCTAATGAGTATTGAAATTCTCTATAGTTATTTTAGAACCCTCTTCTGTATTTATAATTTTAATGATTACAATACATACATGAGTTGTTATATTGCTTTTTTTTTCAACTTATATGTTTCTAGTTTTAAATTTTATATTTATATTTTAATTTTTTTTATGTTATTTATTTTAAATTTTTTTTATTTATTTCACATTTTATATTAGAATTTTCAACTTTAATATAAGATATTTCAAGTTTCACTTCAAAATATATAGCAATACATACATGTATTGTAGCCAAGTCCTAGGTAAAAATTATGTAAAAAGACAATTGAGATATTTAATCAAACCTACATAATTTACTTTTAACATTATTTACACCCCATGTATCATAGTTATAATTTATTATTTTTACCACTTTTCACTTCAATTTATAATAATTTTGTCTTGTTTGTACTTTTGTAAATTGTAAAATAAATAAGCATATCTCTTCTTCTTTAACAAATTCAATAGAACATTGCTAGATCTCAAGCTATACTTATAATAAATTTCTTTGCATTTTTAAATTGCATAGCTAATTTTGGTTAAATTCTCTTTTTTTTTGTTCTTTTGTTTTGTAAATTTGTTGAAAGATGATTATAAGTTTTAAAAAAGTTACTATTATCTATTTATTAACAGTTGATTTTTTTTAAAAAATTTATATTTTAATTGAGAGTTTATGAATAATAAAAGTACCATTTGAAATAATTATGAAATTTAAACAATAACACAAAAAAAATTGTAAAAGTATGCTAAGATAGTGTTTCAATTAGTTATAGGGTTTGAGTAATAACAACACTACTAATAAATTTTACGAAAAAGAGTACTATTGACAAGAGATTTTAGGTAATATTGGGTTGTGAACAACAACAACAATAATAATAAGAGAGATTGTAAAAGAATTTTAGAGGGATTTCAATACAACCATTATATTTCATTAATAAAAATTTCACTCATTCAAAGTGTTACTTAACATGCTTTAAAATAATTATTATTATACTTAATTAAAATGATTAAACAAAATAATATAAAAATTTTAATGATTAAAATTCTTGTCTTAAATTGCAAAAATAACATTCTATTTTTAAAATGTATATTAAAAGTGTAATGAATAAATTGATGAATCAATATGATATGTTATTCAAATGTTTAAATGAATTGGTAGGTTAAGGAGTTTAAATACGAACATAGCATAATTAATAAAAAGGCGATAAGAATTTGATACGAGCAAGAATTAACTCTTTTTTTTTCTTTATCATGTATTAATTTTGATGTTGAAGAGAAAAATATTAACGGGTAAGGTAGATTAATATGCATGCTACAATGGTATGCTTTTTAATTTAATTTTACTCAAATTAAGGTAGGTTAATTTTATGGTAGATTGTAGACATCTTACTATCATGATAACATTATTTTAGTGGGATTTATGAGAAACCTAACGAGTTAGGTAATACTAATGAAGGGGCATTCATTTCCCTAAAAATAAAAATAACAACTAACCTTATTACACTCAATACCATTCACACATTTCTCCAATTATTTGCTATATTTGCTTACTTTTAGACCTCTATGTTTCAAGAGGCCGAAACTGATTTTATGGAATGGGCATGCATTAAAATTTTGCATTGGTTTTTCTTTTAACTTAATTTATAAGCATGATGATGATGTTTACACGGTGGGAAAGGATGCCTATTTCAAATAGTTAATCATGCACCTTGAAAGAATCCTTACCCTCTCTGCCAAAATGCAAACAGAAAGGGACTGAATTGTTGAAATAAAGTCGAGTGAGCCAATTGATCAGTCTCCAGATTCATACCAGCGTCGTGATTGTGTTGCATTGGAGATGAAAAGATTGAGGGTGAAGATGAAAAACCCAAATAACTCTTTGGTTAATCTATGAGTACCCACATCAAGCCTAAATCCCATGTCATACTAAACTACTAAAGGACAAAATAATGGCTAGTTTTTTAAAGTTAAAAGATGTGGTTTTGTATGTTGTACCTAGCTGTTAGAAAAGTAAAGTGAATTTGTACCTAGCCGTTAGGATAGTGTGTATATAAACACAAGATGTGTAAATGTTTAGACAATTGAATAAGAAGTAGAAAATAATTAACTCATCTTCTTCATCTTTCTCTTTTCGGTGAAAGTTCTCTCATTCTCTCGTGAAACCTAACATGAATGACCTTAATAATCCATTAACCCTACTATCTCTACCTCAATCTGTTTCATTTTATTATTATTCTTACAATTGACTGGAATGGAAAGCTCTAATTATTTATTTATTATTTAATTATTAATAAATAAGATGTTATCTTTAAGCGAGAGACAGCTCGGCGAGGGTTGGATTGGAATTGAAGGTCAAGCCAAAATTGGTATAAATATTCGAATTGTATAATATTAATAATTTTGTACCGATCAAAATAAAACACTAATATAGTATTAGTTGGTATACCCGTTGTTTCCGTCTAACATGTACAGCTCAACCTGGGGGGCCCATTACGGACCAAAAGTAGACTTGCCTGGGTTAGTGTGGGCCCACATCAGAAATACTGAATTGTGATTGGACAGCTGAATGCGGCAGCTTTTCTTGATTAATAATAAAAAGAAAATGTGTTTTTTCCCGCACCAGAAACCTGACATTGTGAAAGAGTGACAAATTAAAGCTTGTGACCTCTTCCGAAATCGAGAGTTTGAAACTCGTTCGGGAAACATTATTACTCTTAGGCTTAGCTGGCTGGGCTACAATGGAGCCGAGGTATCAGTCACGTGAGTTGCAGAATAACCCACAACAAAGCCAAATTCTCTAGTTGTGGCAAATTAACCCTACTCAATTACACACACATACACTGAGTGCTCGCCCACTCTCCCCTCTGTCTCTGTCCCTGTCTCTCCCGTGCACACAAAAAATTACACAACACAACTAACATCCTCTTCGTAGAAAAAAAAAGTTAACGTATTTATATCACGGATTCAATTTTTGTATTAGGATTATCTATCACGGGCTGCTACAAAACAACATGTGCTTGTATTAAAAAGGAAATAAAAAACTCTTCCTTCTGTTCTCTTTGTAAAACTTCTCATCTTCTCCTTGGCTTTTGAACAGAGTTTTCCAATGGCCTCTTCTCCTCAAAATAGAGCACCGAAGGTTGTCTCCGTTTTACTCTTGTTTCTTGTTTGTTTCGTTTGTAGCTGGAGGGTATCAGCGCAATCACCACCTGTTTTCGCCTGTGATGTTGCGAGCAATCCGTCTTGGGCGAGTTTCGGTTTCTGTAATACTTCTTTAGGATTAGATTTGAGAGTTGGGGACTTGGTGCAGAGATTGACATTGCAAGAGAAAATTGGGTTCTTGGTGAATACTGCTGGGAGTGTTACCAGACTTGGAATACCAAAATATGAGTGGTGGTCTGAGGCTTTACATGGAGTCTCTAACGTTGGTCCTGTAACTGATTTTTCCAACGTCGTTCCCGGAGCTACTAGTTTTCCGCAGGTTATTCTCACTGCCGCTTCCTTCAATGCTTCTTTGTTTCAAGCCATTGGAAAGGTAATAACTCAACTTATATATATATATATATATATATATATATATCTCTTCTGTTTTTCTCTTCTAATTCTCTCTCGTGGTCAGTTTCTTAGCTTTATGTTTTGTGCTTCAACATTCGGAAAAGGAAATTTGTGGGTTCCCAGATTTCCGAGAATAGGACTTGAATGGGGGATACTTAATAATAAAAACTCAACAGAAAAAAGGAAACTTTTTAAGTAAGCAAAATGTCTTTCAGAGCTGCTTTCCAGCTAGCTTAGTCTAGGTAGAGAGTCCATCCTTACTGCTCGCGGAATTCACCTAATATTACAGATCATTGGTATGCTTTTGACACTAGGTCATTTATTGAAGGATATAATAGGTTACCGAAATGTTGTGATCAGTTGCATGCAATCAAAATTCAACTTTTCATAAATGATACAAGGTAGTGTCAACCGAGGCAAGAGCAATGTACAATGTGGGATTAGCAGGATTGACATTTTGGTCTCCAAATGTTAACATATTTAGAGACCCCAGATGGGGAAGAGGTCAGGAAACCCCAGGAGAAGATCCCCTGCTTGCAAGTAAATATGCAGCTGGCTATGTCAAAGGTCTTCAACAAAGTGATGCTGCTGACTCGAATCGGCTAAAGGTTGCTGCTTGCTGTAAGCATTATACGGCTTATGATTTGGATAACTGGAACGGGACTGATCGCTACCACTTCAATGCTGTGGTAACTTACATTAGATTTATTCAAAATTATAATGCATGGTTGAAGTCATTTTGTCTAATTTGTCTTGTTGTTTTGCGTATTAATGATGAGTTAGGTAACAAAGCAAGATATGGATGATACATTTCAACCACCATTCAAGAGTTGTGTTATTGATGGGAATGTGGCAAGTGTTATGTGCTCCTACAATCAGGTTAACGGCAAGCCAACTTGTGCAGACCCAGATCTTCTGGCTGGTGTTATCCGAGGAGAATGGAAATTGAATGGGTTCGTGTTTTCCGTTTAGTTATTATATTTAATCTTATATTTTACGACTTACACTAGAAAAGCTATCGGGTTTTGCAGATATATAGTTTCAGACTGTGATTCAGTTGATGTATTATATAAATTTCAACACTATACGAAAACACCCATGGAAGCTGCAGCCGTATCTATTTTAGCAGGTGACTGCATTTTCATTTGGAGATTTGCGGCAATATTTTATGAAATATATTTATCAGGTAAAGTGACTAAATGTTTTGGTTGGGACAGGTTTGGATCTCGATTGTGGATCTTTCCTTAGTCAACACACTGAAGAAGCAGTGAAAGCTGGGCTTGTCAATGAGTCAACCATTGACAAAGCCATCTCTAACAATTTTGCTACTTTGATGAGACTTGGGTTCTTCGATGGCGATCCGAGAGAGCAGCTATATGGAAAACTGAGTCCCAAAGATGTTTGTACCCAAGAAAACCAGGAGCTGGCCGCTGAGGCTGCAAGGCAAGGGATAGTTTTGCTCAAGAACAGAGCGGGATCGCTACCTCTGTCTACGACTGCCATCAAAAACTTGGCAGTAATTGGACCCAATGCCAACGTCACAATGACCATGATTGGAAACTACGAAGGTAATCATTGTATCAACTCGATATATATATATTTATGAACATCAATTTCGCCAAGTTAATCTGGTTATTTTTGTTATTTTGTTTTCCTTCATAGGCACTCCATGCAAATATACAACGCCTCTGCAAGGCCTTGCGGCTACAGTGGTGACAACTTACCAGCCTGGATGTTTCAATGTGCAATGCAGCACTGCCCAGGTGGATGACGCTACAAAAGCAGCTGCCCAAGCTGATGCTACTGTACTTGTAATGGGTGCTGATCAATCCATTGAAGCAGAGAGTCGTGACCGGGTGGACCTTCTTCTCCCAGGGCAGCAGCAATTATTGATTTCAGAGGTAGCAAAAGCAGCCAAGGGGCCTGTAATTCTTGTTATAATGTCTGGTGGAGGATTTGATATATCATTTGCCAAAAATGATGACCAAATTACAAGCATTCTATGGGTTGGTTACCCCGGCGAAGCTGGAGGAGCTGCCATAGCCGATGTTTGTTTTGGGAAATATAATCCAAGTAAGTCTATGCAAAGCAATTGACTAACTTATGAACATACATAGAAATCTTAACTCATCCCTTCTGACAGGTGGAAGACTACCGATGACTTGGTATCCACAATCGTACGTGGAAAAGGTTCCGATGACTAACATGAATATGAGACCAGATGCTTCATATGACTACCCAGGAAGGACCTACAGGTTTTACACAGGGGAAACAGTTTATTCATTTGGAGATGGACTAAGCTTTGCCAAATTCGACCATGAAATAGTTGAAGCACCAAAGACTTTATCTGTCTCTTTAGAGGAAGGACATATTTGTTACTCATCAAATTGCAAGTCTGTTGATGCAGTTGAACAAAGTTGTCAAAACCTAAATTTTAACATAAATCTGAGAGTGAAAAACAATGCGACTATAAGTGGAAGCCATACAGTATTTTTGTTCTCTACTCCTCCAAGTGTGCATAGCTCCCCACAGAAGCAATTATTGGCTTTTGAGAAGTTGTTCTTGAATGGGCAAGCTGAAGCACTTGTAAGATTCAAGGTGGATGCCTGTAAGGATTTAAGTGTAGTTGATGAGCTTGGAAACAGAAAGCTTGCCTTGGGAGACCATGTGCTTCATGTGGGAAACCTGAAACATTCCTTGAGTGTGAGTATTTGAATCAATTTCTGGGGTCCTCTATGCTGATTATAGTTCCTTTTCGCAAAACAACTTTCTCAATTTCAACTACATCCAACGGTGCAAATCTAAAATTTGAAATCCAAAATCAAGTTTGTGCTTTTATTTAATTTGTTGGTAACTAATTTTTTTTTCTTAATTTATACGACGGTCTTTTTTGATAGATAATTTTTTTAATATGTATTTTTATTTATTACAAAAAAAAATAAATATTAAAAATTTCTCTAAAAAATTAATAAATATTAAAGATTTTTTTAAAAAATTAATAATTAAAAATAAATAATATATTTTTCCAAAAAGTTCTTTGACATCAACACTTCTTGATAATACTTACAAATAAAATAAGTTCTTGATAAAAAAAGTATATGATAAAAATTAAGTGCAACAATGTTGATAAAATGTATACAAAACAAACATATCATATTATTATAGTAAGCATCATTTTTTTACTATAGCTAATTAATAATTTTAATTTTTTTTAAAAAAATTAATGAAAATTAAAGATTTTGAATCTTGTGTTACAGTAATATGTCAAATCCATTCCATATGGCAATCATTAAAAAGAGAAATAGAATCTTGGTTCTTCTTCAATGAAATGAACGCAATTCGTTGGTTTTGTCTTTGACGCAAACACAGGAATTTTTTTTATTTTATTTTAATAGAAGCTGATTTAAAATATAAATTTGAGAGCTCGGTGCTTTTTTTTTGTTCTTTTGGTTATTAATTGCTTGGTTCTTAATAAATCTTCTTCCTAGTTCATTGGTGTTTATCTCGTACTACGCAATTGCAATATTTACTGATGGTAATTATAACATGAATAATTTATAGTTGTAAATTCGTAAAAATGAGTATGTTACCGGGGAAAAGTTATATTAGCATATATTTGACAGCACTTATTAAATTGTATTATTCTAAATCATTTGAATTGAATTGTAATGTATTATAATAAATAAAATTTAATACAATATTAAATTTGGTATTGGATTAGACTATATGTATAATATTATTTTATTATTATTATATTAATTTATAATTTATTAAAAATATTATTATTATGTTATATTATATTGCATTATATAATATTATTAAATTATATATATATATTATGATATTTTAAAAATAAAAATAAGTAGTGCATGCTGACTGACCCATGATCACCTACGGAGGATCAACTCTGCATTCTAGCTTTTTTTGAGAACCCAAGATAGGATAAATAAAAGTTCGTGTAAACAGTAGTAATAATGCAGTGCAGTGAGGCCACCTAAACATGCCATTAATGTATTCTACTCCTGTAAAGCCATAAAAATGCATAAATGAAGGTATAGTAAGAATTTTTATTTGAATTTTTTTTTATCAAAAGTTTATTGAAAAATGTTGAAATTTTGAATTTGAGGAGGAAATATGGGGGTATTTTTTAATATTTTTAAAAATTATAATTTGTAAAATTTTTGTAATTAATAAAACTTTTAAGGTTAGAATGAGCAAACTAATTTTGATCACCTCAAGTGATGACCAAAATTGGATTAGGATTGGTGGGCGTTGTTTGTAATATTTTAAAATAATTTTATAATTTATAAAAATATTTAAAAAATTATTTATCGTATTTCAAAACCTTTCACTAATTTTTATAATTAATAAAGTTTTAACAGTTACAAATGAGAAAAGGCTAATTCGACTCTCAATTTCGATCATGGTGACAGTGATCCAAAATTTTCAACCTCTTTCTTGTCTCTTATTCCAAATTTTCAGTTTACTAATTTTATCAAATTATTTTTGTTTATTTTTTGATAACTTTCAACAAATTTTTGACAAAAATTTTTAGCAATATTCTCCTAAACACAACAAAACAAAACGAAATCAAATGAGAGACTAAAGAGAAAATTTCATAATTTAATTATAAGAATATTTTTATTTATAAATATTATATTTGACTTATTTAATTAATAAAATACAAAAAATTATTTTAATAAATTAATTTTTAAAAATAATTAATTCTAAATTTTTTAAAAAAATTCAAGTTAATTATTTTAGTTGCAGAATTTCAATTTAATTTTAACTAATATTTGTACATTTGACATTGAATAGAAGGGTAGCGGCTACAATTAGAGATGATCAAATTTAAAGAAAAAAGTTAAGTTTCAACAAAATAGATGACCAATACTCTAAGCTTTCAAAATCTTTATCCCTTCTTTTTTTCATCAATGCAAAAATCCCCAAATCATTGACCACGCCAACTCTATAGAGTATGACATGCTCTAACATTCTGAATATCAGCCAACTGAGAACCACAATCAATGCAAAAAACTCAAAAGACTTCAAATTATGCAACACTAAATTAACACTACCCACCATGTTGATGATGGACTAATGTGGCATATAATACACTCTAAGATTTGCAAAAAAAATAATGGTAAAACAAATGACATGAATACAAATCCTAACCTCCCAATAAATTTGTCTGAAACATGAGATTTCCGCTTAAGTCCCGCAAAAATAATCGAAGAACAAATAATTACCAACATCATTTCAATAAGAAGCTCACAAACAGAAAATCACTAAGACTGTTCAGAGCAAATTAATATTGGAAACAAATTACTCTTTACAATAAATATAAGACGACTCAATAATGCCGCAAAAGGTACCCCAATAAACAAACAAAAAGTGAAAAATAAGACTTGCCATTCTGCTCTAGCAAAAAGCATCTAAAACATTCTTGTCCAAAAAAATTTTAAAAAAAACACACATCATAGACTAGGCAAAAATAAAACACCAACAAACATTGACACCACCCACTCCTATCCAATAACAACTGGCTTCTAAAACCTAGTGACATGGCATCATGCGCATTCCAAGCTAAAAATCCCATGCATACACTAACATCTTTCTCCCTATCAATAAACCAAAGCTTCTGCAGTCAACCAAGCTGAACTCACATTCGACACACAAGTCCTAGCGATGAAGCAGCAGCAACATTTTCACCCAACTTAAAAGCACTTCCGATGTACAATAGCTGGACCTGATTCATCGTATTCACCCTTCGATATCCACATCTGCAGCAAAGAAGCAAATAACATTTGTTCATTTCACATTTTTATTCAACCTTATACAAAATCAAATTGCAGAAAGAATAATTTTAATTAAAAAGGGGGTTACCTGCTGGAAAGTACTGAGAGATGCCAGAATAGATCCTCCAATCCAGACACTATACTTTCTCTCAGGAGGTGCAACCACCTTGATTTTCATGCTGCTAGGAGCAAGGGCAGTAATTTCCTTGCTCATCCGATCAGCAATTCCAGGGAACATGGTTGACCCACCACTAAGTACAATGTTTCCATATAGATCTTTCCTGATATCAACATCACACTTCATGATGGAGTTGTAAGTAGTTTCATGAATTCCTGCTGCTTCCATTCCAATCAAAGATGGCTGGAAAAGCACCTCTGGGCAACGGAACCTCTCAGCTCCAATTGTAATCACCTGCCCATCAGGCAACTCATAACTTTTCTCAATTGCAGAGCTGCTCTTGGCCATCTCCAATTCTTGTTCATAATCAAGGGCAACATATGCAAGTTTCTCCTTCATATCACGGACAATTTCACGCTCAGCAGTAGTAGTGAACATATACCCTCTCTCTGTAAGGATCTTCATCAAGGAATCTGTTAAATCACGACCAGCAAGGTCCAACCGAAGGATGGCATGAGGGAGGGCATAGCCTTCATAAATTGGCACTGTGTGGCTAACACCATCACCAGAATCCAACACAATACCTAGTCAAGTCAAGAACAAATCTGGTGAGCCCCGTTCATGAAAAAAGTATATACTGGGATCAAATTAGAAAGTTGAGATTGTAACAAAAAACAATTTGCATATATGAAAACATAATTGAATGTCAAGTTGCTGCATACAGTCCACCAACTCACAAATTAGCCCCTTTGTGTCTGAGACTATATTTAAGATAGCAAACAGTTTTTCTCAATTTCTTAACAAGAGGGTCAACCCAGGTGAACCCCTTCTGTCTAAATGTTACTTTCTGCATTAGGTCTAGCTTCTCTACTTTCTCACACAGCTTTTCAACAACCTCCCATATAAAGAATAATGAATGAAACAAGGATAAATAAAGGTAAGTTAATAAGTTATCCTAAAGTGACATATCCCAAGATATTAGTAAGACAAACAAACAATTTGTAATCAAGAATACAAACCTGTTGTACGACCACTGGCATAAAGTGAAAGAACGGCCTGGATGGCAACATACATAGCAGGGACATTGAATGTTTCAAACATGATCTGGGTCATCTTCTCCCTGTTGGCCTTGGGGTTAAGTGGTGCTTCAGTAAGTAGCACAGGGTGCTCTTCAGGAGCCACACGGAGCTCATTGTAGAAAGTGTGATGCCAAATCTTCTCCATATCATCCCAATTGCTGACTATACCATGCTCAATTGGGTACTTCAAAGTGAGGATACCTCTTTTTGACTGGGCTTCATCACCTACATAAGCATCTTTTTGACCCATCCCAACCATGACACCCGTGTGCCGAGGTCTGCCAACAATACTGGGGAACACTGCCCTTGGAGCATCATCACCAGCAAAACCAGCCTGGCAATTTTTTTGGCAGTGCTAAGGACATCAGCATTTGTTATCCCAGAATGTTTCATAATATTCATCAGAGAAGATTGAACTCTAGCCATAGCCATATTATTTATATGTTTAGTATTTTAAAGATTGAACTCTAACCATAGCCATATAATTTATATGTTTAGTATTTTAAAGAATGAACTCTAGTCATAGCCATATTATTTATATCATGAGTATGTCCCTGAACATTACTTGATGCCCACAGATTGAACTGAATAACATAGTTTACTAACCTTGACCATTCCAGTTCCATTGTCACAAACAAGGGGTTGAATATCCTCTTCAGCCATCCTATATAATTCTAGAAAAGGGAAATCATGATAGGAGATGAAAAGGAAAACCCCAAAACCAACAATAAGCAATCAAATTTGCATAAACACTTGGCTAGTACAACATGCTCAACACATATATGACATTTACATCTGGGTATGAACAAAGAAAAAATTGAAAAAGAATAAACCACACCCCAAAAACTTTTTTTTTATCAAATATTACAATAAATAAACCTACCCGTCCAAAAAAAAATCGCTGTGCAAGCGGGATTCTGACTCAAGTTCTTACTTGAACCAACTAGCACCCACAACCATAATCCAGATTTTATAATCAGGTAAAATTCATTTCTAGATTATCACTGCTTATGGTAGTTAACCTCAATCTTACAATATGTAAGATCAGATTGTGTTTACAAACTGTTTGTAATTAACGGAATAGACATCCAAATGGACATGTGCGATGTTGAGTTCCACTGATGAAATTAGACAATAACATTTTCAGATCGGTGATACCTAAACAAAGAGAATACAAAATTTTACTGTAATACAAAGTCTGAAAAAATTATAACAAGCACAAGAAGAAGTTGATAGTTGGTCAAGGGCCAAAACTATTTCACAGATTTCAGAGATCAAACAAATTAAGATGCAAATAAACCCATTTCACAATAAAAAAGTTTTCCTCTCCTGATTTCCAAGAAGCCAAACTAAGCATACAGTCTAGCAAATTCAGACCCAGAAAACAAACAAAGAAGCACGCATAGCAGATCAACTCCAGCAAATAAACAAACGGTGTGATGTTCTATCGTTAATCAAACACACAGAAAAAACAAAAAGTAGGCTTAGATCAACCAAACGAAAAATGGAAATCAAAAGCCAATGATCTAGAATAACGTACCTTTGATTTAGCAAAAAAGAGCTTTCTTTTTCAGAGTTCTCTGGAATGCAAGTGGAACAAGATTAGTTTGTGCTGACGAAACTAACAGCGGAAGATTAAGAGAAAATATAAGGCAAGCACGTTTTCATATAAATATTCTAGGAAAATGATAATGAAATGCAAATGCAAATGTAAATGCAAAATGCAAATAAACTCTACTTTGTCAGTGTTTAGGCGCCCAGAAAACAGTCAACTCGGGAAAGGAAATGAAGTGGGGAACCTTCACTTTCTTTCTTCTCAGGCTTATTATTTGTGAGCATTTTTGGGTTCTCAGGCTTGGTAATACCAATAAGACTAGAAAGGGAATTTTGTTTGATTTCGAATACAACAAAAGAAAGTTAGCCGTCCAAGGTCTGTGTATAAACATGGCCAGTAGTGTAATGTGTAATAAATCCACGTCAGCAGGGCGGCAGTAATGTTAGGGCGGTCGGTTCAGGTCCGCTTTAATGGCCACCACACCACGCAACGCCCAAGAAAGTCTAATTGATTCTTCATTTTGGAGTCGGGCAAGGGCAAAGGCAAGGCAATGGCCCACAACCCTCTCTCCCACCCATCCTCTACTAAATTTACTTTAATTTGTTCTATTTACGGTAATTTGGTCATTCACATACTCTTTACACCTGGATCCAAAGTTTATCATGAGATTATATATTATAACTTTTTTATTTTTTATATAATCTTCGATGATGAAAAATGATAGTAATTTTTATTTGTTGATTTATAATTACTTTCAAGATGATATACCTATTTTCAAATACTTACATAAGAGATTTACAATATGAAATAGTGTCATATTGAAAGATTTTATTCTTTTTTAATTGGATATGATGTGGGCATCATCATGTTAGGATTAATCCTTAGATTTTAGAGTTAATTTTAACTTAATTCTTTTATTTATTGGCAATTATTAATGAAAATTTCATCAGCCTTTTTTAAAATTATTTTTATCAAAAAATATAATCACTCACGACTAATGAAATTATATATTTTCTAAATGAATAATTGAATATGATAAAATAATAAAAAAAAACTTTAAATTAGTAAAATAAAATATCATTCATTTATAATTTTTTTTATCTTTTTTATTTCCTATATTCTTTTTTTGGATCCAATTTCAATCCAACAAAACCCCTTGCAAGAAAAACCAATAGCTAACAAAAATAACACACTCACACAAAATAGAAATTCTATTTTCTTTTAAGTAGTAATATTCGACCATTAACGAAGAGAGAAAGTAAGTATTTTAGGTAGAATTCTTTTATCACGTCATTGATCTTAACATGATATGATCATCTAATTAGAAAGAAAAAAGAGAGAAAAGTATAAATTAGTGAGAAATACAAAAGTCAATAAGAGAAATTAAAAGGTGAAGGTGAAAGTGAAATAATTCTATTGACATGTACAAATACCTTTGTGCCAACAAATTTATAAATTATAGTCTTTCATTACAAATAATAATTCGGTGAGTTATCAACAGTTCTTATACATCAAATTAATGATATAGAATACCTTATTATTTTACTTTTTAAATGCAAAGGTTGGTAGCTAGTAATAACAAATATCAAAGATTTCTATCAATTTCAACTTTTGGAAATGTATTAAACATGGTAATATAAGTAAGTTATTTTTATCTCATATGTACCAATTTTTTGATGTTCTTCCTCATTCGTACTTTAGTTGTTGCCTTCAATAAGTTTGTAGGTAAGAACATGTTGGTTAAATCCATTTGTTTTAGACTATTATCACTTTGAATTTCTTATTAGTAAATAGATTTGAGAAAAGAGAACTAAATAGAAATCATCATCCTCTTTAGACTCTTAGAAATAATTGTCACCATAATTTATTGTTCTTGATAATGCTCTCATCATAGCTTTTTGATACAGATCTTGAACAAAATCTAACAATGCCACCAAGGCAGTAGAGTCTAAATCAAATGAAGAGAAAAAGAATCAAAATAGCCAAGATAGATCCAAGGCAAAGCCACCAACTAGAAAAATCACCACCTAAATTCTAGTAATAAGAAATTTTAGGATATTGTTCAAACTTGAAAAATAAACTCAATATTTCAATTTTATTTTTCCATCTAAAAAAGTTCCCTCATACAATGCATTTATAAAGATCTAGTATAAGTTAAAATAATATTAAAACATGTTCTAAGATAAAAGAAATGATAATTACTTAACATATAAAACAATCTCAAAATGAAAAATAGAGACAAATTTGTTAGTACATATCACAATATTTGTAATCAACCTCTTATCTTTCATAAATGCATCCTTGAACCTTGCAAATGACTTGAGCTTACTTGCTAAAATTTTTTAAAGTAATATCGAAGAGATAAAATGATAAAATAAAATATTTTCTTAATTTACTTCATGTAAGTGATATGACAATCAAGCAAGTAAGATATCACTAGCCCAAGTGATCATGGTTAAACTAAGAGAATAACTTGGGTGTTGATGTATAAATGTAATTAGGTTTAGCAAGTTAAAAGTATTTGTAGGCTGGTCTTGAGTTAGGTTAAGAGGATTGCTAATGGGTTTAGTATGCATGGTTAGAATTTGAGTGTTTATGGGTTAGGTTTATTGATTCATATCACTTTTATGTGAATTTTTGAGGACTAGGAGCTATTTTTTTTGTTGTATAATTTCTTAGAGATAACACTTATATATTTGAATGAAAAATTTGTAAATTTGTATAGTGCACAATATATATTTATATAAAATTGTATATATGATTTTTTTATGATTAAATGAAAGTGTGAAACACAAATTTGGAATATATATTATGCATTTTGTTGTTAAAATATGTAATTACAAAATAAATTTTATCTATAAAAAATATATATATAAATAATACAATTTAATAAAACATAAATATATTTTTAGTACCAAATAATTATCATGATAATTAACAATCTTAAATATATCACACTAAAAAATTCTAAACACTATTTTTGTAACAATATATCACGTTGAAATATTATTATTAATTTATTAATATATGTTATTAATAGTAAATGATGACACCATAAACACTTAAACCAGCACAAACATTCTTAACACATTTAACTAATGTTAGTGTATGATTTCACTAACATTGAAATCATTTTAATGAAAGTCATTTTCTTTAACAATGATTAGATCTCATAAGTAAACTATAGTAAAACTTTTAGATTTTAAACTCATGGGTAATAAGGATGTTTCCTACTTTCTCCTTTCTTTCTTCCTCTAAATTTCTTCCCCACTTCATTTTTCTTCTTCCCTTTCTCTTTTCCTCTTCTTCCCTTCTTTCTATTCTCTTTCTCTTTTCTTCTTCTGTTGTCCTTTATCTCCTTCTCTTTGTTTTCCCTTTTCTTTCTTCTTTTCAAATTCTTTTAAAATTAAAAAAAAAAATTTAAATATAATATTTAAAAATATTTTTTTTATTTTATTTTTGTATATAAACCCTTTGGTTCATCAATAAGAGAAGATCGAAAAAATTAAGAAAACTTTCTTATTTTCTTTACTTATCTCACCCCCGTGAAAGATT